>CAMPDV010000095.1:0-600000 GCA_946699065.1 Loxodes magnus
GTCTAAAACTTAAAAATTATAAATCTTCATGCAAGCAATTGTGCCTTCAATAAAATTATTATTCTTAAAGGCATAAACTTATCTAAATAGCCAGAAGATAAAAATATAACTAGCGCAAGGAAATAAAGAATAGTAACTATTTACTCTTTAAACTAAATTAATAAAAATACATAAGTAAAAAGAATAGTACAGCAATATATAAAGATAGTTAATCACATAACTTTTAGCTAATATTATAAGAAAGATAACCATTCTATCAACTATTATTTAAGCCATTAATTCAACTAATACAACAAAACTATATTAATAATAAGGCTAATAACTAACTTTATTAAAGGATTAATCTTCCTTATTCATTTCCTTTATCTCTTATTTTCTTATGGAAACATATTAATTAAGATATCTAGCTGTCATTACTTGCCCTTTATTTCTCTTTGAAATAGACTTTCTTTGCATCATATACAGGAATAGGAAGAAATTTTATTAGTAGCTAGTTTTATATCTTTGGCTAAGACTTTAAATAACAAATTATAAGCAATTTCAGAAAATACCAAGATTAAGTATAAGAAAAATACCTTTAAGAAATAGAAAAATTCCATGCTCTATAATAAAAATTAACTAAGAACCTATTTGGGTATTTATAAGAGCATGCTCACTATATAAACTAGCTGCTTGCAATCCTGAGTATTCAAATTTAAAGTAGATTCTCTTTTATTAACTTATACCAAAACAACCTAATCTCTAAGTTTAAAAATATTGCAGGCGTAGAGAATATTAATTTCATAAATTACCAGTTTGATATAATTAGTTAGATGGCTCTTGATCTAGCATAAATATCTATAATAGAAAATACCTTGAAAATGAATAGAGATAAGAATTAAAATACGAGCAGAACGTTAATAATCTTGCTAAAGTGTTAGCAGAAGATATTTCTATTAAACTATTCCATACTATTATTTTAGTGACTCTCTCTAGGTTATTAGACTAATATTCGCAAGCTGAAAACTGAAAGAGCTATAATTAAAAAAATACTTGGTATTGCAAATTAATAATTTAAAAAGTGTATGATGAAATAAGAAAATACTTAAAGATAGCTTAGATATGTTTTAGACATTCTTTTGAAGCAGTTAATAAACATGACCGAAATTATTGCTAATTACTTACAATTCTGAAAAAGTAAAGTTTCTTAAGCAAAGTCACGAGAATCATCTAAATAAAAAAATAATAAACTTTAGATGAAATTCTAAGCAAAGATATTGCTATTTATTTAAGTGATAAATAATTCTTATGTAAGAGAGATTGGTTTTTTTGTTTTTTCTATAAAGCTTAAGAATTTATTGTTAATAATTTTGCTTTCTCTGTATCAACTTTTTAAAAACTATTTATCTTTTTATGAGTTTCTTGATTTTTAATTTATTCTAATCTGAAGTTATTCTATCAATTTAACTTTTTAATTTCCTCTGGTAGGTTGTTAAAGTGTGATATGAACTCTTCTTAATTAGTTGTTTATAATTTTTGTTATATGAGTCATATAGTTGTAAGATTATTAAAATTGAAGTCTTAATAATTAAGAACTACGTTGCTAATGTAAAAGGAAATTATTTAAGTTCTTAATTTCTTCTTTAATACTGAATAAAGTTTCCCGCTTAATAGAAATAAATCTTAAATTTAAAAATTAGAATTTAAATATTTGATGTTTAGTTATAAGTTTAATAATGATAATGATGGCTAGTTAAATGATAGAATTAGTTGAATTAGTTATTTTTATAACTTTAGTTTTTTGCTTATACTAGATAAATAGTTTCATTATTCTTAGTGAAGGAAAATATTTTAATTATTAATAAGTTTCTATAATTTTATTAAATAAGTTCAAATTAATTATCTATTAACTTATGACAATATTAGCTAAATATTTATACATTTTTAAATAGAAAAATACCTTTTTATATCTTGCTATAGCTAGATTTTAAGAAATATCTCTTTAAAAAATAAAAATTGCCCTAATTATAAAAAGCTTTATTTGATCTAATGTTAAATTCGGAATGTCTTAAGAAATACTTTTAAATAGATGCGTTTCAATACAGGTTAAAATTTATTTCTAATCTATCTTTATAGAAATATTCTTTGTGTAAGAGACAATTTTAAAAAATTAAAAAGAAGAATGTTAGTGAGTAAATATATTTAGAACTAAGCTATTATATTTATGCTACTCTAAAAGCTAGTAAGTTAAATAATATTGTTTATTCAAATATATCTGCTAAGTAAAGTCTTAAGCTGCTTTAATTTTTCTAGGTTATTATCTTGAGATGCTTAAGATACAAATCTCATTTCTTTTAAATGATGCTGATAATTTAGCTAGTAACTCTTTTACTTTTTCACTTTTCTTTTTATTTTACTTTAATATTATAGAATCAAATTTAAAAGGATGTCACTCAATAACTATAGCAAATCAATAAATAGCTATTTAGTGCTCATCTAAATTAGTCTTAAAAAATATATTAGTTCATATAGTTAATTAATAAATCTAAGTGATTTATCCTTATAAAACTCTGCTTTTTATAAGATATTTCTTTTATAACTTGCAAGTTTTTCTTTCACTTCATAGTAGAAAAGGTTTAAAACAAAGTATTTAAAAGGTTCGCTGTAAAGTGATTTCTTAGTTTTATGATGTATTTTGTAGTTGTTAATGTTAATAAGTGTAGCTTTGCTAAGAATGATAGTATTTGTTGATAAAAGGTATTAGTGGGAATGTGGTTTAGATTTAGGTTGATGATTAGTATTGTATATGGTAGTAATATAATTAGTAAGTTAATAGTATTAATTAGGAATAATAGTAGATATGATTATTATATTTAGCATTTATTTGCTTAACTGTTTAAAATTATGATTTTATGTCAATTTATTAATGAAGTGTTATATTAAAATTAATACTTTTAGAAGAGTCTTTTCTTTATTGCTGCTAGATATATTAAAGGATGTATTTCATTATAACTATCTTTCTGTCTATTATTAAAAGTTAAAATAATACTGATGTTAGCAATGTAAGATTAAGTTTAGTTCTATTAAACTAACAGCATCTAATTAGATTTGTTTTACACATGTTATTCACTCATTTCTTCAACCTATATTCTTAATTATTATCCCTTCCATAAAGAAATAATAAGAGATAATTAATAAAACTAACTCATTTTTAAGTTATAGTTCATATTATACAAAAGATAACTATTCTAATAACTATTATTTAAGCCATTCAACTAATACAATCAAACTATAATACTTCATCAACTACTTAAGAACTAACTAGTCTAACTACTAACTTTACCACTATTTCTATTTTACCATTCTACATCTTTATCCATCATTTTCTTTAACTAACTAACTCATCTATCTACCTCTTCTTACTATCATACAGCATTACGCAGAGAATTCACTTACCAGCCTTTTAATTTACTTAGCCAATACTAAAATTACTTTTATAAGCAATTTTAGAAAATCATATGATTAAGTAAAAAAAACTTTAAGAAATAGAAAAAATTTAATGCTCTATATTAAAATCCAACTGAGGACTTATTTTGGATATTTACAAGAGTATCATGACTATTATAAACTAGCAGTTTGCTATCCTGAGTATGGAACTTTTATTTCCCTTTGTTAAAAGCATATTTTATTTAACTCATCTAAGTGATAAATATTTTAGAGATGAAGGAGATTAATATCTTATTGACAGCTTTGTTCTAAGACTCTTAAATTTTAGATTTATTCTTAATTTTTTCATCTACTGTTGCATAAAGCTTTCAAATTTGATTATTTCTGTCAGATTTTCTTAGATACTTTATTTTAATTTACTCTAGTCTAAAATTATTCTAGCAATTTAACTTTTTCTTCATAATTGTAAAAGTAATGTGAACTCTTCTTATCTCTTTAGATATTTTGCTAATTCAGTCATTTAAATATATAATTATTAAAAAGAATTAACACATAATAACAACATAATCTCTTTAAAAATCTTATAAAAGGCAATTATTAGTTTAAAATTTCTTCTTTTTACTGAATGCAAATAAGTTTAAAATTGAAAGTTAGAATTTAAATAATAAATAGGTAGTTATAAGTTAATAATGATAGTTAGTTAAATGATTTAATTAGATTTTTAACTTAAATGTTTATATTTAAATGATTCCTTAACATCTTCTTTGTAAAGCAAATTATTTCCTCTTTTTTAAACTTAATAAGGTATTATTAATTCTGCCTTTTAAGATCATCAAATAACTATCAAAATCAAGAAAGTAGAAGTAGAAACTATCTATTTATATTTTAAACTACCTAAATTATTAAGGGATAACTCATTATAAAGATAAAACTCTAAATTCATCAAAATCTCTATATAATCATAGTATGCTTAAGTAGGCTATCATGTAATAATCATGCTCTGCAGCTTCAAATTTATTATCAGAAACTTCTACGGTTTATATAAGAACCAATCTCAGAAAATAAACAAAGAAGCTGAGATGATTAATTACTATCAAGATAAACTATTTTTATCTTAAATCTTTGTTTACTGCTGGATAGTAAGTTTAATTTTCTTTTTCAAACCATTTTAATAGCCCTTAGAACCTTAAATTCTTTAGTTATTATCTTAATGTAAGATACAGTAAGAAGCTTTAAAATTAATTTAAATTGCTATAAATAAATTATAGTAAACTATTTAGCTATTTAGAAAGGTATTAATCACTATTTTAAAATTTTACTTTAGATACTATACATTTATTTAGCTACCTTAATAGATCTATGCAAAAATTAAACAGGATATATTTTCTTAAAACAATAGATCAGCACATATTTTTCCTATTTTTGCTTTTGAACTAGATTTAATGGGCTCTCAATCTACTCACTAACTTGTATTCCTGCAGTGCTTTATTGAAACTTATATTTTGAAAAAGTTGCTTGCTTCTTTACTTTCTTTTCTTAGTTCATGTTTATTCTTAATACTGAGTGTAGTTTTTTTGTCGATTAGATTGCCCTTGCTTACATAATTTTTATTTAAGTTAGTCCTTGAGCATTTCTAAAGTAAGGATTAGCAAGTTAATTTTCCTCCTCTAAATACTTATGCATATCTTAATTTGGAATCACTAATTCATTAGTTTAATTTTTGTAATTAAATGTTTTTCTCTTTTCAGATGCTTAAATTCTTTAAACATTTTCTTGTTTCAATATTGACCTTTTTCTCCAATTTTTTGAGAGCACCCTTATTTAGGCACTTAATCAATATCTCATGTTTTATTATTTTGATTAGCAATTTTCAAGGTATTAATCTTAGGTTTGCATTTTCAGATTTTTATTAGCATTCTAATAAAACTCCTATCGCAGAATAATTCAACTAAATAAGTTTAACCCAATCAAATCTTAATTATTCCAAGTCTTTCAACACTTTTAATTCGCATAATTTCTTTACAATTAATAGCTTCCAAAGTTTTAACTACACCTTTAATAAGTCTTCACTTCATACCAATCTTCTTGAAAAATGTAAATCAGAATGTCTACATTTTGACAAATGAAAAGTTCCATATTGCTAGTATAAAAGTATTCTTGCTTAGCTTCTCTGCATTTTCTTATTAACTGATGATTCAATTTTGCTAGTTTGTGAAATATCTTTATAGAGTTTTGGTTGGAGTATTTTTGGTTGAAAGTACTTCAATAAGTTTAGCATAGTCTTGATGTATTAATATATACTTATAGCTTTAACTATCTTTTAATTTAAGTTTATTTAAATTCTACTAACCTTTATCTTAATAAGCTAGTAAAAAGTAAATTAGTGAGAAATACTTAAATTAAAACCTTTTTATGATTTGAATAATTATCTATGTTCTAGGAAGTTTAATTGATAGTCTGTTACTCTTATTAAAATATAATATTTCTAAGTTCTTTTTACTTATATATAGCAGATCTAACTATATATGTTTTATTATTTATTAAACTCCAGGAGATAATTCGTATTATATAAGTTTGCAGATTGATTATCTTAAGTTGTTTCCTACTATAAGGAGTATTTAAATTTTGGCTTTACTATTAATATTTATTTTGATATCTTGAGATTAAATTAGTTAGCTTGATTAAATAGGTTATATCGTTTTAGTGTTCTTTCTTTTCTATTTGCTATTTAACTAGCTTTTTATTAACTCTTTGATTTTGATACTCAGTTTTTATTTTAAAATTGAGTAAAAGTTTGTTAGATACTCTATCTATTACTAATATAGTAATAAAGCTCTTAATTTGATAGCAGATGCTTGTTATTATATCTTAATTTCTTAGCAATAGTATCTTTCATATCTATAATCACAAGTACTATTGACATAGATCACTTTAATTCTATTTTAATTAATTTAATAATTTATCCTTTTATTATCATTCTACTTTTATATCCTAAAGCTAATATAAGCTGTTTTCTAAATAATAGGCTTCCTATTTTAATTATTAATAGTTCTTTTTAGCTAAGCTAATCTGAAAGAGGCATCAACATTTTTACGTAGGCTTAAAAGAAAGTCGCTTTATTAAGCTGTAAACACTAAACGAAATTAACTTGTATGGAGTGCAAAAGAAAGGGCATAATTGTATGACTAACAAAGTTTAGTAAAAGACCTGAAAGAATTGATAAAACTTGGTATTTTTATCTTAGCATGAATACTCTTTAGTAGGAGATGTTATTAAATTCTACTACCATACATCTAAATAATGCTACTTTAAGGTATCTAAATAGTACTAAAGACACTAATTATCAAGAAATTTCTAAGCTCTAATTTGATTGAAACGAAGTCAGGAACTAAATGACTGAGGAGTAATATTTAATGTTTTAAACTCCTTAATTCAGAATTTTGAAGATTAGAATTATAAGCACCATAAATGACTATTAGCAAGTTTATTTATAGATTATTATTTGAAGATGAATTACAAGTTGAAGATAAAGTAGGTTGATTTAGATGAAAGACCAGATAGATTTATCAAGATAATTAAGCAAACAGATTTTATGCAATACTAAACCTAACAAGATGGAACTATAAAAGTTCTCAACTTCTTGAGTAAGATAATAATTCCGGTAGCATACTAAAATAAAGTAGCTTAATTTTTGTTTAACTTAAAGAACTATATTAATAACTATATTAATAACTATTAATAAGCGTATAATTTAGTAAGGTTAAACAGAAATAAAAAGATAGGATTATCTTAATCTAATTGAATGGTAACTAATTATCTAGAATTTCTAAGTTTTAAAAGTTGTTTAGACTGTATTAATTTTGCTTTTAACCTTATGATCTTATTATTAAACTTGATTAATATTGATTATTTATATAATTATTAAGCTAAATCTATTATGCAACTATTACATTTAAATTAATCATTCTATAATCTTATGTTTAAACTTACCAATTTAATTATATTATTATATCACAATTGTAATACTTACCATTATAATAAGTATTCTATGAAGCCTATTTAGTATCTTATATTCTATGGTATTCAAATTATTAATCTACTTAGAATATTTGATTTTATAGTTTATTAAGCTAAGTTTAACTTACTACTCTACACTTTTTAATTTCTATTATTTAGCTAAAAGTATTAAGCCATGTATTATAATTGTTATTAGTTGTATATCACTTAAATAAAATATTAAATATACTCTTATAAATGCTCGTTTTAGTTTGTCTTTAATCTAAAAATAGATTAATAATATCTATCATTTACTTCTTATATTATTAGACTTAAATATCTTCTAATTATATTTATTTATGTATTATATAAAATCAAACAAGCTTAGGAGTACCTTGTTGCTAGCTCTTTTTAATTTAAGAAGATTGAATTCTATTTTATAAAATTTAGCTTTTTTAAATTACTCTTTAGACTTTGTTAACTATTTACTTCTATATCATTATCTTTTATAGACTTATTTTGATTATTAATTTGCATTTTTACTTAGCTTATGACTTAATTTTCCTTCATTTGTATCTTTATTCATAAGTATATTATTCGTTAAATCTTTTTTAATCTTCTAAGCTGCTAGAGATAAATATTTAGTACAAACTGCCTAGAATTTATGCTCTTTATTAGTTCTGCTAATTAGATTTCTATTTTAAATATATCAAATTATTAAAGATCTATTTATAGTAAATCACTTCTAGAAACTTTAACAGCGCAGTTTATTTCTTGTCTATATGGTCTTTGCCAAGATTCTTTATTTCACTCTTATTTACCCTTGTTTAAGTTTATTCTATTTCTTCCTCTGCTGAGAAGTTGTGCAATTAATTCTTCTTTCTTTGGATTTTCTTACTCCATTTTTTATTTCAGATTTCTATTTTATGTCATTTTACAGCTTTTTATTCCTTCAGCTACTAATACTTTTGTTGAAAGTCTTAGATTTACTAGTCATAGATATTATTGATATTCACAAAATTAGTTCTAGATCTAATAATTAATCTAGAATTTCTTATTATTCTTTACAAAATAGAATCTAAACGTTAAGAGAAAAGCTATGCAAACTTTTTATCCACTAGGACTTGCAGAGATCAAATTAATATTAGTTCATTTATCTATTAAGTTTTTAACCTTCATTCAGTAAATTTATTAAGATCATAGAATACCTGCAAAAGAATAACCAACGAAGGATTCCTTTTTATTAACTTGACAAAATACTAAAGACCTTCTATATTTTTTAAATTCTCTAAGTAAATCCTTTGCATCTTTAAGATCTTCAATTTTTAGTTATATTTATTACTCTGCCAAATCATTCAGTTACCTCAAATACTCTAATAAATCTCCTTTAATATATTTCTGCACCAATTTTAAGATTTACTAAAATGGCTTTTTCAAAGTTTTATCGACTTTTTCTTCTTTTTTCCCTTGTGACTCTTTGTTATTCCTAAATAGCTTTAGACTTCCTTATTTGATATTTTATAAACTTAAGTAAATCTCTCAATTGTTTATTATGCTTTTACTACTCTCTTGCCAAAATGTCTTTGACATTCTGTGATATTTGTATTAGTACTTTACTAAATTACCTTTTTTGCCTCTCGCCCGCCTTCAGAAATATCTTAGAAGCTACTGGTAGTTTTAAGGCTTGATCGTTATTGGTTTTTCTTAATTATATTTTAAAGCATTCAATAGCTTCTTAGCTTTTCTCTTTATTATTTAGATTTTTTTTGATTAATACTAAGTTGTCAATTAGGTTGTTGAAGGGTCAAACATCAGAATCTTTTGTCACTTTTTTCCTTGCTATCTAAGATTCTCTCTTATTAATATAAACTTCTGCTTTATTTTTATTTTATACTGGTTGCATTTTCTAAGCCTTCTCTGGTCTAATTTTTCTAGACTCGCAGATTAATTTCATTATAAAGGAACTAACAATTTTAAGAATCGATTGTTGAGAAAATTACTAAAGCCAAATCTGGTTTTTTGCTATTGCTAACTAACATCAGTCCTTTCTTATACATACATCAGAATAACTAGAGTTCATCTTATCAAAATTAATAGCTTCTTTATTCAACTTTAAATCCTTAAGCAAAAGCTATCCTACTGTAATTATTGTTGTAGTTAATGAGCCAAACGAATTATTTCAGTATAATTTGAGAAAGAGAGAATAAGTATTTTTGATTTTAACCAGGTATTACTTTTTCTAAAGCCACAACTTTAAGGAATAATTGAAAAATGTAAAAGATGCTATAAGATGAATAACTCTGAAGATATGATAAATTTAAATAAAATGATCCAAGAAAATATTTAATATTATCTTAGAGTTGTACACTTTTTTTGAAAATAGTTAGCAAACCTGAATGATATTATTTTTATTGTTTGCAAAAGATTGGAAAGTAAAGCTTAACAAAATTACAAGAAACAATTTAAACATTTTTATTCTAGTATATTTTAAAGCTGAATTAGTTATTGACTTATCTTTGGATTAATAATCTTAAGATGAAAAAGATGAATTTCTTATTGGCAATTTTAGATAAATCTCTTAGATTCTGAAAAGTTAGACTTGTTATTAACTCTTTAGTATTCCTTTGTTGCAGTATCTAACTTTTTAAAAATAATTATAAAAGCTAATTTTTTAAATCTTTTATTTAAATTAACTCTAGTTTAAAGTTATTCTTCCAATTTTACTTTTTCTTATCTTCTTAAGTTACTAAAGGGTCATCTGAACTCTTTTTAATTAGTTCTTTAGCATTTTGCTATATTAGACATTTAAATATAAGATTATCAAAATTGAAGCTTAGTACATAAGAACGATATATACTCTTAAAATGATATTGTAAATGGTAATTATTTAATAAAGTTAAGAATTTCTTATTAACTACTGAAATAATTTTCCCGCCAATTATAAAAAAGTCTTAAATTTAAAAATTAGAATATAAATAGTTAATAGCTAGTTATAGGTATAAGGTTAGCTAAATCTTAAATTAGCCTTAAATAATAACTTTAATTAGTACTTAATTTAAATGATTGCTTATACTCTTCTTATTGAAGGAAAATATTTAAATTATTAATAGCTTTATACTTAATTAGTAACTATTAATTCTTACTTTTATCCAATAACTTTTAGATAATATAATATCCTTTATAGTTTAATTAAATAAGTACTAATGGATTATCACTTAACTTAATACAACGCTAGTTAAACATTTTATATTTAGTATACTATTTTTAAATAAGAAAGAAACTAATTCTCATTAGCTACATAAGAATGTCTTTTTAAAAGATAAAGGCTCATAACCATTTTTATCGCTTTTTATCTAATCTACTTATAAAGTCTTAAGGAATATTTATTAAATTTTATTTTTTACAGTTTGGATTAAATTATAATCTAGAAGTATCTCATATTTGATACAAGAGATTATACTAAGATATTAAGCAAATAAATTGAGAGTTGGTCAGTAACTACTATAAAACTTAAGAATTATTACCTTTATATTAGTTTAAAGTTTAAATTGTTTTTAAATAAACTTCTTTTTCTTAAAGATATCTCTACTAAAAAAGGAATTAAGCTGCTCCCATTTTCTGATTATTATCTTTATGTAAGATACTGCCAACTTCAATTCTTTTAACTTTAAAAGATAAAACACAATCCCTTAAATGTATAGCAACTAATAACCTAATTTATCTTAAATGAGTTAACTGTTTGAATCTTCAATGCAAATTCATATTTCCTAAAAAACCTTTAGATAATTAAAAAATATTATCTTCTTAAAAATAATTTTTGTCAGATACTCACTTAAGATATATTCGATTATGTACAAATAAACTTCTTATATTAAGCTCTGCTTTTAATGAAGTTTATCTTATATCAAACGATTTCTTTATTTTTAAAATTTAAGTTATTTAGCTGTCAAATTAACTATTTTCATCAAAAGCTAAGCCTCATCTATGAGATTATACATACTTTTGCCTTCTTCACTATCCATTCTTATATTGCATTGCTGTAGTTAATGTACTCAATTTATAATATTTAGCTTTCATTAGCTGATAAAATAGTTTCTAATGCTTTATATTAAATAAATAAGCATCTAACTATAGAGAATTAATTAAAATAAACTATTAGTATAATTTATATAAGCTTAAGTAAAAGGCTAAAGAAACTTATTTAAATTTATCCTATTTATATAAATAAGCCAAATTAAATCTAATTTAACCTATTCTTTTATAATTCAATTACACTAATTAAGTTAAATATTATTCAAGTCCTTCATTTTTACTTTTAGAACTACTCTTTCCTTATTAATAAAGCCCTTATTCTGTCTATTATTAAGAGATTAAACCATTCCTTTCTTAGCTAGATAGTTAATCTCTTTACTCTTATATCTTTTATGATTTAAACTTTTCTTCATTTAAATCTTATTATTCACTTTATTAATCTTATGTCTTTCATTTTCCCTTCAAAATATCTATTTTATATTTTAATGTACCAATGTCAGGCCTTTAGCTTGGTTCAAAACTGAAGCATTACTTTAATACCTCAACTAACTAAGCTTCTTGAGTTATTTCATTTGAAAAGCGAGGATATTTTTTATCTAAATAAACTGATTTCATTACTTATGCATGAGTTTATAATTCTGGATAGGGTAATCTTTCATTTAATATTTCTACAGCTACACAAGCCAAAGATCATATATCACTCTTCTAATTTACTTTGCTATTAAATAGCTCAGGAGCCATCCATTAATATGATCCTTTTTATTCTAGTGTAGTAGTAATGTTTGCTTCTCTAACTAATCCAAAATCAGCTATTTTAGGGGAATAGTTGTCGTCTAATAAAATATTAAGTGATTTTATATCTCTATGAACTAAATTTCTTTAGTGTATTGCTAATATTCCTTCAGCTATCTCACTTATTAACTTAAGCTTCTTGTAGAATCTAAGTTAAGGATCTCTCTTAAATTCTGCAAATAACTGTTAAGATTTTATTTAATTAAATAAGCATCCTTTAGCCATATATTCAGTATAGAAACAAAAACTATAATTACCTTCTTAAGATGTGTCAATGATTACTCCCATAAGTCTTATTATTCTTTAACTATTAACACTCAAAAGAGCTTTGCATTCTTGATAGAAATCTTCGTATAGTTTCTGAGGATTATCCCTCTCTTTAAATTTTTTGAGAGCATATTAAAATCCATTTATAGTTATTAAATGCACAGTACTAAATCCTCCTTATCCTATTACTTTTAAGCTATTCATATATTCTTAGTTAGGTATCAAATCTTTATAGTCTCATATACGAATTTAAGATTTATTATCTTTACTTGCTCCATTTGAATATAGAAGTTAGTAAATATCATCAATTGCTATTATCTTTTAAAAGTTATTCATTTATTCTTCTGAGGGAATTATAAAATTAGGATTAAGTTGATGAGCAAGATTGAAGCACTTAATAGCTTCTCTAATATTACCTAAAGCCTTAAGAGAGTTTCCTTTATGTCTGTAAGGATTAGGAAAGTTAGGTTTAAGTTAAATGGCTGTATTAAAGCATTCTATGGCTTCTTCATGCTTATCTATATTTTACAGAGAAACTCCCTTATTATTATAAACGATAGCATCATTAGGATTGAGAGTAATAGCTCTATCGTAGCATTAAATAGCTTCCTTAAGCTAGCATAAGTAATTAAATGAAAATCCTTTATTATTGTAAATTAATGAATCATTAGGATTTAAATTAATCGCTCTATCAAAACATTAAATTGCTTCTTCATGATCACCTAAGCTTTGTAGAGCTGATCCTTTAAGATAATAAGATTATGTCTAATAAGGATTTATTTAAATGGCTGCATTATAACATTCAATAGCTTCAAGTATTTTACCTAAAAGTTGAAGGGATTAGCCTTTGCTTATATAAGCATTTAAATGCTAAGGGTTAAAACTAATGGCTATATTGTAGAATTCAATTGCTTCATTATATTTAGTTAATCTTTAAAGAGCAGAACCTTTATTATAATATACTTGAGGCAAAGCTGGATTAAGATCCATAGCTTTATTATAACAGTCAATTGCTTCGTTCAATTAACCCAAAGATTGGAGAGCAGATCCTTTGTTGATATAAGCAAGAGAATGCTAAGGATTAAGCTAGATAGTTTTATTATAGCAGTCTATGGATTATTAAAACTCCCCTAAGTTTTAATGACAAACACCTTTGTTAAGGAAGGATTCAACACGAGATGAATTAAGCTTAATAGCATAATTATAGTTTTCGATAGCTAATTAGATTTTGCCTAAAAACTGAAAAGAGAGAGCTTTACTAAAAACGGCAACTTCGAGGTTAGGATTAAGGGAAATAGCTTAGTTAAAGCATTCTATAGCTTATATATTCTTATTCTCATTTTGTCTTGATATACCTTAGTTATAGTATTCTTAATCAGTTTTCTGAGTTAATTAATTAGAAATAAGACTTAATTTTCTATTTTAATCATCTTTTTGAAGTTTTTTCTGAGCAAAAATTTTATTTTTATGAGCTTGATCATTTTTTGGATTGATTTGAATGGCCATGTTATAAGCTTCAATAGCTTCTTCGTACTTTCCTTAATTATATAAAGCTACTCCTTTACCATTATGTGCTGAATCTAATTTAGGATTGATTTGAATGGCCATGTTATAAGCTTCAATAGCTTCTTCGTACTTTACTAACTTATATAAAGCTAGTCCTTTATTGTTAAATGCTAAATCATTTTTAGGATTTATTTGAATGGCCATGTTATAAGCTTCAATAGCTTCTTCGTACTTTCCTTAATTATATAAAGCTTCTCCTTTATTGTAAAATGCTGAATCATCTTTAGGATTGATTTGAATGGCCATGTTATAAGCTTCAATAGCTTCTTCGTACTTTACTAACTTATATAAAGCTAGTCCTTTATTGTTAAATGCTGAATCATTTTTAGGATTGATTTGAATGGCCATGTTATAAGCTTCAATAGCTTCTTCGTACTTTCCTTAATTATATAAAGCTATTCCTTTATTGTAAAATGCTAAATCATTTTTAGGATTGATTTGAATGGTCATGTTATAAGCTTCAACAGCTTCTTCGTACTTTCCTTAATTATATAAAGCTACTCCTTTACCATTATGTGCTGAATCTAATTTAGGATTGATTTGAATGGCCATGTTATAAGCTTCAATAGCTTCTTCGTACTTTACTAACTTATATAAAGCACTTCCTTTATTGTAAAATGCTGAATCATATTTCGGATTGATTTGAATGGCCATGTTATAAGCTTAAATAGCTTCTTCGTACTTTCCTAATTTATCTAAAACTAATCCTTTACCATTATATGCTGAATCATATTTAGGATTGATTTGAATGACCATGTTATAAGCTTAAATAGCTTCTTCGTACTTTCCTTAATTATATAAAGCTATTCCTTTATTGTAAAATGCTGAATCATATTTAGGATTGATTTGAATGGCCATGTTATAAGCTTCAATAGCTTCTTCGTACTTTCCTTAATTATATAAAGCTAGTCCTTTATTGTTAAATGCTGAATCATATTTAGGATTGATTTGAATGACCATGTTATAAGCTTCAATAGCTTCTTCGTACTTTCCTTATTTTTTTAAAGCTATTCCTTTATTGTAAAATGCTGAATCATATTTCGGATTGATTTGAATGGCCATGTTATAAGCTTCAATAGCTTCTTCGTACTTTCCTTAATTATATAAAGCTAGTCCTTTATTGTTAAATGCTAAATCATCTTTAGGATTTATTTGAATGGCCATGTTATAAGCTTCAATAGCTTCTTCGTACTTCCCTTAATTATATAAAGCTAGTCCTTTATTGCTAAATGCTGAATCATATTTAGGATTGATTTGAATGGTCATGTTATAAGCTTCAACAGCTTCTTCGTACTTTCCTTATTTTGCCAAAGCTATTCCTTTATTGTTAAATGCTGAATCATCTTTAGGATTGATTTGAATGGCCATGTTATAAGCTTCAACAGCTTCTTCGTACTTTCCTTATTTTGCCAAAGCTATTCCTTTATTGTTAAATGCTGAATCATTTTTAGGATTGATTTGAATGGTCATGTTATAAGCTTCAACAGCTTCTTCGTACTTTCCTTATTTTGCCAAAGCTATTCCTTTATTGTAAAATGCTGAATCATTTTTAGGATTTATTTGAATGGCCATGTTATAAGCTTCAATAGCTTCTTCGTACTTTCCTAACTCATCTAAAGCTATTCCTTTATTGTAAAATGCTGAATCATATTTAGGATTTATTTGAATGGTCATGTTATAAGCTTCAATAGCTTCTTCGTACTTTCCTAACTTATATAAAGCACTTCCTTTATTGTTAAATGCTAAATCATTTTTAGGATTGATTTGAATGGTCATGTTATAAGCTTCAACAGCTTCTTCGTACTTTCCTAACTCATCTAAAGCATTTCCTTTATTGTTAAATGCTAAATCATATTTAGGATTGATTTGAATGGCCATGTTATAAGCTTCAATAGCTTCTTCGTACTTTCCTTATTTTCTAGCTACTCCTTTATTGTAAAATGCTGAATCATATTTAGGATTGATTTGAATGACCATGTTATAAGCTTAAATAGCTTCTTCATTTTTAGGATTGATTTGAATAAAGTACTTTATTGTAAAATGCTGAATCATATTTAGGATTGATTTAACCATGTTATAATAATAGCTTCTTCGCTAAATTATATAAAGCATTTCCTTTATTGAATTATTGATATCCTTTATTTCGACTATTTCCCATATTTATGATTTTGAAATGAATAATGGTTATTAAGTTATAGTAGTTAGTTTTAAATTAGGTTTTAATATTTGTATTAGTTGATTTTAGATATATCTCTTGTTGTTGATAATAGTAATATAAGTAATGACTTCTGTTTATAGTTATTTGTATATATTATTTGAAGTATCTGGAAGCTTTTATTAAATAATTATTTTAGTTATTTAAGTTTCTTTTTTTATATTCTTTTTTGTATAAGCTTCTTATTAATTTCTTGTGATTATGTTTTTTCTAATTTTGGAAATATGTTTGGATCCATTTGAATTAGCATTAAATTGTAAATAAACTTTGGAATATAACTTAATAGATATCTAAGTTTAAAATCTTCAGATAAGAATATAATTAAAAAAGCTTAAAAGTAAAAATATAAAAAGTGTAAAAGTTTCTCAATTTAGTTAAAGAAAACACTAGTTAATATTATTTAGCAGAACTGTCTTTAACTATATTTATTAAAATATCCTTTTCTAACTTTATTTTTAACTACTTTATTTCTTATAACTACATCAATTAATCCTTATATTAAATGTTATCTTCTATGCTGAAAAAAAATAGCTTTTGTTTAAAATTACCTGAATTTAGATATTTATGCTGAAGTAAATAACTAAAGTTTATTATAAAAATATAAAGATCTAAATTGATTTAGTGTTAAGGAACTAACTATAACTACTAGAATTATTCTTTGATAGTTAGATAAACATTTAGTAAATAATATATTTTCTATATTTTTGATAATACTTTAAATTACATCTAGTGCTTCTAAAATAATAAAAATGCTAAATTTTAAGCATTTTATATTAATTCTAAAGCTATATAAGATATTTAAATATTATACTATCTATTTAGGAAGCCTAATTAAGATAGATTACTATTTTTAATTAATCAACTAAAATCAATATAGCAAAAGGGAGATTTCCATTTTATCTTTAGTTTACAATTTCTTTATCAATAAGAGATAGAAAAAGCTGTTACTGCTCCTTTATAAGCATTGTCTCTTTGCAGCTATTATCGTGGATAAAATCTTCTATCATGCTAATCTTATTTAAATTAATTAAAAACTACAAACAAATATTCTAAGTAATATACATCAACAATCAACTATTTTAGAGTTATTTACAGTCTAAAACTTAAAAATTATAAATCTTCATGCAAGCAATTGTGCCTTCAATAAAATTATTATTCTTAAAGGCATAAACTTATCTAAATAGCCAGAAGATAAAAATATAACTAGCGCAAGGAAATAAAGAATAGTAACTATTTACTCTTTAAACTAAATTAATAAAAATACATAAGTAAAAAGAATAGTACAGCAATATATAAAGATAGTTAATCACATAACTTTTAGCTAATATTATAAGAAAGATAACCATTCTATCAACTATTATTTAAGCCATTAATTCAACTAATACAACAAAACTATATTAATAATAAGGCTAATAACTAACTTTATTAAAGGATTAATCTTCCTTATTCATTTCCTTTATCTCTTATTTTCTTATGGAAACATATTAATTAAGATATCTAGCTGTCATTACTTGCCCTTTATTTCTCTTTGAAATAGACTTTCTTTGCATCATATACAGGAATAGGAAGAAATTTTATTAGTAGCTAGTTTTATATCTTTGGCTAAGACTTTAAATAACAAATTATAAGCAATTTCAGAAAATACCAAGATTAAGTATAAGAAAAATACCTTTAAGAAATAGAAAAATTCCATGCTCTATAATAAAAATTAACTAAGAACCTATTTGGGTATTTATAAGAGCATGCTCACTATATAAACTAGCTGCTTGCAATCCTGAGTATTCAAATTTAAAGTAGATTCTCTTTTATTAACTTATACCAAAACAACCTAATCTCTAAGTTTAAAAATATTGCAGGCGTAGAGAATATTAATTTCATAAATTACCAGTTTGATATAATTAGTTAGATGGCTCTTGATCTAGCATAAATATCTATAATAGAAAATACCTTGAAAATGAATAGAGATAAGAATTAAAATACGAGCAGAACGTTAATAATCTTGCTAAAGTGTTAGCAGAAGATATTTCTATTAAACTATTCCATACTATTATTTTAGTGACTCTCTCTAGGTTATTAGACTAATATTCGCAAGCTGAAAACTGAAAGAGCTATAATTAAAAAAATACTTGGTATTGCAAATTAATAATTTAAAAAGTGTATGATGAAATAAGAAAATACTTAAAGATAGCTTAGATATGTTTTAGACATTCTTTTGAAGCAGTTAATAAACATGACCGAAATTATTGCTAATTACTTACAATTCTGAAAAAGTAAAGTTTCTTAAGCAAAGTCACGAGAATCATCTAAATAAAAAAATAATAAACTTTAGATGAAATTCTAAGCAAAGATATTGCTATTTATTTAAGTGATAAATAATTCTTATGTAAGAGAGATTGGTTTTTTTGTTTTTTCTATAAAGCTTAAGAATTTATTGTTAATAATTTTGCTTTCTCTGTATCAACTTTTTAAAAACTATTTATCTTTTTATGAGTTTCTTGATTTTTAATTTATTCTAATCTGAAGTTATTCTATCAATTTAACTTTTTAATTTCCTCTGGTAGGTTGTTAAAGTGTGATATGAACTCTTCTTAATTAGTTGTTTATAATTTTTGTTATATGAGTCATATAGTTGTAAGATTATTAAAATTGAAGTCTTAATAATTAAGAACTACGTTGCTAATGTAAAAGGAAATTATTTAAGTTCTTAATTTCTTCTTTAATACTGAATAAAGTTTCCCGCTTAATAGAAATAAATCTTAAATTTAAAAATTAGAATTTAAATATTTGATGTTTAGTTATAAGTTTAATAATGGTAATTTAATGCTTTTAAAGGTACTTGTATTGCTATTTTTATAATAATAGATTATAATAGCTTAATTTTAATTAATATTGTGATGTAACTGCATAATTACTTGGAATAATCACACAAGAAACACTTAAAATTAAAGTTTGCTTTTTAAGTCTCTTAGTCTCGATCATCTTGGTATATATCCCAATCACATATTTTTTCATGGCATCTCTCTTTCTAAGAAATGTATTTAGTTGCTAAAAGATTGATAACTAATATATTTGAAGTAATCTAAAAATAATTAAACTTCTCCTATTATTAGATACTTAAAATAAAAGGTTCACTTTTCATTAAATTCTTAAAAGAGCACTCCATATTAAAAGATTTATCAAATGATATAAAAAAAACCTAAAGACTAAAACTTAAAGTTAAATACTCTTATCACAGAAAAAATGATTGAATGGTAATAAATATAGTTATTAAAATAGACAAGCAACTTACTTTAGTTTTAATTTTATTAAATTACAATTAACTTAATCCTTAATTAAAGCTTTATTATAAAATAAGATTAAAGAGTTTTATACTAATCAATATTCAAGCAAACTGAAATCAAATTTGTTCAACTTTAGTTATAAGCAGCTGCTTGAATATTTTAATTTCTGTCTATTAAATTATGAAGGTTAATTTAAAATGAAATTAGTTAGGTAAATTATTTAATTAGTTAATTGCATGATATTATAAATAAGAACACACTATTATAAGAAATATAATTTAACATTAAATTAGTAGATAATTAATAATAGAGTCTGGTAATTAAGATTTGATGAAGGTAAAATTCGTTCTTATTAGATTGCAAAGTAGAGCTTCTTATTTTTAATTGAATCAAATTAAAAAGCTATAAAGTCTTTAAATAAATTAAGATTTTTTTAATAACACTCTATTCGAAAGTTTATGAAAACAGAACTATAATATATAAAGCATGCTTTATTAAGATCATTAATATTAAAGTTAAAGCAATAAAACTAGCATAAAATATAAGCATCATATATGTAAATTATCTTTATCCTTAAATTGTTTCAATGAAAATGCTTAAAATAAGATCTCACTAGTTCTATAAAAATTAATAGCTTTTTAAAAGGAATTAAAAGGCATTCTAAATATCTAAAATAAACTATTTGAGAAATATCTTCATTCAACTTATCTCATAGTTTCTGGGGTTAATATTTATAATTATTTCATAGATGACAAAAAATTAAACTAGAAAGTAGCATCTATTTTTAACTTAATTTATAACGTAAAGAAGCGTTTCGTAAGTTTTATAAATATATCTAAGTTGCTATGTTTATCCATGCTAAAGTATTAAATTATAATTAAAATCAAAATAGAAAATATAGGTATTATTTGGTTTACTCGTCTATATTTTATTAAAATATATTTGTTACGGTTGAAAATCAAAGCTATATAATTCTATGTTTATAATGATTGCTTTTAAATTATATTAAAACGTTAAAGCATAATAAAATATTCAAAATTAATCAAAATGGTGATTATAAAGGAGATGCAATTCTTTATACGAGCAAGTTAAATAAGTATTCTTAGTAATTATTATGAGCATATAAAGAATAAGAAAACTAAATAAGTATAAATATTTTATTTGTATCTTTATCTCTAAATTGATAATAAGTATTACGAGCTATAAAATGATTTTTAGCTTACAGAATCTGATGAATGAGAACTTCCTGATGATTCCATTGATAATTATTAAAAATTATTTTATTTTTCAATCAGAAGCTAGCACCTCTCTTAGTTTTAGGTTCTCACTTTCTAAACTTCTGTTATTTCCTAAATAATTATTCTTTCTTTTGAATTTTGATACCACATCTAGAAATTATGTCCAATAATGGTTAAGGATAATTTTCAGGTTGAATTTCTCTTTATCCATTCTTAATACATATTATTATTATATTCTCTATTGATTTATTCCAAAGAACTTTTTTTGAAGCTATTTCTTGAAATATAATTCCGAAAGAACACACATCCGACTCTTTGCTGCATCTTGGGTTTTAAACAAGCAATTCTGGAGCCATTCACCTTACAGTTCCCACATGACTTGAAATACTAAGTTTTTTAGATTCTCAATTAGCAAGCGAAAGTTGAAAATCGTTAATTTTAGCTCTATTTTCGGTGCTCAAAATTATATCTTTGTTTTTTAAGTCTCTATGGATGATAATTTTTCTATGAAGATGCTAAACAACCTAAACAATAACTTAGGCAATTTAGAATCTTTTGCTTCAAGAAATTTCTTCTTAACGTTACAAAAGTTCAAAAAGAGAGCGTTTATCAAGTTCTGGTATCAAGGAATAAAGCGATAGACGAATTCCATAAAGCTTAATTATATTTTCATGATTTAATTCATTCAAAACTTATGATTCTTGAATGAAAATTCCTGAGCTTCTCTACTTAAGCCTTACTAAAACAATTCTTTTATCATTATATCTTTTAGTTCCATTTTCTTTTTCAAATTTCTGCCCTTTTTCTTTAGTCATTTTGTTCTTCTTTAAAATAATCTTGACTATTAATTCATGAATATTTCTACTGCTTGAGAGTATTTCTTGTATTATGCCTTTAAAATTATTAGATTTCTGTTAAATGATGACTTATAAAATTTATTGAGGTGGATTTTACTTTTAGTTCTATTATTAATTCTCACAACAAGAAGAATGAAACCGGCTTTATATATTTCTGCATATAACTCCGCTACTATAGGATTAGTTTTCAATTCTTAGTCTATTTTTCTTAGATTTTTTTGTTTCCTTCTTACTTTATATTCCTGTAACTTATCTGAATTATTCTATTTCATTTCTAAAAGAAGGTTAGAGTTAGTTATCTCTTATATAATATTCATTTATAAAGTTTTGTCTTTGCTTATTTTAAGATATTTTATATCTTTTATTTAGCATAATAAATCTAGAATATTCTAAGATAAATGCTTACTCTTAGTTTAGCTATTTAAAAATTGATTTCCATTTTATAAAATATACATTTAATTGAAATGTTTATCATTAATTACTATTATACGCCTTATAGCTTCCTTCTGTTTCTAGTTTGCTTTAATTTATAGTTCTATAATTAGATTAAACTATTTAACTTAGTGTCTTTCTCTTTATGTGCTATACTATGATTTAAATAGTTATGATAACTTATTTTCAGTATTTTCATCTTTTTTCTTTTTTAAATAATTGTGAAAGAAATCTAAGAATATTAAAGCAAAAATTTTAAGTGATCAGATCTAGCATTTTTTATAACTTAATTAAGACAAAAATCTTAAATAAATTCCTTTTTTTCTTCGTTGATAGAAATTACTTAAAAAAAGAAAGTCATGAGCCAAACGGGTACATTAAAGATTAAAATCTTAAATTAAAAAAATATGAATTTAAATATTCTGTACCTAGTTATAAGTTTGGTAATTATAATGATGGTTAATTAAATGATAGCGTTATATCTAAAATAATAGTTTTAGCGTAAGCTTTTAATTAAATTTAGATATCTCCTTATATTCTTCTTAATTGAAGGAATTGTTTCCATTACTTGTTTATTAATTTTCAAACTTAATTAGTAATTATTATTCTGGCTTTAACCTCTTAATCTTAACATAATATAATATCCTCTATACTGTTATTAATAAAGTTCAAATAGATCATCACTTAGCTTAGCAATGTTGAAATTATTTAATTTAATTTTAAGTTTATTAACTTTTAAAATCTAGACTTAAATCTAAAATGCTTAATAATTTATAGCTGAAGGAGATTAATATCTTCTTAATAGCTTTGGATAAATCTTACCTAAAATAGCTAAAATGTATGTCTTAGTCTTACATTTTTTAATTTAACCTCTTGTTGCATTAATTTTCTAAAAGAACCTATTTATGCTAATTTTTTCTGAGTTCTTTTATTTTTAATTTGCTCTAGTCTAAAGTTATTCTAATTATTGGACTTTTTTCCTATAATTTGCTAAAATGCCTTGAGAACTCTTCTTAACTAACTCTTTGAAAATATTGTATTTATTCATATATATAAAGATCCTTTTTTATATGAAATAAAGATAAGATATCTTCTCAGCAATGGTAATAATTTTCCCGCCAAAAGCAAATCTTAATATTGTAAAATTCAAATATTTTGGACTAAATTATAAGTCCATAATGATAAAGAAATTGACTAAATAAAAAAAGGAATAAGTTTCAGCTTAAATTCCATTCTGCATTTCAATGATTTCTTACACTTTTCTTATCGAACGAAAACATTTTCACTACTAATAGGTTTAAATTTCATACTTAATTAGTAATTATTAATTAACTATGATCCTGAAATTTTAACTTAGAATGTATAGCAGCTAATTTAATAAAATGAGTTTAAAGGAGCAGTCACTTAACTTTATACAGAGTTAGTTTAATATTTTCAAATTAGGATAAAAGTTAAAAAGTAGCAAAATAGAAATTTATCTATCTGAATTTTAATTTAGCTAGATATTATAGGATGTCTCTTAGAACTTAATGTTAGAAGTTTATTGGCGCATAATCGAATATAGTTTAGATGAGCATCTGAGAATAAATCAAAATTTAAAGAAGATGATACTTGTTAAAATATACAAAGAATGCTAGAAGTCATAAATATATATTGAAGATTCAAGTAGTTTGATAACTTTTTTAAAGATAAATTAGATTAAAGGTAATGAAGCATTCAAAGGTTTGAGAAAGGTTTTAGCTTTTCTAAAGCTAAAAAAAGTAAGTTAATTGAGCATGCTTTAAAAGATAGTAATTAAGCAACTTGAGGTTTTATTTAGAAGAGATATTTTTATACTTTTAAAAATAGAAATTGATTTTCTTATCCTTTTAAGAAATAAATTAAGATTTAAGGTAATAATAATTTATTTTTATAGCAATTACTCGCTACCCTCAGTTTCTCTGTTCAAGTTTTATTTAAATACTTTTATACTCTTCTCTATGAAGTTTTATCTGACTTCAATAGCTTTCTTTAGTAATATAATTTAGGTTAATTATCTTTGAAATACACATTCATTTTTAAAGTTAAACTAAATCCATATGTTCATATGTTTAAGATATATTTGATTTCTTTTTAATTTACTCTTATATTAAAATGCCTCTGATTGATTTTAACTAAAAGCTGATATATTTGTCTTATTTTAATTAATTTGGATTTACTCTTTTATCTTTTATACTAGCCAACTGCAATTTTTAAGACTCTTTCTATATTATTTTAAGTCTGTTAATATTGCAATTCAATTAAGCTTTTTATAGATAATTTATAAAGCTAAATAAAAGCTCCACTAACTATTAAGCGACTTACTTCATATATTTTACCTTTCTACTTAATCTGTTGCTGTTGTACTAGAAATAAAAATAAGCAATATAAAGAGTTATAGAGTTTAATAATAATAAAGGTGCTAATTTAGATAGATTATAAATTAAATATATGGTGCATTATAGTAGTTATAGGTATAAGAATAAGATATAGGAAAATAGTAATTTTAGTTATATAAATCTGATTTATATGCTTGCTTCGATATATTAGTTTTAACTATTAACAAATTACTAAATAAACTTGAACACTTATATTCTTTATTTAATAGTAAACCTTATATGCTTTGCTTTATTTTCATTTACTTACTATTCTAATCTAAGTATTCTATCTAGAGATCAGCTTTCTTATTTTATCCAAATTACTCTACCTTCATCCTTATACTTTAATTCTCTCCTTTAGTTAAAAATTAATTACTAGTTTAAGTTATCCTATTTATAAATCTTAGCTTATCTAGCTATAAAGTAATTTCTACTTCCGTGGATTTAATTAATAGACATAGAGTTTAGGGGAATTTATTGATTTGATAGCCAAACTGATAATATTAAATTTATATGCTCTTGTAAAATATTAAATATGCTTATTTAATTTTATCCTAATAATATGATTAAAGCCTTTTAACTCTATTCTTTCCTTTATTCTTTTATAATTACATAAAGACTATTAAAGGTTAAATTTTAAAATTAATCTAATATAAAAGTATTATAGTCTTTCTTCTTCATTTCTTGTCTTCATTTCTGACTGAACTTTTAGAACTACTATTTCCTTATTAATAAAGCCTACTTTCAGTTTATTATTAAGAGATTGAACTATTGTTTTCCTAGGAAGATAATGTATCTCTTTAGTTTTATTATTATAACTTTTGAGATTTTTAGATTCCCTCATTTAAGGACTAGTATTCACTTTATTAATCTTATGTCTTTCATTTTTCCATCAAAATATCTATTTTATATTTGAATGTATCAATATCAGGCCTTTAGCTTGGTTCAAAACTGAAGCATTACTTTAATAGCTCAACTAAATAAGGTTCTTGATTTATTTCATTTGAAAAACGAGGATATTTTTTATCTTAATAAATTAGTTTAAATACTTATGCGTGAGTTTATAATTCTGGATAGGGTATTCTTTCATTTAATATTTCTACAGCTACACAAGCTAGAGATCATATATCACTCTTCTAATTTACTTTGCTATTAAATAGCTCAGGAGCCATCCATTAATATGATCCTTTTTATTCTAGTGTAGTAGTAATGTTTGCTTCTCTAACTAATCCAAAATCAGCTATTTTAGGGGAATAGTTATCATCTAATAAAATATTAAGTGATTTTATGTCTCTATGAACTAAATTTCTCTAATGTATTGCTAATATTCCTTCAGCTATCTCACTTATTAACTAAAGCTTCTTGTAGAATCTGAGTTAAGGATCCCTCTTAAATTCTGCAAATAACTGTTAAGATTTTATTTAATTAAATAAGCATCCTTTAGCCATATATTCAGTATAGAAACAAAAACTATAATTACCTTCTTAAGATGTATCAATGATTACTCCCATAAGTCTTATTATTCTTTAACTATTAACACTCAAAAGAGCTTTACATTCTAGATAGAAATCTTCGTATAGTTTTTGAGGATTATCCCTCTCTTTAAATTTTTTGAGAGCATACTAAAATCCATTTATAGTTATTAAATGCACAGTACTAAATCCTCCTTATCCTATTACTTTTAAGCTATTCATATATTCTTAGTTAGGTATCAAATCTTTATAGTCTCATATACGAATTTAAGATTTATTATCTTTACTTGCTCCATTTGAATATAGAAGTTAGTAAATATCATCAATTGTTATTATCTTTTGGAAGTTATTCATTTGTTCTTCTGAGGGAATTATAAAATTAGGGTTTAGCTAGTAAGCAAAATTGAAGCACTTAATAGCTTCTCTAATATTTCCTAAAGCCTTAAGAGAGTTTCCTTTATGTCTATATGGGTTGGGAAAGTTAGGATTAAGCTGAATGGCTTTATTAAAGCATTCTAAAGCTTCTTCATGGTTATCTATATTTTACAGAGAAACTCCCTTATTATTATAAACGATAGCATCATTAGGATTGAGAGTAATAGATCTATCGTAGCATTAAATAGCTTCCTCAAACTAGCATAAGTAATTAAGTGAAAATCCTTTATTATTGTAAGTTAAAGAATCATTAGGATTTAGATTAATCATCTTATCAAAGCTTTAAATTGCTTCATAATGTTCACTTAAGCTTTGTAGAGCTGATCCTTTATTGAAGTAAGATTATGCATAATAAGGATTTATCTTAATGGCTGCATTATAACATTCAATAGCTTCATGTAATTTACCTAAAAGTTGAAGGGATTAGCCTTTGCTTATATAAGCATTTAAATGCTGAGGGTTAAGATTAATGGCTAAATTGTATTATTCAATGGCCTCGTTATACTTAGTTAAGTTTTAGAGAGCAGCTCCTTTATTATAATATGTTTGAGGTAATGCTGGATTAAGATCTATAGCTATATTATAGCAGTCAATTGCTTCGTTCAATTAACCCAAGGATTGAAGAGCAGAGCCTTTGTTTATATAAGCAGTAGCAAGTTAAGGATTTAGTTAAATAGTTTCATTATAGCAATCTATGGATTATTGAAATTCCCCTAAGTTTTAATGACAAATACCTTTGTTAAGGAAGGATTCAACACGAGACGAATTAAGTTTTACCGCATAATTAAAGTTCTCAATAGCTAACTAGATTTTGCCTAAAAACTGAAAAGAGAGAGCTTTACTAAAAACGGCAACTTCGAAGTTAGGATTAAGGGAAATAGCTTAGTTAAAGCATTCGATAGCTAATACATTCTTATGCTCTTTTTACAAACTTATACCTTCATTATAGTAATCTTAACTACTTTTATGAACTATTTAAATTGTATTTTGATTCAAATTTTACTTCTAATCGTCGATTTGAAGATTTTTCTGAGCTATTATTCTATTGTTATATGCTTTATCATTTTTAGGATTGATTTGAAGAGATATGTTATAAGCTTCTATTGCTTCTTCGTACTTTTCTAAGGAACATAAAGCATTTCCTTTATTGAAATATGTTTAGTCATTTTTAGAATTTATTTGAATAGCCATGTTATAAACTTCTATTGCTTCGTTGTACTTTCCTAATTTTCTTAATGCTATTCCTTTATTGTTAAAGGCTAGATCATTTCTAGGATTAATTTGAATAGACATGTTATAAGATTCTAATGCTTCTTCGTACTTCTTTAAATTATATAAGGCTATTCCCTTATTATAAAATGCTTCATTACTTTTAGAATTTATTTGAATAGACTTGTTATAAGCTTCTATTGCTTCTTAATACTTTCCTAAATAATATAAAGCTACTCCTTTATTCAAATATGCTTCATCCATGTCAGGATTTATTTAAATAGCCATGCTATAAGCTTCTATTGCTTCTTCGTACTTTCCTAAATCATCCAAAGCTAATCCCTTTTAGTAATATGCTTGATATTATTTAGAATTGACTTTAATTGACTTGTTATATACTTCTACTGCTTCTTTATACTTTCCTAAATCTTTCAACTCATTTCCTTTATTGATATAATAATGCTCACTATTTCCCATTTTATTTATTTAATCTTTTTTTAATAAAATCTTTAATTATTCATTTTATCGTTACTTTTTATATCTTTCGTTAAATCAAAATTTCTTATTAAATCTTTATAAATCTGAGTCTTTTTAGTTCTGATTAAAAAATTTGTTTTTTGTTAAATTTCTTAACTAATTGCTCTTTATTTGAGTGTAGTAAATATAAAACCTTAAGGTTTAAAATACTTACTCGAGTTATAGAAATATTACTTTTTGTGTATTTAGCATAACGAAAGTAAGTAGATGGTTTCTTTTTTATTTTTATTGCTATTTAATTTAAAATTTTCCATTTTCCCTTTCTTTTATATCTCCAAATTTACCTATTATCTTCATTGCAAATCTAAAGCTTTATAATTAAACTATTAGATCTTGCTTTAATCAGATTAAACTTCAATAGTATTATATTCAGTTAGTATTATAAATGAATAAACTTAGAAAAAGAAGTAGCTAGATAAGAAGATAAAACGGATGAGATAGTTATAAATAAAAAAGCTTAACAGCATAAAAATAAAGGACACAAGCACTCTTAGCAGAATTAAGAAAGCTAAACCAAACAATACTTGTTTAGTATATTTATCTATACCTATATATAGTTTATTATATAGAATTTTCTCTAATTATTTTAGTAATTATTTTATAAGAATTGAATCAGATAATAAGAAGGGTTTATGAGTAGAAAATTTTTCGGTCAGAAAAGAAAAAGTAATTATATATAGTAAGTAATTAACTAGATGCATTGAGGAAAGAAGATATATAGGTGTTATAGACTTTTAGAAGCAAATATATTAACTTTCTTTTGCAAGATTAAAGTGCTATCTTGATTTAGAGTTAAGAAACTAATTCATAAGAGGAGACTTAGGATTATGCTTTGATTTGAACTAGAAGTTTAATAAGATAAATACTTTATCTATTCTTCATTCTTTTTAAACTTTTAGTTAAAAGCTAAAATTACATAAATAAGCAGAAATCTGAAAGAAGAGAGAAACTAGTTTTACGATGAAAACAAGGGAATCAGCAAAATATTCAAGTTATAAGAATTAAAAAATAACATTTGATTCTAAAATTGTTCAATATTCAAATTTTGAAATGAATCAGAAAAGATAAAGAAAAAGGTTCCAGAATCTTCAATAGTTTTGCTTGAATAAAGAAAAAAAATATAAATTACAAACATTTTTAGCATTTGTTGCTAAGGCTAACAATCATAGAAATTTTAGCTCCAGAAAGTAAATTTTTAAGATATTGCCTAAAAAATTTTATCTTCAAATTAATTGAACTGAAGATAAGGTAGATAAGATTATTTCAAACAATTATTTCTAAGCTTTAGTTAAGTTTTTATTATTACATGATTATTTACAGCTAAAGCTACTTAAAATATTGTATATCTTTCTTTTTAACTTAATACTACTAAACTATTTTATAAGCCAAATATTTTACTGTTCTTATTGAAATTAGTACCATTTTTTCATTTTATAAGTAGATTTAAGAAGATGTGTATATGTACTATAATGCTTTATTAGACTTGATATAATTAAGTCTTATAGTTTACTATAATAAGCTATAAAGAAGGAAATAGTACTATGCAAATAAAAACTTAATAAGAAGAGCTGAAGCATATATAAGGATTTCTTTTAATAGTATTATATTAATAATTAGCTTTTTATACTAAGGCTTTACATGTAACAATGGGAACTCTTCTTTAAGAGTATTTAAATAAGAAATTAAAAAAAGTGTAATGAAAGTTTTAAATACATCTATAAGCAATTTGCAGCAAAGCTTTTGAACAAATAAAGTCAAAATAATAGATGGTTTGTTTACAGTTAGTCGAAAGTTAAGATTATTAAAACTTGCTTTCTGAAAGTCTGCTAAACATCTATATTAAGAACTATTTTTTAACCTTTTTATATATTTATACTAATGCCTCTCATTATTTAGCTCTATTTAGACAGGATTAAATCCCTATTTTATAATGTTTTCTAGTTATATTTATCTAATTATTTGAGATCTTTGTAGCTCAAAATTTTTATCAAAATAAGCTTGCTTTGATTAGCACTTTATTGATTGTATATCCGTTAGGCTTTATTAATAATGAATCTGTACTATGATAATTCCCTCTATCTCCTTCTATTATCTTAATCTATATTAATAAACTAGCGCTCAATAGGATAATACTTCTCCACATAATTCACCTTAAAGAATAATTTATTACCCTTTTAACTAATTTAGCCATTTAGCTATCTCTACTTTTGTAATTTGGTAATATAATTCTAGATTTAATAGAAATGATGGAGACTAAAATAGTTACAAAAGATATATCGATAGCTTATAACTAAGAAACATTTTAAATGCTTTATGTTTAAACATTAATACATTAAAATCAGAGAAGAGGGATTTATTGGGATTATTTCGATTGAAATTAAGATATCTACTGCATATAAAGAAGTTATTTGGATGCTTGGGATAAGTTATTGTTCTTGAAACTCTCTTCAATAGTTTTAAATAAGTTATTGACATAAGTAAAAAGAAATATTGAGCAATGTCAATAGCATCAAAAACAAAACGGCTAAATAAAGGAATATTAGTTTGAATATTCAGCTCTGTTATGCAAAAGGAAATTAAAACAGCTAGAAGGTAACATATTCTTTTATAACAAAACCCATTAAAGAATTTAGTAAATGATATAATACAAAATTTAGCTTTACGCTCATAATTAAAACTTATTATGTATTTATGTTTATGGTTATAAACTGAACTCCTATTAAGGGAAAAAATTATTTACCAAACTAAAAAGATGGAGCTAAAGTACACTTTAATAAAGTTGAAGAGGCATAAATTATTGTATGATAATTTAAGTGATTGAATTATAATTTATGGATTAGAAAGTATATTAGCGAGATCTAATAATATTTATTCTAGAGAACTAATAAAGTTGTAAAAATGTCTTTAATGAGAATAAAAAGTTATTTATATATAAAAAAGTTCTAAACTTAAAGATTATATGAAGCATTGCACTAAAGAACATCTTTATAAAGTAACTACCTTATTGATATCTGTTTTACTCTTTAAAAGTTCTATATTTTAGAACTCTTTGACTATTTACCATTATTGACTGCTTCTAACTTGATTACTCCTTTTGTAACCATAAATATTTGTATTTTGATTGCTTCGTATTAAGATGATTTCTGGTTCTATCTATAATTGGTTATCTTTAGTAATTAACCTTAAGAATAATATTATAAGTCTTACATTCGTCCCTATTTATAATTCTTTTAGATTTATAAATGAGCGAAGCTAATTAGCAATATAAAGATATCTCACTTTATAGCAATAGAGTATAAAGGACTATCTAATAGTACTTTTAGTTAGTATTTCCCTTGGCTAATAACTAATGCTTTAATTAAAGTTATTGTAGTCATATTTGAATCAGTTAAGTTATAAAGATTGGCGTAGAAAATTAAGAGGAAGAGTTAGTTAAATTATACTTGGTAACTGAAGAGTTAGAAAGTGGAACAAACAGGTATAAATAAAGAACTAGTAAATGATTAAGAAGGATTAGAAATTAATTTGAAGGTGCTTGAATATTTGGCTAATAGCTTATGGTAATGAATCTAAGTTAACATTAGTCTTTTCTGAATCTCATTTAAAATAAAAATACTGAAATAAAAAGACTATGAAGGAAAATGCTTGATTTATTAACTAGAAAAAAAGTAAACGTAAAGCTTTAGAATGATGAGTTTTAGTTAAGTTTTAAAGAAGTAAATAATAGCTGAGATAAAAAAAGAATTATACTTAATAGTTATGTAGGAAGTAGAAGATGATGGGCATAAAAAATTACAAACGAAAATTAATGAAGTGCTTTTAAAATTGTATCTACCAAATTACATTTTTTTTTGGGGGTTAAAATTTGCAAATAATTGCTTAAAGTACTAAGAGTACATAAAATATAGTCCCTGCATGAAGAGAATAGCGAGTAATAATAAGAAAATTTGCATAAAAATTGAGGTTGAAAATATAGGATTGGTATAATTATAAGGAAATTAATTTACTAAAATGAAAAATTGAAATCTCATTAGATTTTAGCTTAACTGAGTTAGTTGTTAACTGAAATCTTAGCTGGATTATCAAATAAATTATTTAGTCTTTTTTCTGATTCTAATCTTTTGTTTCTTCTATGAAACAAAGCGATGTATTATTGATAGCCAATAATACTGCTTTTAATCCAAAAATAAGATACTAAAATTGATTCTCTTTAACTTTTCTAAATTCTAAATCAGTTTATATATTTACAGTTTTACTTAAATTTACAGAAATAAACTAATATTTATATTTAGTCTCTTAAATATTTACGCTCTTTCATTTTTCTTTTTAATCTAAATTCTTTAACAAGGCTAGTAAGCATCATTATATAAACTTTTACTCAACGAATTCCTAAAAATATCATCTAGATTAGAATTCCAATCCTTTAAATTAAGAAATACTACAGCTTATGTAGAGTATACCAGATTATGCATAAACCTTTAATATATATATTACTATCTTATTATCTTATACAGTCAAAGCTTGTCTTTAAGCTTATTTTCTTTAATCATATTTTTCTTTCCTTAAAAGAGATATTCCTACTCATTTTTTTACCTATATTACTTTCTTTAATTTTGCTTTTACAAAATCTAAATTTTATAAAAGTTTTAGACTTAAATATAAAAAGCAAAGCAGACAAAATAAAAACTATAGAAATGATAGTACAGTTTAGCTTTAATATCAAGGGATAATAAAAACACTCCAGGATTATTTTAAATAAAACTGATGCTTTTCAGTATCCACTTATAGATACACTTCTCCTAACAAGGAAGAGAAACAATGAACATTCTAATTTTCTTATTTTAGCTATTTTGTTAGATACTCTTATATGAGTACATTTCATGTAATCTTATGTCAGCTTATAACTATAGAATGTATACTAGATATGAGACTATCATTTATAAGAAAAAACTACTAAGTTCAAAATATTTCTAAACAAGTGTTAACTTAAAACTCAGTAAGCCTCAGATAAAACTAACTGGCATATTCTGACATAGAAAGAAGAATTTTAAGTTGATAAAGATTTGAAAAAGAACTAAATCTGACTTTACATTTGTGTTGTTTTAATGGAAGAAGAAATTATCTAAAAAGGAAAATTCAAAATCCTAAAAAGTATTCAATTTTTAATGAAAATCCACTCTATTTTATATTGATAATCATAACTGAGAATTATATTATAAAACTATGTTATATTAATAAGTCTAAAAATCAATTGTTTTCATCTGGTAAGACTGGACAAAATATATTTTCAGCATGTTCATGACCTATTCTTGATCCAATTAATCCTCCTCTTCCCACAATTCTTCCTTCTCTCTTATTAGTTGTATTAGTGATTTGCTACTTTTCTTGCTCAAACTATTAAGCCATTAATTTGTTTTCATCTAATATAATTTTCTCTAATGTCTAATATGCGTATTTTGTATGCTTAATTTGAATTTGAGCACTGAAATTTTACTCAAAAAACTTAAGCTTATCATTCTAATTTTCATCTCAAAACTATTAATTGCTCAGATACTTTGATAATTACTCTTTAGAATCAATCTCAACTTGCAAGCATCTCATTATAAACTTTTTCATTGCATCCTATAATTGCTTTTTAGTAATTAACCTATCCTTTTCATCTTTCTTAAAGTATTCCAATATTAGATCGTTCATGTTTACTAACTGTTTGCTATAATTAGGCTTTATCTTTTTGTAAACTTCCTAGAAGCATTTTTCTTCTATTAACTCATACAGGCTAACTATATTCTCTAGAGGTAATTATCCAAGACCATCTATATCTTTTTTAAAGCATTCATCTATTCTTTCAAGCATCTCATGATTCTACTCTTAGCATAGCTTATGGATTTATAATTAAGGTGCTACTTTTAAATCGTGCAATACGCACATTATTTTTTCTAGGGAAGCTAGAAGTAACTTAAAATATTAATTCGAAGCTGATGCACCTTAATTTTACCTTCTTCAGTTAGTGCTTTTATTAGATAAGGAACGTTCAATTTATGACTTTTGATTACTTTCTAGGTTCTTTTAAGGAATTTTTTACCTTATCTCAATTATTAGATTTTAATGAGATCCTTTAATACTAAATAGTTCTAATTGGTAGTTTATGAATTCAATCCTATTTGTGTGCAAAAATTTTTAATGGTTAAGTGATTATAATATCTTATCTTGGATTAGGTCAAATGCGAAATAAAATCGTTACTTGCCATTTCCATATTCTGGATCACAAATAGCTAGGCTACAATACTCAGGATCAGCTAAGTTAGCACTCCATATATTTTCTAGATCGATGTCCATAATGGAACTCGGATTTTTATCTATGTTTCAATTCTCTTTAATGATTTATACATTCTATTAATATTCTAAAATTTAATTTAATATGGTATTTTAGGCATTGGCTAAATAGATTAAAACTGCTGCTAAGTACATCCCTCCTCCTTTCTCCTTTACGTCTAATAATAAAGAATTCAATTAAGATCTTTCATCATAATTTTGTGGAGGAAGTTCAATAGATCCGAATTTTACAGGATCTGAGCCTAAAAATTTAACTGCTACTTTAAATTCTTAAAAGGCTTTATTAATTTCATCGTCTTCATCACAAATATCTTACATTCTCTTATTCTTTGAATCTTCTCGAGTTATTAAGAAATCATACTTTTTTTTTAAAAGCTTTACGAGTCTTAAGATTGGAAAAAATGCTTTAAGTTTTTAAGTTTCTTTCTAGAATTCTAAGCATAGTTTTACTAGCTTATACTCAGGTTTGTTACTCAACTCTATTTAAAACTAACTTTTCATGTTCGCTATAGAAGGTTATTTTGTTATTCTGAAAAGCTTTAAATACTTAAACTCGTTCTATTGATCTATGCATTTACTTTCGCTGATTATTAATTCAAACTGTTCATTTTTTTACTCGCTATCAAACCTTTTTAGGTTATATTATTTTAGAATTTCTAACTTGCCTTTCAAAGAAGGTTCAACAATTTAGCTTTAAAAGTTAGTTTCAAAATAGTCCCTTTTTTATTTTGTATCTAGATTTTCTTTTTATTACATTTCTTGATTTTATCTCATTAAAGAAGGCTATTAAGCTAACTGCTAGATTATTTCAAAAATTCAAACATGTGGCTTGTCGATATCTAACTACTAGTATACTGTATCAAGGTCCTAATTAATAAGATTCTCGAGATATTACTCAATGCTTTGATTAAACTACTCCTAGCATCTTTGTTTAAACGGAAGTATTACTTCTAAATCATTCTAGCTTAATACTTATATTTAGCTTAATCCAAATATTTACATATGGAGGATTAGTCTTAAAAGCTAAGTGGAGATAGGGCTCAAGTTCCTTACCGAATCTTTTTTACTGCCAAGGATTATTAAATCGTTGTAGCCTTTTGAATATTTAGCTTGCATCTTTTAAATCTCTTCAAGCAGATGTTATTTAGCTTTCTAGTCGCTCAGTTTTTTATTACCTCGATTCTTAGCATTTTTATTATCCCTCTCACCAATTTTTTATTGGCATCATGGACATTCTTACTCAACTTAACTTCCGCTGTTTAGATCAAAATATACATAAGGACATGTATCAGAACATATTCATGCAGAAACTTTATCGTTTTAATTAGTAGCCTATTCTTTCTTAAGAGTATCAAAATTAGTTTATAAATTTTGCAAATACATAAGCTTTGAATTATCCTAAAATCCAAATAAGAAAGAAACTTAAAATTATTCAAGTGAAAGCTGTCCATTTTTGAAGAAAAGGTTCATTATGTTGTTACTTTGCTTGTCAGAAATAAGAACTAAAGTAAGGTAAAGCACTATTACGTTTCTATATAAGACGCTTAAATTTATTTAACTGGTTACTTCCATTAGTTTTCTATCCTAAAAGTTATTAATTAGCTGATACAAGAAATTGTAGTATTCTATACCAGCTACTTATATAATTTGCTGCTTTTCATTTTGCTCAAGTTTATTTATAGCTTATTTCAGGTCTGGATTTTATTCTTAGAAGTGCATAAAATAAACTGCTTCTATAAAAGCTATTCCGAATGAAAGTTTGTCTTCAGTTTGTTCCAAATTTTATATCCTTTATTATAGCTATTAGTCTGCTTAAGAACTCTAGGATAGCCATTCTTAAATTATCTTTAAGTCGTTGAAATTATTTGATTTTAATATAGGAAGGTCATATATCTTGCTAGATGCATTTAAGTTTTGGGTTTAAAAAAATTTAGTTCATTTTAGCTTTTTATAGTTATTCTAAACTTCTTGAATAAGCATTTCAAGCGTAAATATTACTGTCTCTTATTGTGCTTGATTTGAACGACTATCTATTATATGCTTTAATTTTTTAGCTACATATACAGACATTAAAGGTGCTAGACTTGATTTAGAAAAAATCTCGTCTATTTGAGTTAAAATGATTTCCAATTCATTATCCTCCTTTTGTTCAGCTTGAAGCTTTAAAAAGTCTAGATAATCGGCAAAGAAGTCCATTATCATTCTAATTCTCGTCAGTGCAATAAGTAATTTTACATTCCTAACTCCCATTTGACTGCTCTATGATTCACATTCTTTAATAGTTCTTAAATAAAATTACAATAATAGTGGTTGATAGCTAAAGGGAATATTCTAATATGCACTTTTGAAATAACTTTTATAAGATTCTTAGATCTAGTCAGATAATAAAATTCCCAGTTTTGAAGTAACTTACTCTTTCTCAAATAAAATCTCCAACTAAGTGACAAAGTTATTCTCCTAAGTAATCTATAAAACTCCCTTTTCATTTCAATTGATAAATTCATTATCGTCAATCGTTTGAATTATGTCTGCTTACTAAGCAATTTCACTTATTACTTCATACATCTACTCATAATTCTTCTATTCTTCTAAATTTTAAGCCACTTTAGCTATATTCTGGCTACTTTATTTAATTAACAATGTTAGAGTTTATACAGCAGGCTTTGGTTTTGGTTTTGGCTTAGGAAGTTATTTAAACTCAGTTTTTTGATTTTTTTGATTTGTTTTATTTTTTTAATTTGAATTGCAGCATCCCATTTTTATTTTCCGCCGCTTTTTAGTATTATAAAGACTTTGGAAACTAATATTATTTATTTGCTATTATGTTATAATTTAAATCTAAAAAGTGCGAATTACTAGAAACTAGATACTTATTGCATTAAATAATGATCACTTTTTTTTGTTTCTATTAGAATAGCTGAAGAAAATATACTAGCAGATCTTATGCTTATTTAGATCTACAAAAGTAATACCTTAAGGTTAGAAATGGTTAGTATCTGAAAATGAAGCTTTGAAGATTTAATGAGTTATAAGAGCGAGGAAACTAAAAGAGAAATAGTTTAAATTAGATTTGGTTAAATTAGTGATAAGGAAGATAGAGTGAGAATAATGGAAGAATTATGAAGCTTCATTATAAAATAAATAGACATAATTCATTAATTTATGAGTTAGATTCCATAATTCTGTTAAATTGGTTATATATAAATAGTTAAATCAACTCTATAGATTCCTTTTAATGAACTGTAAATAATTTAAAGGCTAATCAAGTTTATTATTATGGAAAAGGATTTGTTAAGGTTGTAAAGCGTCAGTGGATTGAGATAGTACTTAGTTCTTATATATTTGTCCTATTTTTTAAGTATCTAAAATAGAAGAAAGGAGAACTTTAAGTTACTTTGAAAATGGTATAGCTTTATTAAAAGGGATAGATTTATTTAGACGAGACTAACAAGCGAAGTTAATTAACATCTTTAGTTCATAAATTTGTAGCTAGAAGAGAAATAAGAAAGAAGAGCTGTTTGTATGTTTATCTAAAAGTTTAGGCTGATAACTGAAAGTTAAATGAAAGTGAATCTTATAAAGAAAGATAAAATTACAAAAATAGACCAAAATAGTAGATAGAAAGGATAATATATCCATATATTCGAAGAAGGATAAACTCAAATATCTTGCTCACTCTCTTAGATGTTCTTAGATCATCTTAATTTTCTATCCCTAACTCTTTTTTTCATAACTTATCTAAGTTTATTTAATCTTCGTAATCTCATTTTATAAGCAGAGCTAGGTAGCAGCAAATTCTATTCAATCAAATGGATTTCATAGGTTTTAAGATTGCATATAACAATAAAAGACTAGAAGTCTCAAAGAAATTAATAAGCTAGTTTGAACTAAGAGAGGCTTGATTAGTATTATAATAATTAGATAAGCATTATAAAACAATGTTTAGTCCCATTACTAGAAAAGATACTCTTCATTGGTCTATATAATGAAAACTACACTAGTTAATAAAAGCTTAGAATATTAATAAAGCTAGTAAAATGCTATAAACTAAGTAAAAGCAAGAAATACATTAAGATAGGCATATAATAAAAGATTTCGTAGGATTAAAATTGTTTAGTTTTACCTTAATAAAGATAATGAGTAAGTGTTAGTAAGAAAGGTAATGCAGGTATAAAAAATCAAAGATAGAAGTTAAAAATTTGATTACATAATGATTAAATAACAAAAGGTAAATAAATAGATTAATCTATCTTTTAGAGATAGTGCATTTATAAGTTTCTATAATAAGTGTTCAAGTTATATTTATAAAGCTATTATTTGAAATTTGAAAAGGAAATCGAAAATTTAAAGTGGATAAGGTAATTACAGTAAATATTACTTTACTAAGTGCTTTTAGATTAGGTAGTCAGATCATCACTTTTAGATTTAATTCATTAAGAAAAAACAAGAAGTTTTAAGTTCTCTATGAGTTTATATATATAGACCGAAATAGATGTTATTAAGTAAAAAGTCTGTTCTATTTAGTTACATTAAAAGGACTAAACTTATAATAAAGAAAAGGGAATAAAAAGGAAATAGATAGTTATATCAAGAGCAAGATGAGAAAGACTAAGATAATTGAAGAATTGGATAAATAGTGACCGAGCAAAATAAAGGAAATTGAATATATGATTTAGGAATACTTAAATAGTAACTTTATGGAAAATGAAGAACTTGCTTTATAAATGAAATTTAGTGTAAGAGAAAGAGAATACCGAGAAGGTTTGGCAATAGATGGAAGGAGTCTACTTCTAGAAATTCTTTGAATCAGAAATTTTAAAATCTAGGAAGAATAATCTTCGATTTTAAGCATGCAAGGCAAATTGTAATTAAACTGGTTTAAAGAGACCAAAGAATATTAATTAAATTTATGGCTTCGCTAACATCTAATTTCCCCTAAAAATTGAATAATAAGATAGTAATTTCTTCCTAATCTGACATAATTTAATGCAGAACTTAGAATACAATAGCTGACAGCTTTTTTCTGATAGCACAACAAAAACACCTTTTTGACTTGCTAAGTTCAATTTTGCTTATAATAAGGTTTTATTATATGCAAACTACTAGTAAACTTAAGATCAATATTAGAAGCATAAGAATTGGTGAAGAATTGTAACGCAACTGAAGAACTTCTTACTCTAACTCCTATTCTAATAATATAGATTTCAATTTTGACTTTCTTTGATTTTCAAATATTAGTAGCTGTAGGATTCGAAAACACACTCATATATATAGAAGACTTCGATAAGCAGACTTTAATTACTAGAACTAACTTATTTAGAACTTAGATTGCCTAGCGAGGTTTTGATAACAAAATATATTTCTGAATGTATATAAAAAATAAAGCTGCTGCGTGAGAATGTAAAACTTTCGTATTTAAGAAGATAATGCATCAATCTTATAGACTTGATTCATGATAAACTTTGTGAAACCAAAAATGAGAATTAAATAAATGCTTTACTAGCGTTTAATAAACAGATAGTCAAGTAAAAAAAGATTTAATTAGCAGGAGTCTTAAATATTTCAATCCATTAAAACTTGATCTATATCTAATAAGAAAAACCAATTAATTAAGCATTATTAATGCTATTAAGTCATATATAAGACTTCACTTTATAAATATAGCCAGAGTATTTATAATAATGCTAAAGCAATCTAACTAAACGATATTAAATATTCACTTAAATTTAGTAATTTATATCACTTTAAGTTTAATTATGATATTCCTTTCCTCTTAATCATTTAAGAATATCATTTCATGGTTTAGCTTAAGTTATTCTAATATTACGCTTGAAGATATAAGTATATTAAAAGCTTGAAGGTTAATAAATGAGATAACTTTTTTTAATTATTCACACTTTTCTTATAGTTTTAAATTTAAAGAATTATGAGTTTAACTGTAGAAGATTAAGATACTAATGATTTTCTCTAAATTACCTACTTTAATAATTTTATAAAATCAACTTTCTTAGACTATTAGCAATTAACTTGCTAATCATACATCAAATTTGAATCATAGCTAGATAAGCTTATTACCTTTGCTCACTAAACTAAAAGTTACACGAATAGCTAAGGTATTTTCTTAGTATCATATCATCAAATTATCTACTTCTAGATATAGAGAACATTAATAAAGCTAGTTTGCATCATAATTTACTTTAAAGATGATTAATATAATTTAGACCTCAATTAGCTGCCTTATTAATTCTCTCTTAATCCCTTCTTATATTCACCCGATTTAACATTCTTATATATTATTACTTATATAATCATATATACATGCTATTTCAATAGTAGCTTCAATTCTTTATTTAATATTAATTACTAAACTAATTTATTAATAATACTCTATACTTTCTAATTTTAGCATGCTATCTGTTTATAAGCTTATAATCCTAAAGGTTATTTCAATTATATTACTTGCTTAGTTCCTCTTTATCTATCTACTAAATTAATATCTTTATAGCCTAAATTAATTTCTTATTAACTATATTTAGCTTTGTAGTTTCCTATGAAGATGTAAATAATCACTTGAAGGTTTAACAAGTATAATAACTATCCTGACTAGCTTTTTTACATAAGCAAATATCTTAACTTTAACTGTAATAGGGCCATGTTATTATACCTCTTAATTAGCTATCTTTACTTTTAGAACTAGATAGTGATATAACTACACTAGCGTAGTATTGTATTTACTCTCTATAGTTAAGCTAATCTCTTCAATATATCCTTTTAAAATACCTCTTAATTACATAGCATCTATATATCTCTTTGCCTTCTTTATTTCTATATTTAAGTAACAATTACAAGCGTTAAAGCATAGTTAGATAGAAAAAATTAATGAAGAGGGAAAATAGTTTAAGGTTTGTATAATGATTGTAATCCTATAAGTGAGCCTGATTTATTAGTATATATTAAGATATTCAAAAAAGCCAATTAGATGATAAGTATTCAATATCTTGTGCTAAGCTCTCTACAATAAACTTAGATTCTGTCTTATTATAAAAGGTTGCATTCATACAAGCTAAATAAGATAAAAATATTTTGGACAATAAAAAAGCTAATAATTAGATCATATAAAATCTAAAATAGTCAAAATTCGTTAAAAAATTAAAAAAGAAAGGCAAAGCAAAGCTACAAAAAATAAATTTACCCAGATTTAGAAAAGTTGTAATTACATCGATCATAATACAAAGAATTAAAGGTTTAATAATCTTACCTAAATGCATAAAATATCCTATTTTTAACTTTAGTTTGCTATTTAAATTATCTTCTCCTATAATAGCCTTTTTTTATATTTTATAATAAGCCTTTATACCTTAAACTGTCGACTTGAATAATCTTCATTAGCATTATAACTTTTTAAGACTTTACGCATCCCAAAGCTTTGATATAAATTACTAATAGATGCATTTCAATTCCCCTTTTTATATATAATTTTTAGCTTTATCCATATAATAATTTAGTAGCATTAATAAAAGCAAATAATTTACACTATCTTAAGTATCTTTAACTCTAAGTAATCATATAGCACTAAAAGGTTTAATAGATATAGGTATAAATAATAATTAAAGGGTAATAAAATTAAATTAGTTATCTAGCATTTTGCTAGTGGAATTACCTTTCAGATATTTAGATCTGTTAAATTGTCAATTTTTATAATAAGTAAAAGTATTTTGGTTTACTTTGTAGCTAATCTGTAGATATACTTATAGAAAATAGAAGGCTTTTATTAATTAAGTAGTTTTATGTATAAAAGTTAGGATAGCTTAGTTGTATTGCTTATTAAGTTTTTAAAGCTGATATCGTAACTCACAAATAGTAGAATAAGTTTTAAGAAGCTTAACATTGATAATAAAAGAAAAAATGTTAAGATTAATTAAATTTACATGTATGAATCCTTATGCATCGAAGGATTTCTTAAGCTTACTTGTGAGAATAACTTTATTGAGTCACTTTTAAATTAAAAAGCTATTTTTATGAGAATAATACTAATAAGCATTCCTCTATCTTTAAAGAAATTCTAAGATGACCCACAGAATAGAAGGGGATTATCGTTTTTAAATACAAAATTCATACTAAATCTTAATTATCCTGTGGTTTATTTTTTATTATGTTGTAGGAATATTTTTATCATAATGAAAATTTGAAATCAAGTTGTATATTTTGAGCATTATTGGTATTGTAGTACCATTAATTTTATTGTTAGTACCAAATTCTTTATTTATATTAACTCTGCTTCTACATTTAAGCTTCTTACTTACCTCTTTTCGTATTATATTTCTTATAATTAATTTGAAAATACATGAAATCTTTTTGGCTTCTGACTGACATGGAAATCTGGAAATATTAAATCTACTTCTAGTTTCGTAGCATTAGGATTATGTTAAGGCTTCTATTTTATCTTCGTCTTACTTCAAAGTTTTAGAGTCAATGTAAATTTAGCACATAGTTTAAGCATTAAAATAAGATCTATTTTTCAGAATCAGTTCTAGATAGTCATAAAGGTAAATTTATTTCAAAAGTCATCAAAGTTATTTCTAGAAACTCTTATAATGCAATCTTCTATTTTCCAACTTCAAAAACTATACAAACCTTTAAAAGATTATGCTTTGATATTTCTGCTAGTCCTATCTCATTAAATATAAGCTTGGGAAAAGTTTTTTATTTTTCACGTAAACTTCGGGCAAAATTACAGATGTGAATGATTCAAGGCTTTAAAAACGTAAAAGTCACTTATGGACCAGTTTCTTAACTCTTATCCAAGATTTATCTTTATACTTTCAAAAGAAATTTTGATATTTACTTCTGAAAAATTTGGACTACTAAAGTACTCTTCTTTCCTCAATGAATCTATTTTTAAATTACAAATATAATGATTCTTTTTTCCTGCAAACTGACATCCAACTTATATAACCTTAGTTATAATTGCGGGGAATTTTATAAGATAAATACTAAAAGAAATGTCTCGTTAGCCTGCAAGAAAAGGACATTTCATATCTATGACTAAAGATAAATCCCTAAATAGATCTTCTTAACTTTAGTTATTCTGATTTATATTAAAACTTGCATACCTTTTAAATGCTTATATTACTAAGCCTTTCTTATTAATACTAGTATCCAATTTATTGCAGATTAGTTGCCTATTAGTTTCCTTCTCTAAATCTACTCAATATTTTATATTAAATATCCATATTTTCCTGTATTATTTTCTTCAATTTAGTACTATATTTTTTGCAGGCTGAATATCTGGTTCCATATTAAAAAGAACGCTCAATGTTTTATTTTTAGAAATAAACTCCCAGTTAACGCAACTAGATGGTTGATCTTAGTTTCTATCTGATTAATTCTGAGCTGATTGTGAACTTTCTTTATTAAGCATTAAGGTGCATGAATTATAAATCTTTCCTTCAAGTTTTTATACTTAGTGTTAAATCTTATCCCTTTAGTCTAGTTTTTACATTTAATTAAGTTACTCTTAGCTTCATACATAGACTCTCTTATTTCTAAGGCCTGATCATAGCTTTACTTTCTATTAAAGAACTCTATTCCTTTTACTTCTTTTATTTCTCAATTTTTTAGTTTCTTTGATCCTTAACTTTATAAGTTAATCCTTTAAGATGCTAGCAGATTACTACCTTATTTAGCTAATTAAAAAGTAAACTAAACTAGAATCCAATAATATAATAGTAAATGGTTTCCCTTTAGTAATGATATAGCTAAATACATCCTCATAGTTAAAGTTAATAATATATCTTACTTATAAATAAGATACAGAGCATTCTAAATGATTTGTAAATACTGCCCTATTTATTTTATACTTCTAGAGATAGAAAATAATAATTAATATATTCACTAGCTTAAGATATAAAAGGAACTTAGTTAAATAATAGCAAACTATAAGGAAATAATTTAACTATATTCATTACAAGCTTAAATTAGGGTAATAGGTATATATAAGGATAAAGCTATCTTAACTATATTTTATCTAAAGATTATATAAAGCCCTTTATTAGTTTAGATAAAACTTGAACAGTAGTAGTAGTAGTTTAAAACTTAACTTTGAAATATATAATAAAATAAATTAAAATGAAGAGTACTAAGAATACTTAAAATAGAAAAGGAAATAGCAATTCATTGAGCTAAAAAGAAGCAGCAGATCCTTATAATATGTCTATTTAATTAAATCCTGAGTCTTATCAAGAATATTTCTAAAGAGGAAAAGCATTAAAGAAGTTAGGAAAGTATGAAGAAGCAGTTGAATATTATAACATGTCTATTGCAATCAATCCTAATAACTATCAAATATATAACGTTAAAGGAATAGCTTTAAAGAAATTAGGAAAGTATGAAGAAGCATTAGATTCTTATAACATGTCTATTACAATCAATCCTAATAACTATCAAGGATATTTAAATAGAGGATCAGCTTTAAAAAAATTAGGAAAGTATGAAGAAGCAATTGAATCTTATAATATGTCTATTACAATCAATCCTAATAACTATCAAGGATATTTCAATAGAGGAATAGTTTAGCAAGATTTAGGAAAATATGAAGAAGCAATTGAATCTTATAGCATATCTATTAAATTAAATCCTCAATCTTATCAAGGATATTTCAATAGAGGAATAGCTTAGCAAGATTTAGGAAAGTACGAAGAAGCAATTGAATCTTATAATAAATCCATTCAATTAAATCCTAATAACTACCAAGTTTATTTCAATAAAGGATTAATTTTGCAAGATTTAGAAAAGTACAAAGAAGCAGTAGAATTTTATAAAATGTCTATCCAAATAAATCCTAATAATTATCAAGCATATTAGAATATAGCAATGTCTTAACAAAAAATACAAAAGAATGATTAGATTAAAAAATCTAATGATAATTATATTTCTAATAGAGATTGAGGATACTTTAATGAAGGTATAGTTTTGTAGAGAGAGAATAAGAATGTATAAGCTATTGAACGCTTTAACCAAGCTATTTAACTTAATCCCAACTTTGAAGATGCCTATTTTAATAAAGCTCTCTCTTATTAATCTTTAGGTAAAACTCATCTAGCTATTGAAAACTATGATTTGGCCATAAAACTTAATTCTTCTCGTGTCGAGTCCTTCTTTAATAAAGGTATTTGCCATTAAAACTTAAAATAGTTTCGATAATCCATTGATTGCTATAATAATGTTATTTAACTTAATCCTCAACATGCTAATGCTTACGCAAGCAAGGGATCTGCTCTTCAAAATTTGGGTTAAATAATCGAAGCAATTGATTGCTATAATAAAGCTACAGAGATAAATCCTTCTTTACCTCAAGTATATTTAAATAAAGGCTCTGCTTTGTAAAGCTTAGGTAAGTATAATGAAGCTATTGAATAATATAATATAGCTATTAAACTTAATCCTCAACTTTTAAATGCCTATATCAGCAAAGGCTAATCCCTTCAATTTTTAGGTAAATGCCATTAAGCTATTGAATGATATGATGCAGCTATTAAAATAAACTCTTACTATGCACCATCTTATTATAATAAAGGTTCAGCTCTCTAGAGTGTAAGTGAATATGATTAAGCAGTATTTTGCTTTGATAGAGCGATTAATTTAAATCCTAACGATCCTTTTACTTGAAATAATAAGGGATTCTCACTTAATAACTTATGCCAGTATGAGGAAGCTATTTAATGCTATGATAGAGCTATTATTCTTAATCCTAATGATGCTGTGGTTTATAATAACAAGGGATATACTTTGCAGAATCTAGATAAGCATGAAGAAGCAATAGAATGCTTTAATAAAGCCATTCAGCTTAATCCTAACTTTCCTAATCCATACAGACATAAAGGAAATTCTTTTAAAGCTTTAGGGAAAACTAAAGAAGCTATTAAATGCTTTAGCGATGCTCATCAACTTAAACCAAATTTTATAATTCCCTCAGAAATATAAATGAATAACTTCCAAAAGATAATAACAATTGATGATATTTACTAGCTTTTATAATCAAATGGAGCAAGTAAAGATATTAAATCTTAAATTTGTATATGAGACTATAAAGATTTGATACCTAACTAAGAATATATGAATAGCTTATAAGTGATAGGATAAGGAGGATTTAGTACTGTGTACCTAATAAATATAGATGGATATTGATATGCCCTCAAAAAAATGTTCGAAAAGAATAATCCTCAAAAACTATACGAAGACTTCTATCTAGAATGCAAAGCTCTTTTAACTGTTAAAAGTTAGAGAATTATAAAACTTATGGGTGTTGCTATTGATACGTTTTAAAAGGGAAATTATAGCTTTTGCTTCTATACTGAATATATGGTTAAAGGAAGTCTATATAATTAAATAAAATATTAGCAATTATTTGCAGATTGCAAGAGAAATCCATAATTTAGACTCTCAAAGAAGCTTAAATTGATAAGTGAGATAGCTGAAGGAATATAAGCAATACATTAGAAAAGCTTAGTTCATAGAGATATAAAATCACTTAATATTTTACTAGATGAAAAAGATTCTCCTAAAATAGCTGATTTTGGATTAGTTAGAGAAGCAAACATTACTACTACATTAGAACAAAAAGGATCATGATAATGAATGGCTCCTGAACTATTTAATAGCAAAGTGAATTAGAAGAGTGATATTTGATCTCTGGGTTGTGTAGCTGTAGAAATATTAAACGAAAGATTACCCTATCCAGAATTATAAACTCATGCATAAATAACTAAATCTATTTACTTTGATAAAAATTATCCTCGTTTTTCAAATGAAATAAATTAGGAGCCACAGTTAGTTGATCTACTAAAGTAGTGTTTCAGTTATGAACCAGAGTAAAGGCCTGATGTTACTGCATTTAAATATTAAATAGATATTTTAAAGGAAAAATGAAATGAGCTAGCTAACCGAAATGAATAAGAACCTTTAAATGAAGAAAACTTAAAATCAACAAAGTTAGTAAAATAAGACTAAAGAGATTAATTATCTTCCTAAGAAAGAAATCGTTAAATTTCTGATTTAAAGACAGAAAGAGGAATTTATTAGTAAGAAGATTTTAGTCCTTAAAGTATAGTTAGAAGTGAAGACTAGCAATGAAAAAGAAAGACTGTAATGAATTGAAAAATTAGATTAATTAATTTTAACTTTTAATAGCTTAATGAGATTATAAAAGAGAATGCTACATATTGATGCTATTTTATCTCTAACCATTAAAATATAATAAACCCTAAATAAGCATAATTAACATTTTACTAGAGATTAGACAGTTTATAATAATAGCTTATGCAATTAACTAACTAACTCTCTTAAGCTTAGTGCTTGTTTATTAAATACCAAAACAATAGAAATTATTTCATTAGTTAGTACAAAGAAGATTTATAGGTTGAATAACTTAACTTATAAATGAGTTATAATCTTATGGAAATAAAAAAGCTATAAGCATAACTAGAATAATCTGAATTATAAATAAGCTGATTTATAGATAGAATATTTAGACTAGAATAATAAGTAAATGTAAATACATTAAAGCATATAAGGTTAACTATCAAAATAAGTATATAAATTAGGTTTATTTAGTAAGTTGCTAGTAGCTAAACTATTATAAAGAAGCAATCATAATAAATAGAGATAAATTACTAAAAATAACTAAATTCTCTTCTTTTCTTATGGTTTGTATTTATACTGTTTAGCTATTATTATACACAATGTATTTGCTCTATAACCTATTTAAGGTAACATATTCATTATTATTATAACTATTTAAATATCTAATTTTCATTGTATTAAATGCTTATTATCAATAGTTCAAGCTTAAAGGTAAAATATAAGAAGGTATAAGTTTATATTACTAATTAAGCAAAGTTAAACTAACATGTTAAATCATTCAGAAAACTTTGCTTGGATTTATAATATTAACCTATAAGATCAGAGATATGCTAAATAGTACATAATGAATCTTAAATATTAGCAGCTAGCTAAATATAAAAAGTAAAAGAAAACTTATTTCATATGACTAAACTTTATAGAAGAGGGGGTAACTAGCAGATCTATAATATCTTAAGTCTATTAACTTCTATTCGGATATATTTTAAGAGAACAAATGCATAAAATCAGATTTTTAAAGAAGAAGGGTTTTAATGATAGATTGATAGTACTTTAAGGAAATAAAAATATTAAAGATTGAAAAGTTATATAACCAATAAATATAATTAGAAGGATAAAAAGGTTTAAGCTTTTTAAAATTAAAAGAAATGAAGCGAATATATAAAATATATAAAGATAAGATACAAAGCCAGAAATATTAAAGCATCTAAAGATTTTTATCAAAGATGCTTAAAAATTAATTATTAGCATTTTAAGCTCTAATATTAGATATAAGGCAGTAATATTTTATCTTAGTTGTAATCTACTCACCAACATTCCTTTTTTATTCTTAAAATTGTCTCTTATATCAAATAACCATATTTCTAGTAAGCTAGAACAGGAATGAATCTTAACCTGTTTTGAAATGTATCTATTACGAACAAAAAAGTTAACTTAAAGTAGCATGTAATTTAAAAATCAGTTTAAAAAAAGCGGTAAAAGTATATTCTTATTACATTTATTATGAGGCATCCCCTAAAAATCAAGCAAATATAAAGCTAGTTAGATAATTATCTATTAAATGAACTAAATATTGATTATAGAAGATAACGAAGCTTTTAAAAGTTACCTTAATAGCATCTCTACTATTTCTATTTTGATCCATTCCTTTAATTAGTGATTTAGCTAATTACCAACATTACTCTTCTTTACTTAGCTCTTTTGATTCTTCTTCATTAATCTAATTTAAACTACTCTATTAAGTACTTTTTTCAAAATTATCTTTTTAGCTTTTGCTTCAAAAAGGAAATATCTTATAAGATGAAAATAATTGAAAGCTAATTAATTTAAATAGGATAATTAATTTTAAGCAGGAAGAATATTAAAAGGAGCATTAGATCTCTGTATTCTTACTAAAAACCTTAGAATCATGGTATCAATGTTTATACTATTTTGAAATGAATGCCTTAAAAACAAGAGAACTAATGCAAAATTAATTAGCTAGGGAAATAATTTGATAGCTATAAGGATTTAAATATTTTTAGACTATGATTACTTTAATGTAAAGCTATTTATTAGATAGTAACAGATTATTATTGAAAATCTTAATGAGGATCAATTTAATTAGTCTCTCTTAGGTAAGACTTCATTGTAATTAAAAGAAGCACAATAATTTGTAAAATCTGAGAATATCAATAGAAAGCATGCTAAGCTAATTCAAACTTAGAGAAGCAAAAATATAATTAGAAGGTTAAAATTTTAGACGATAGGAACTTCTTTTTGACTGTATTAACAAAATTGACTCATTATTGAGACTATTCCTTCATAAATGCTTAAAAACTCTATAAAATTAACCTAAGAAAAAGACTAGAAGCTTGAAGTTCAATTTAATCCTCTAAAGGCATACCAATTACATTTCAATAGTCGTTAAAACTATTGAAGAAGCAAATTTAGAAACGCAAATTACTAATAATGCAACACGTTCCAGTTAGCAAACCTTTTCATATAATATATATAGTAATAAACGATAAAGCTTCATAGTAGTTAAATAATAACTATTATAAGTAAAAAAGTTATCCTTTAGTTGCTAGAGCTAATTTGATCTAGTCTTTAACTAATAATAATAAACTCTTATTAACTTGTAAGATTTAAAAATAGCATTATAAACTAAATAGTAAGATAAAGTTATCCCTTATCTATTATTCTATTTTTAAGTAATTAAGCTATCTCTTCATATAGTAAATATGCTTTTTGCTATTTGAAAGATATATGTAAATTGGCTATAGCTATCTATTAAATCATTAGATTTATAAAAATTGCTTTAATATAACTTTAATTATATTTGCTATCTTCCATCATCACTTTTTCAATTTCTTAGTAATAACAGAAAGAAGACTTTATTAATAAGGAAATACTTCTACAAGCAATTAAGACAAAAATTAATGAGAAAGCCTCTAACTAAAGGAAATAAGATTTAACTAAAAAGAGTTACTGCAAGCTACCTTAAAGAAGTATTACTATTAGCTCTAGTAATATTAACATACTTTAGATCCAACTACTTAAATCTTAAAATAGATAAATCTTTATATGTTTAATATCTTATTAACACTATTATCGTCTATTTTCTTCCTCTAGTCTTTTTAAGCATTATGCTTATTAATTTAGTAACTAGAACAATACTTTTAGGCTTATAAATGTAAATTGAGATTTGACTATTTACCTTTAATTAGATGTTTAGGGCTATTATATCCATTCTTTTTTATAGGTATAATATAAGATTGTTCATAGGTAATAATAATAGAGCATCAACTAGTTGCAATTCCTCGGAAAAATAAAAAATTATAGGAACTGAAGCTAAAGTTAAAGTATGTAAAGAGATAGTTTATCTAATGAAGATATTAAGAAGCTTATTTTTAGACAAATAGTAATAAAGAAATTATAATTGAGTGTAAAGGTAAGAAACTAATATAATAACACACTAAGTAGTAAGAAAGTGAGACCATCTGCTTTACTATTAATAAAGTTATCCAGTACTTCCTTGTTACACACTAGACTCCATGCAATATCATAAAAAATTGTGAAGCTTTGCCGATTTTATTTACTTTATAAAAATTTGTTAATCAATTTCTTAACAAGGTAGTTAAACGAAACTTTAGTAGCATATTTCAGGATTTGCTGAAGAAAAGAATAGTAAAAGATAAAAATTTAGGTGGAGATTATTTGATATTATTGTAGCACATAAAAGAAGGAAATAAATGAACTTAATACTAAATAAAAGCTATCTTATTATAACTTAAAACTAGAGAAACCTTTATTAATTATTTAGATTAGCTTAATAATGGAATAGCTTTAGAGCTTATTATTTGGTATTATCTGCAAGAATAAATAATAGAAAATTAGGAACTCAAAAAATGATATTTATAATTTAGTAAGCATATTAGAAGTTTTAACTGACTTGCAAGTTAAATACAAGCAGCGTATAGTAAAATACTAAAAATTACTATAAGTTTCTAAGTAAATGGGTATAAGAAAATACTTTTAAAAGCTAATCAATTGAGTTATTAATTAAAGCATCTTTTGAAAATAACTTAAACTTACTTAGATATAAAGCAGTAGCTAATAAAGCAATGAGTTAATAAGATATAGAGTAAATGTAGGAAACTATAAATGATTAAATAAATAGAAAGCTTAATTTACAATTTTACAAGTAAAGAATAGTTAGAAAAACTGGGTTTTGTGTCTTAGAATCAAGAGATATAAGTAAAGCAAATCAATATAAGAGTAAACACTTTAGAGTATTCCAAAATAAATAAAGAGATATGAGAGGTATTACAATAATAAGAACTAAAACATTAAAATAAGTAATTATTAAATCACTTCTAGTAATTCTTAATTTATCAGTCTTTTTAATATTTATGGAACTTAGATAAAGATCTGTAAAATATTTATAAAAAAGCAGATATTAACTAAGCTTCTTTATTAATCCTAAATTACATAAAATAAAAATTTACACTTAAAACTAATAATGCTCATTAACAGGAAGATTGTAGCAAATAAAGAGATAAGGATAATGTTATATAATAAATAGGATTTAAATACCATAATTCTTAAGGTATAATTATCTTTAACAATAACAAATGGATAATATTAAGAAAACTAAATAAATAAATAGCAGACTAAACTTAAGCTAAAGACAAATATCTCTAAAAAATACTATATAATCTTCTTTAGTATCTAGCTTATTTAGTTTAACTATTATAAGAAGGATATCATTCATTTAAAAGGAATAAAATTAAATCTAAATAATATCTTATAATTTATTACTATTACTATTATATTTATTCTAGGTGTTTCTTAATAAATAGTATAATTTAAATCATTTAGAAGAACACTATTAATAAAGGTTCATTCGATGTCTATTATTATAAAAATAAGACTACTCAAATACTAGAGAAAGATGAAAAAAAAGATTTAATTACATCCTTTATTAGTTAATAATATTTCTGTTTAATCTAGAAAAACCTTATTTTTAAAAAGATATTAGCTTAAATAAAAATTTAGTTAGATGACTTAATATTGGAACACAATTATACTTTTAGTAGAAGAAAGTAGGAGTTAGAATTTATAATTACTAACTAGGTTTAAAATTTAAATCAATTTAATCATGGAAAGGATTTCCTTCAATAATAATAGTGTAAGGAATCATTTAAATTAAGAACTATAATTTAAGGTAAAGGTTATTATTTAATCCTCACTCTATCTTTTAACTAGCTACTATTATTATTAAACTTATAATTAGGTATAAATATTTAAATTCAAATTTTTTAGATTAAGATTTGTTTGGACTTGGCGGGAAAAGTAACTAAGTTTTGTAAGTGAAATCATTGGCTATTTTAGTAATTTCCTTTTACGAAGCAATCTTAAGAGTATATGTAGCTATTATACACAAGTCCCTCAATTTAAAAAGCATACATCTTATGATTGAATTTGCAAAATTCTAAAAAGCTCGAGTGAGTCCAATTGTCTCTTTTTTAACCTACCAGAGGAGATGGGAAAAGTGTGTCTACTAGAAAAACTTTAGACAAAAATAAATTAAAAATAAAAGAATTCAGAAATTAAATAAATATAATAGCTTTAGAAATGCTTATGCAGAAAACAGAGAATTACGAGAATCTAAAAAATGGATATAATTTTTTCGCTTTTCAAAAGAAGTTAATCTAAAATATCAAAAACATATTAATCTCTTAAGTGCTTATCATTTATTTAAGCTTTTCATTAGTGCTTTGATTATAACTCAGCTTACAAGCTTATTTTAATAAGTTTTTTAATTGAATCTTATGTCTCTTTTTAAATAAATTCGTTTTGTCGCCTCATGTAATTAATTAGCAATAGTATCTTTCATGTTTACTAACTACTTTCAAACGCATTGCCTCAAGCATTTCTTAAAATATAAATTTATTATAATATTCATAGCTGTTCATCCTATATCATCTTTTACTTTTTTAAATATTCCTTTATTTATCAAGTATCTATTTTCTTAATCAAGTTATCTATCTTTAATTCTTTAATATCCTTACAACTTTCAATGTGCAAATAAAAATCTTGTAATTGCAGGTATTACTAAAATAATAGTTAGGAAGGATTTAATCTTAGGACAAATATCCTCTGTTAGCCTTTTTTAAATTAATAACTATCCATTAGTAGTTCTATTCTTCCTTTTTTAGTTTTAAAATTATTTTTTACAGAATCTAAAATTAAGCTCTGTTAAGACTCACATTATCTAAAATTCTCAAATTGGAAGTTTGAGAATTCCCTTTTCTCAATGTCTTAAAATTCTTTAGCTTTAAGATTAAAATGTTTTGGCTTTATTTAATTATCCTAGTAAATATTATTCTCATTTTCGTTTCCTTACTCATAATTACAAACATCTAGCTTATAATAATCTGGATCCTCTTAACCAATACTCAATATAAGTTCTTGTTAGTTTTTATTAAGTCACTTCCTTTCTACTGTTTAAGGGTCTTTTATTTTATATTAATGGCAGTGATTTCTAAATTTAGATATAGTAAATTACAAGTATTGGATATAGATATCAAAAATGCTCCTAAGCAAATGTTTGCTAATAATTTTTCCTTTTTCAGACTTGGAGAATCTTATGGTAAAGACTACTAGCAATAATAATAGCAAAGAAGAAACTATATCTTTGCTAGTCTTCTTAGTTATTAAAGTTCTTTATAAATTATTCTTGCACTGCTATAGTTTTTTTAGTGGCTTAGTATAAATTACAGTTGCTAGTTGCTTAACCTTTTTAAATGTTAACTATGGCTTAAAGATTCGTTAGTATGATTGAGATATTCCTTTATATACTATTCTATCCTTGTTATCATATGGTAAAAGGGAAAGAGTTTTTTAGAGGGTGTAATAATTAAGGTAATAGGTAGGAGAACTTTATAAAGGGAGCATCAAGTGTAAAATAACAAATTAGACCCTCGTTAGTTAAATAGAACTAAAATCTAACATTTGTAGCATCAGTTTTGAGCACTCTAATAATAGTGAGAAAGATAGCTATATTTATAATGAAAAAGCTCTTAAATGTTTCTATCAATAATCAAGATAAAAAGAAGAAAAAATACTCTTTTACCTTCAAGATGAAGGAATCATCTTAATAACTAAGCACTTAAGATAATATCTTAATAATAAGCTTAAGAACATAATACAATCCTTTTAAAAGAATTAATACTAAAGAAAAAGCATTATTAATACCTTTAAAAGCATTCTGCTTTATAAATTTATCAAACGATATAATAATTTAAGAAAGGAAAAATCTACCCTCATATTTATAATTTAGTATCAATAGATTAATAAATAACTACTTTACTTTAATATAGAAGTAATAATGCTTGCTAGCAACAAGATAATAAGATAAAGAGATAGATATAATATTATATAATAAAAGATGAATTTGAATACTATAATTGTTAAATTATATTACCTTTAGCAATAGGATTAATATCTAGAAAATTATAGAATGAAGAAATTATTTTAGCATTAGATTGTGAAAGATGCAATAGTCTAATTATTTATTTTCTTTGGAATTAATAAGAATGTAAATAAAGATAACTAGCAAAATAAACGCTAGAGAGAAGTTTAGTATCATTAAGTAATAGAATTTAAAGCTTTCTTTTTATTGCTTCTTTATGCAGTTCTATTTTTAGCAGGATGTAGTTCTATATACCAAATAGTAATTAAATAATCTTAATAATATCTTTAATTTTAATATCATTATTAATGTATTTAATTGAGGTACTCTAATTAAACTGCCATTTAAAATAATAAGAAGCTTCTTACCACTGCTATTAAAGACTCTTATGATAAGTTAGAGAAATATGAACAGAGATCTACATTCTACCTATGCAATTACTATTTTACTAATACTTGGATTTTATCAAGAAAAAGCATTATTTTTAAGAAAATTAAGTTCGAATTAAGATGAAGTTGAGTAATATATGCTTGCGATGAGCTTCAGTTAGATTAAATTTTTAAGGAAAATCAAGTAGAAATTAGGAAAAATTAACTTAATGAAGAAACTACTGAAGTTTATAGCGAAGCTTTTAATACTTTCCTTAAAACTTTTAACTATGAAGTGAAATAAAATTTGCAAGTACCAAAAAAAGAGTTTAAAATATCAGAATTCTATAAAAATAAGCCACTTATTTCCTAAACAATTACTTTGCACTAAGATATTAGAATCATTTAGTCTTGACCAAACAAAAAAAAATGTAAAGAAAAAAGGTAAAAGAGGAAGAGTAAAAATGTTTCTTATTTGATTTATTATTATAGTTTGATAAATGTAGAATTTTAGGATAGATAATAAAAATTATCAAGTAATTCGAAGTAACACAAAAAACACTTTAATGCTACAGTGATGTCTTTTAGCATTTTTTAAGATGAGATGATAACTTAATTTAAAACGTAAGGTTCTAAAAGGATAGAGCTAATATGAATAAATAATTACGTGATCAACACAACTTTTAAATATTTCCTGTTAAACTCAAGTTATGAAATAATTCATAAAAATGAAAAAGGTTGAAGAAGGTATTGAAGATATAATAAAGCTATTTAAGAATTCTTAATGCTTCCAATATTATAAAAATGTTTAAAAATATTCTAAGTTACTAAAGTTAAAACGAAGAAGTAAATTAACTCTAATCAATCAATTATTTTTATACTTTAACGAATTATTTTTTACTAGATAAGAAATCTCTGAAAAATCAAAAATATCAAGAAGAAATGAAGTTAATTGCCACCATTTTAAAATTTATATAGCGTAGTTAGTAATTTTAACTGTAAGAATGAGATTTTCAAGAAGCTTGAGTAAAAAATAAGAAATATTAGAATTTTTGAAACCTGATAACTAGCCTTTTCCTCCAAAATATTTTTCATTTTTAAAAGTAAAACTTTTTTTGATATCTACAAAGCAATAAAAGCAGTTTGTTAGTAATACAATTATCGATTTAATAGCTTAATTTAAATCGCTATTTCTAGAAATAACTAGTCTAAACTTTCTTAGTAAAGCTTGCTTAAACAATTAAAATCTAAAATTATGATCAATCTTAATTCTAAAATTTAGATCTTTAAAGGAGATTTTATTTTAAATCAGGATAAAATATTTAAAAAATTCGTTGAATCGATAATTCAATCACAGTAAAACCATATATAAAGATGCTTTAATGTAAGAAGCTTAGTCACTATAAAGTTGGAACATCTATGAATTTAAAAATAGTTTAGATATATATATAAAATAACCTATAATACTTAATCCTTTTAATTATAGAGATTGTGCTTAATAGAAGGTTAACGGAATCAACTATTGAGTTATAAAGCATGTCATTTGGACTTTGATTCCTTTAAAGCTAAAATTTTTCTTGATAGAAGCATAAATTCCTCTAACTAAATACATCAAAAGCCACTTAAATTTTGTTACCTTTTTTATTGAAAGCCTTTATAAGGAAAAATCTTAGAAAAAGTTTCTATCTAAGTAAGAAGTATCAAATATAGAAGAAAACGTTCTATTTTTTAAGAAGCAAGAATCAATTTCTAATTTTTAAAAGTCGAACACTAAGGGATTGAAAAAATCCAATCAAGAGATTTAAATTAAATTAAACCTTTTTACCTATCCAAAGGAATAGATTTCTGGAGATCGTAAGAGATTAAACTTATAACTCTCAAAATTAAATCAAAGTTTCTGTTATTTTTTGGTTACTAGTATAAAGGATATTTAAAGATCAGACTAATAGCAAATAAATTTTGATTTCACTTAAAGTAAGTAACTCAGAAAAGTTGAACCAAAGTGAAATTTAACTTAGTAAATTGCTGATATAGTTAGATAATCCAATAAGGAAAGATTGTTAACAAAAGAAAAAAAGTTTTAATATCTTATTAGATAAAAAAATTAAACTATCAGATCTACTTTTATAAGTTATATAGAAAAAACTAATTAAAGAAATTAAACTTCACTATAGTTTACTAATTAAAATTTATGGGTTTTCTTTGATGAGCTTAATACTACAGAAAATTTATCTCTAATTTATGAAATTCTATGCTATAAAATATTCAGAGGAGAGAGATTAACTGAAAATATGGTCTTTTTAGTTGCGTGCAATCCTTATAAAGTTAAAAGTAAAAAACTAAATTTTGATGAAGATGCAGGAATACGAAAAGATCGCTTCAAGTAATAGAACTTACTTTACACAGTATTTCCTATTCCAGATGTAGCTATAGAGTATATATGGGATTTCGGCTTTTTATAAAGAAATGTATAATTTGACTATATTTCTCAAATTCTAAAGAATGAATATATAATTAGAATAATACCTAACTAGATTAATAGAAGCAGCTCATGAATATTTTAGAACAAAAGAAGATTGCAGTAGTGTAAGCTTGAGAGATTTTAGTAGGTTTATTATACTCTATACATGGTTCAAAGATTAGATTAAACTAAAGTATGAACTATAAAGTAATTAAGAGCTCAAATCTTATTCAGCATATAAAGAATTTAAAAAACACTGTAAATATAGATTAAGTACGATAGCTAAGAATGATGATGACAGTTAGAAGCAGGCCTTCTATCTTTTTGTCATTGGTATTACTTAAGACTTGCTCATTTGGAATAAAGAAAAGAGTTCTTACAGGTCACTATTGATTAAATCAAACATCCTGATTAAAACATAAATTCTTAAAAAGTAATTGGATTAATGGAAAGAGAATAGTATGATCTACTTTCTAGAATGGAATTACCTAAGGAAATTGCTATGAACTAGGCACTTAGGGAAAACATTTTTGCTATAATACCTTGTGTAGTCAATAGAATTCCTATATTTATATGTGGTAAACCTGGTTGCAGCAAAACTTTAACTATTAATTTGGTTTTCTAACATTTGAGAGGTGAAAAATCTATAAATCCTTATTTTAAATGTCTTCCTGAGCTATAAATAGTTACTTTTTAAGGATCTGAGTCATGCACAGCTGGAAATATACAGAAAATATAAAAAAAAGCTAAAAAATATTTGAATATTCTGACTAAGAAACTCTTGCCAGTGTTTGCATTTGATGAGATAGGATTAGCAGAAATATAAAAGCATAATCCTTTGAAAGTACTACATAGTATTTTGGAAGTAGAAAATAGAGATATTGCATTTATAGGAGTTTCTAACTGAAGATTAGATACCTCTAAAATGAACAGAGCTTTATGCTTAGCTAAACCTGATCCTGATTAAAACGATCTTATGTTAACTGCTTAAACTTTGTATTTAAGTGGCATTGATTCAAAGCCCATAAAGAAACATTAAGATATAATAGAAGCATTAGCTAAATCCTATTTTGATCTGAAATAGGATATAAAGTAAAGATTTGCAGACTATACTGACTACTATGGATTGAGAGATTTCTATGGACTTATAAAAATGGTATCAAGAAGGTTAATTTAGCTAGAAGATTAATAATAAAAAAGTAGTTTAGAAGATGCTAATGAAGAATAAGAATTATTACAAATAGTAAAGAACTCTATTGAAAGGAATTTTAGTGCTAATAGCTAAATTAAAGGAGTTGAAATATTTGAAACACATTTTATAAAGAACTATGATTGTAATCATGTTTATCCTTACATTGAGAATACTTCTATTTTATAGTTAATAGAACAAAAATTATAGGATAAGAACGAAAGATACTTAATGCTTATAAGTTAAAGCGATATTGCTACTTGCATTCTAGATAAGCGATTGAAGAATTCATTAAAGATAGAAGATTCCTTATAGGAAGTAATTTTGAGGATGATAAAAATTAAGAGCATTATGGTTTCAGAAGTCTGAGTGACTGTATTCTTTACATAGAAAAGGGAATATCAGTAATCTTTAGAAGCATGGAGCATATCTATAGTAGTATGTATGATTTATTTAACTAAATCTTTGCAATTTAAGTAAAAAACGAAATTGTAAAGTAGCTCTAGGAGCACTCTACAATTCACAGTGTATAGTTCATGAAAGTTTCCACGCAATAATATTTATGGAAGATAATGAAGATATTCTAAAGAAAGCAGATCCACCTTTCTTAAATAGATTTGAAAAGCATTACTTATCACTAGAAAAAATACTTACATAAGAAGAGACAGACATGCAACTTGAAGGAATTCGATTTATTTAATAGCTTACTCAATTTCCACATGTACCTAATTGTAAATTAACCATTTCATTAAATGCTATTTTTCCTATATACAGCTAAGAAAACTTAGCCTTAATAATCTTTCAAGACCTAGAAAATAAAAAAGAAGGAGCCTTTATAAGACTTAAAGAGAGAGATAATTAAAAACAGTTCAATTGATATACTAGCACTTCTTTAGTTTTCTAATATTGAAAAAAATGAAAAAGACTGAATTATACAGCAGTATAAAGAACTACACTTAGCCTCATTTAAAGATAAAGTACTTGAATTTCTATAATCTAAGGAAAGAAATATATCAAATAAGCTTATTGTGTATACTTATTCTAAATTATCCTCTTTCGACTTTACTTAAAATTTAGAAAATGGAAATAATAACTAAGAGGAAAAACTTTGAAAGTAATTAATCTAAAGAGAATAAGTGAGTTTAAGCAAGAAGAAGACTATATAAAGGATCTTTAGGGATTTCTTAACTCTGAAGATAAAATCCTTTATATTTTAGAACTAAACTTTGAATCAGACCATAAGCTTTTATATTATTTAAAGTACATGATTGAAAAATAAGAAAAAGAACGCAAAAATAACTAAATAATGAAATCAGTCATAGTAATTGTAAGGCTTTAAAGATTTTAAGATTACGACTAAAATGATGCGAAGCTCTTTTAAGGATGGGAATAAATGATGATTGAAAACCTTAAAGAGAATCAATTTGATATAATATATCCTCTCGTAAACAAGTCTTCACTAGATTTAATAAGGGAATAAGAAATTTTAAAGTTCAAGAATATCATAGTAGATATAGTGGAGAAAGCTCTATTAAAGTTAAACTTAGATTAATAAAACTATAATTAGAATAAAAAAGTCATAGATGAGATATACTTCTTTATTGATCATATAAACAAAGATGACTAACTTATAGATTTACTCTTTGATAAGTGCCTTAAGTTTCTTAAAGATTAGCCTATGAAAAAAGATTGGAAACGCCAAGTTATATTTAATGCTGATAATAATAAAGTAGCAATCTCTTTTAAAGAAGCTATTGAAATCTTTATCAAATCAGAATTAGAATTATCAATGACTAGCATTGTTAAATATTTCATTCAAAATGGACTTTTAAAAAGTTTCTTTATTCTTTATAATTAGGTGGAAGGATAGATAATTAGAAAAATCTGGACTTTGCTCTTTTAAACGAAATAACTCAGAAGTGACATTCTTTAAAATATTCTACAAGGAAACTTTGTCTAATTCCTTACAGATATACAATTCCCTTTTAGTAAATTTGAAAGTGAAGTTCTTAAGAAATTTTACAAGCAATTGGTCTAATAAGATATGTTTGACGAAGTAAACTTCGAAGAAAACTTTAAATAAACTTCAGAATTCAGAGACATTTTAGGAGATTTAGAAAGTAACGAATAGTTAGCTGATATATACCTAGAAGATTTAATAAAATGCTATATCTAGCAGGATTATTCGATGGATGAGAGCTGTAACTATATCTTTACTTAGATTTGTATGCATTTATATTAATTTCTAGTCAAGTAGCAAAGTTCTATAATTCCTTTTTACTGAAAGATTTATGTATTCTTAAGATAAAGAGCATTAATTGTAGTCATCTGTGAAGCAATCAAAATCATCCCAACAATCACTAAAATAAATTTGGATTAGCTTTTTGATTTCTATAATTTGGAATAAAATGCTTCTGAAAGACTTGGTTTCCAAGAATTAAAAAGAGAGAAATAGCCACTCTTGTAGAATAGTTAGAAAATGGTTAAAAAGAAATAGCCAGTATGTTTATAAGTGAAATAATTTGGGGGGCTTTATTAAATATTTTTGTACCACAAGCAGGTTAACAACGATGATATTCAGATTTATGTAGCTGAGTTAGAAAGATTGGAATCAATAATACAAAAGATCACATAATATGTATAGCTTAGCAATTTCAACTAGTTCTAATATTTTATTCAATCTGTTAAATTAGTCTTATTTAGTAATTAAAAGGATGCTAGCATACTCTAAACCCTATTTTAAAACTTTACATCAGAATAAGATTTTAGAAGCATAATTTTGGATAATAATCTCAACTAAGCTTTAGACTAAATTTCAAGTAATTAAAAAATAGTTGCTTAGCGATTTCTATTTTTAGTTAAAACAAGTAGCTCATAAATAATTAAAGTGGCTTAAAATCTAGAAAAGTAGCAAAATTACATATCATTTGATGAAATAATAAAGGAAATTGCTTAGAAAGCAGATATAATTGAAATCATTATGCATAATGAATCTAGAGAGAGGAATGAAGGAGGAATTTTGTAAATACCTTAGATGAATTAATATATCATAGACTTAGAAAATGTATTTGAACAAGAGAAAATAACCTGCAAGCTATGAGTACTATTATCTGACTAAATAAAAGCATCTTATTTAAATTGACTTTAACGCGAAAATATTAACTTCCTAACGAAAATCATCCAGTTTTTCTCAAGTTTTATTTAAGGACTGTTTTTGATTGTGAATAATAAGGATAAAACATAGATGCTAGAAATGTGGAAATACTTATTTCGTTAACTAGAATAAGAATGATAATGGACTTCTATTCTGAATAGCTATATTTGCTTAAACTCTAACCTGATTAGCAGGATAATTTAAAGTTAGAAGCTACTCTAGATAGAATTGATGAAATCTCCTTTAATTCAAGTTTAGCTTCTTTAATGTCTGTATACATAGCTAAAAAAATAAAGTATATATAAGATAGCAAAGCTAAGAAAAACTAGCAATTGACTAGATAGCAAACGCTTAAAGAGTTTATTTAAGGCATACTAGAAAGATACTAAAATTTAGGATGAATTTAATTTATATTGAAGCAAAATCTAGAAATGGATTAAAGGTAAATTGACCTTCCTATTTTAGATTAATAGAATAATATAGATATTAAAATAATAAAGACTGATTATCTTAGTTTCCTAATGCTGATTAAAGTATATTGTAAAAGATAAAGCAATTGGAACACCCTAAAGTAAAAATCTCTTTTGGCTTAGCTTTTATAGAAGCGGTTTATTTTATGCATTTCTAACTTTAAGCTCCAAAGATAGAAGAAGGTATTAATAAATTAGAGAATTAATTAAAGCAAACAATAGTTTAAATAGCAGGTCTAGGATATTATAATTTCATGCATCAGTTAATTAATAACTTTAAGGATAAAAAGTTAATGTAGATGGAATATTAAATGAGTTTGGATAGCTTTTAAGAAAAGATGATAGTAATTTGGCTTACTTTGATTGTTATTTCTTATAAATAGAATAATAGCTTAATTAACCTTTTCTTCAATGAAGGCTAATTTACAATATAATAGTTTCAGTCTTCTTTCTTATTTGGATTAGAGGAAAATTTTAAGCTTTCATATCTAAGAAATTTGTTAAATAACTATGATACTCTTAAAAACTTGAATGTGACTCATAGAAGTGCTAAAGGCTCTGCCTGGGAATGCTCAAATGATTGTTCTTTTGTATATTTTGTTATGGGTTGTGGCGGGGCGGTTAGGTAGTTTAATAAAGCTGTCCATGGTGTGGTAAGAGAATTGGTGGAACTGGATATTTTGCCGTTTAGAGATCGGGCCATTAGAATTTAACTGATTAAGAAGCTAAAATTTATTTATAAAATGAAATCACGAAGATGGAAACTAATTAATAAATAGGCTGTTTCATATTTATGATACCAGATAACAGAAAAGAGCAAAATAGAAGCTTAAGACCTATCTCTTTTTAGCTTTTAAGGCTAATCCTCCATATATAAATATTTGGATTAAGTTAAATCAACGTAATAAAGCAGAACGATTTAGAAATAATGATTCCTCATAAATAAACCTGTCAAGAGCAATTAAATAAAGATCTTGAATAATATCTTTAATGTCATATAACGAAAGATCTCTAATCTACATATGGACAATTAGATGATAACAAACCTTATATATTGATATTCTAGGTAATATAACAAGTACTCGACAGTATTTAATAAAATTCCCCTATGATAATGTAGAATCTAAACTCTGCATAATAAAGAGATTAATTTGAAACTAACTTCTAAAATAAAATTGCTGATAGTTTACTGAATAATAAGTTAGAAATACTTAATTAATATGAAGTCAACAAACTTGCTATTTAGAAAATGAAAGAGCCATTTGATGTAGTCATTAATGAAATTAGATGTATCGATGAATAGCAAGAATTTAAGTATTTAAAGCTTTTTAGAATTACTAAGAAACCTACTTTTGAAACTACGAAAAATCAATTCGATTTATAGTTAAGAAACTAGCCTGGAAATAAATTAATAGAAATATGCTTTTATTTTTAATAAGAAGCTTAAAAACTAAAATCTTTTTTCCCAATCTTAAAGCTAGTAAAGCTTTTAAAAGAAAAGTATGATTATATGATACCAAGAGAAGATGCAAGAAGGAAAAAAAATACAAGACGCTTGTGATGAAGATTAAGAAGTAAATCATGCTTATTAAGAATTCAAAAAAGCAATTAGACTTTTTGGTTCAGAGTCTGCGCAATATGGATGTAAAGTATTATAGCCATTTGTTTACGACGAAAGTTCAGATTTAACTTCATTACTAATAGATAATAAAGAATAAGGAGGAGGAATGTACTTAGCAGCAGTTTTAATATCTTTAGCTAATACTTAAAATAACTTATTATAAGCAATTTTAGAAAATTACTCGATTGAGTAAAATATAAAAGATCCTTAAACTATAGAAAGAATTCCATACTCTATATTTAAAACAAATAAAGGACATATTTTAAATATAGACTTAGAGGATCCAGATTATTATAAATTAGCTATTTGTAATCCTGAGTATGGAAATGGAAAGTAGAATCTTACTTTCGCTTTTGACGAAATTAAAACTAAAGTAATTTAATCACTAAGCAAATCAAATTTTTAGATCTAGAAAACATGCAATTTATAAACTACCAATTCGAATTACTTAGTTCGATAGGCTCATAGTCAAGCTTAATCCTTGATATTAGATAAAAAATAGCATAAAAACCAATGGAGAAAGGTTTAAAATTATTAGTAGATATACATTTATCAAATAAAAATACTAACAGAAGTGAGTAATCCTAAGATGTAATACTTCCAGAATAATACTTTAAATAGCTTCTAGCATCATTAGATAAAATCAAGTGTATACTGAAATATGAGAAACTTACTCCATAAACATAGATATGATAATTCTGCTAAGGGGGTAAAAGAAATAGATGCTTGGAAATATAAATGAATATTTTAAAAAAAATTCAAATATATTAGGATAAATAACCCTATCAAATATTATTCAATTATATGAAATAATCGAAGAAAAGTGTTTCTAGTTTGTCTTCAAAAGCTTAAGACCTGATTATTGTAAGTAACTAGCAAACATGGATAATCTTATTATGGATTACTTTAGTAAAGAAAAAATAGAAAAGGAAAGAATGTTTACTAAAAAGTAATTACAAGCAGCTATGAAAAAGTTCATTATAAGATGCTTATAAGTAGACTTGTCACCATAAACATAGCTGATAACTTACTTAAGTAATTAATAATTTTGGGATGAAAATTAATAAGAAAAGCTTTGATTCTTAGAGGAAAATTTCAATCCTAAAATCTAAATAAATCATTGCTAATGCGCTTATTAAACACTAGAGAAGACTATTTAATAAGAGCATAGATAAATAACATAATAGTTTGAAGAAATTAAAGAAAATAGCCATAATACAAGTAAAAAAGGAGACAATTACTTCGAATGGGGTGGATATCAAGAAACGAGAAAAGGTGGAAGGAATCTAAACAAGATGTTCCATGAGACCAACTATTGACCTTTAAACTTATTAAAACTTTAATCTTCACTTTGAATATAAGTTAATCTATAAAAGTTAATAAGCTATGTTTAAAAACCTTGAGCTTATAAAGGTAGCAGTTAAAAAAAAGTAATATATAAAATAAAAGAATTACATAATTCAGTCAAAATATAATAAAACAAAATTCAATAATTTATGAATAGCTAACTATTTAACGTTTCTATAATAATATATTAGATAAAAAAATGGATGAAGTATAGAATTCACTAGTTCTAAATAGTGACTTTTCTTTAATTAATTAAAAAGAAGCTGCAAATTCAAAGGTTAAGCACAGGTAGGTGAATAAAAACCTCAAAATAAGTGATTTGGAGTCTCTGCAACTTACAGAAGTTAACTTAATAATGAATTTGTTAAGGGAGATATTAAAAAACTATAGTTAAAAACCAGAAAACAAATTTCTATATATTCCATTAAAATTACTTCGAAACTCTCTTAAACGGGGACATTAATTGTAGAGTTTGCTAAAAGAAAAACCAATATAAAGGAAAGAAAAATAGTATCACTGCCTAAAATAGTACTGCCAAAGATACTTAATGAGTTTCCTAAAGATATTTAGAGAAATAAGATATTATCTAAGATAGTTAAAAAAGAATGGATTAATCTCTTCGACTCTCAAAGAATTAACTTAAAAACCTAAAGAGAAAAGTGGCAAAAGAAATTTAGAAAAAACAATAGCAACGAGAGGAGTCAAGTTCGTCATCAGAAGGTAAAGTGATGGTAGGATCTATAGAGATAAGATAACCTAAGAACGAATCTGATCAAAAACTTTAAATTTAACTAGATCAAATGTAAAAATTAATTTAAAAGTATGAAGAAATAGCTTATAACTAAGGAGAAAAAATAAGGGAATTAATAAATAGCATAGAGGATTAAAACAACGAATTATTAATACTCAGAAGACAGCTCATTCAAAGCAATTTGATAACGGAAGAACAACTCTGAACTTAGTCACAATAAAACTTTAAATATGACACGAAAATGGAAATAGAAAAAATACCAATAGAATTAAAAACAGAATTGAATCCAGAAAAAGAAATGATTGCTACAAGTTTCATTAAAAGATTAGAAAATATAGAAAATAAATTATCATAAAAAAGAACGAAATAAAGACAATAATACAAACTTTGTTGATGTTGCAAATCAAATCAACATATTTTAAAAAACTGTTGATAATGAAAGAAAATAAACGAATAAGAGCAGAAAAGAACATGGAGACAACTCAATAAACTATGAATAACTCCAACAGGGATCTACAAATAAAAGCTTTTTGCAAGACCACTTGAACGGTTACAGTGGTAACCTTCCACTTAATAAAAAGGTCGTGGATCACACCCACGTTAAAAAAACTGTCCGCAGGAACTGGTTGCAATTCCAGAGAATGCAAAACTCTACTAACTTTAAGCATATTATTATTATTATTATTATCTAAGATAGTGAGAGTATTAAAGATATGCACTCAAATCTGAATTAAAACAAATATAAAAATAACTTTATACGATAATCAAAAAACACATAAACTTAAAATTTATTTTTGAATAAAACAAATCAGTAATTAGATTAAAATCGATCCAATAAAATTAATTAAAAGTAAAACAGCAATATTAATTCTGATATTTCACACGATCACTATTTATCTGATCTCTAGAATAAAGCACACAACTTTAAATTAAACTGATTACTTTATAAGTGTAATACAAGAACAAGTAATATAAAGTAAATCTAATGAAAATTAGTTTATTTAAGAAATAAAAGAACTTAAAAATACTATCTAAAGACTAATAGATAAGAACAAGTTGTTAAACGAAAATTTAATCAGTGCAAAAGGAAAATATAATCTAGATATATAACCCTTGATAAATAACTAAGAAACGACTGAAATATATTATAAAACTTACATGAATAAAATTTATTAGAAATCCAAAAGAATATAAAATAAAAGTTAGCTAATAGGATATGGTATGCAATAGTATCAAAAATACACTAAAAATAAATCCATATTATAGTAGATAAAAATAACTTGTTGACATATCTACTTAAACTAATTTTGCCTGTAATTCCTAAAACTAAACAATTTAAACTGATTAAATTTTTATTCTAGATAGAGAAATCAAGAAACAATGATGCTCTGATAAAAATTAAGTTCATTATATGAGTGAATTTTAATCTAAGGGAGAGATCAAAGTCGAATCTAATGTTAATTAAAACTTTATTTAAACTTAAATGACAGATTTAGATATCTCATAAAGAGATAATTTGGAAATAATTACAAATTTTAATTAAATTGAAACTGATAACTTACTAAATAGAACTAAGTTGGATTAATAATAGATTATACTAGAATAAACTTAATATTTACTTCAACTAACTTCATTATAAAAGACGATAGAAATTGAATTATAATAGATTAAGAAAATTAAAGGAGAAGTATTGATTTCAAAATTATAACCAAAATTTGAAAGAAATTAGTAATTGCTAATATTAATCTTGAAAGAAATAATATATTGATGCTTAAGTATAAACATGGAATGGAAATATTTAAACTTAAAATAGTCTTATATAATTAGATGATTTAATCGAAAATAAAGAGATCTTATCTGCCAAAAATTTACATAAGCTGATATATTGAAACAAGATAAATAAATTCAGACTTAGCATCTTTATAAGGAAGTATCAACTAACACTATTAGAAAGTAATATAAATAAATAAATTTGATTATAGAGCGCGTAGCACTCTCGTTGGTGCGCAGCTCTTTAAAAAAATGTTTGTTACTGATAAAATTATCAGATACTGATAAAACTTGTTCAATACTGGTATAATTATTCATTACTGATAAAAATGTTCAATACTGATATAATTTTAGTATATTCGTAATCTTTAATACTTGCTGGAGGTCCAAGGACATGGCAGGATTGTGTCTCATTTCATCACCAAAGCAGAGGAAGACATAAAGTCGATTATGGGTACTTAACTTCCCCAACCTCTGATGAAGATGACCTTGTTGTTCACCTTCGAACAACTATATATAATTACCAATATTGTTAAGTAGATATAATTAGTCGAGACTTAATAAGCTATAGAATTAATATCAACAGCTGAACTTAAATTTCATTTTAAGTACCTAAAATATTTAGGCTCAAGAGATAAAAATACAGGAGTATTAGAAATGAACTAAAATTTGAAAAAAGATATATTTAATTTTTTTACTAAAAGCTGATAAAAGGATATAGAGTTAAACAGATTTAATTGATATTGTTTATCAGAATCAAAATATACCTCCGAATAGTAATCCTAACATTCTTAAAAGAAAACATCTAAGAAGATGATATAATAACTCCATCAGCAAAATGTATAAGTAAACATAATAAAAAGGAATGTGATTAAATCATATACTACTTAAATCTAACTAGCATATAACTTTAAAAATTTATTAAATCGGAATCTTGAAGATATCCCCAATATGAAATGTGCAATATATAAAATAGATAGGTTTCAACTAAGGTAGATAGTATGAAAGTAAAATTGACATAGACTGAAAACTCCTAAAAGATATACGACTTAGGTAATATATATTTTGATTCAATGTTTTCATTAACATCCTGAACTTGAAAAAAGATTAGTACATATTTAAGAGAAGCAATAAGGTTAAAAGAATATCTGCATCTATGAAAGTGGATTATCGGCAGGATCCGAGAAATTTAGTAAATATTAATAAATTAGAAAAATAAAGATGGGGCATATAAACTTTAATGGAAGATCTAGTATAAATATCTATTTCATATTTTTCTTTTATGTTAATTAGCATTTCATTTAATTATTGGTTCTTATCTATTAGTCTTTATATATTATGTTTAAGTTCTTTTATTTCTTAAGTAAATAAGTTTTCATTAGACAAATTAATTATTAGTTAACTTTGTATTACATTTCTTAAGTCAGTGTTTGGATTTAATTTTGAGAGCTTTTATTTTAAAGAGCAGATAAATAGTAATTATATAATTATCAGGGTTAATCATTTTGTTTTACTTCTGACTACTTTCATTACTTGAAATTTAATAGAATTATAAATTAAATTTATTCAAAAATAAATCTTAAGCTTATGCTCTTTTTGACAAACTTAAAAGGAGATCATTATTTGAATTTTAGTTAAGACTTGAAGACAAATGTTTAGAATTCTAGTTGTCTAAGATAGTATCTTATTTTTAGAATGATTTATTGGGTATCTACTTCGTGTCTTTAGCTGCGTGATTTTAAACAGTTAAATTGTTTTTATATTTATAGATTGAATTTATTTTCATAAAACGCTACAAATTATGCCTTCCTTTAAGAGATTTTCGAATCAGTTTTAATAACGCATACGGACCCATTTTCCGGTTTTTACTACAATTCTTTATCATTTATCTTAATAAATTAATTTTCCTGTACTTTTTCTAGAAATTTTCAACTTTTTTGAAATTAATTAAAGAAGAATCACAATTATAGTCTTGTGAATTCTAAATCTCGCCATCTATATTTATATTTATGGAAATTTTAAAACCTGGGAGTCTAATATTATGATAGAGATAACTTTAAATCCTCATGTAATAAATTAAAGGGAGCAAAAGATAATAAGAAAATCATCATAGAACTAGATCCAAGGATGTGCTTGATTATATAATGAATAAATAATAAAAAATTAGACAAGAAATACTGAAGCCAATTTCAAAATAACATATAAACAAATTTTAGAGGAATTAGAAAAATGGATACTAACTGCACTTCTTAAGATCAATTAGAACTGCTTAAGAAGAACTTAACTCGCAAAAGAATATGAGATGAATAAATAAATCAAGAAGGAAGAATAAAAATTTTATTAAAGTTATAGCAGTTTTTTGTGGTTGACTTAATAAAGGTGACACAAGGCTAATTAACTAATTTAGCAAATAAATAGCTTAGGAGTAAAATCAACTAAAGCCAAAATGATAATAAAATAATAAACACAGAATTGAACTTAAAAGCCTCAATACATCTATTTAATCAAGAAATTAAAAGAAAATAAGAAAAAAGAAAATAAATTATAAATATAAATTAAATAAAACACGAGCAAGTTATGATTAAAACTATTCAAAATCCAATGAGATTGAGTTATAAAATTTAAATATTATTCAAATATAAAAATAGATAATTAATCAAGAAATATAAAGAAGGCCAATTATATGCTGATTCTGTAGAAATAGGGTACTTTAAAAGCTGTTGGAGATATCATAAATTTCAAAAGTACGAAAATAAAAATTCTAAAAACCTAACCAAGATTTATTTTATATCTAAAGGTGAATTATATAGAAGAAAAATTAATTGAATAAATAGTTTATACTCAAAAAAGAAGAACCAAACTAATGTTTGGTAAAAACTAAAATTGAAATAAAATACCAACGATAAAGAAAGGATAGATTTTCAGCAAAAGATATGTTATTAAAGAATTTGAATCTAGAGAATAAATGGATAATTTCAACGAGTCTTACTATTATTTTTGAACCTTTTATAAATTATAACGTGACAAGCCAAATAAGGGTGATGTTACATTAATATATTATTATAAATATTATATATTATATAAAATGGATGTCGGCTGCAGTCAGGAGAACGAGTAGGTAATCTGGTGTAATGTATATTTCATTGCGAGTAATCTCGCACTAGATGTCACTATGGGGAAGGGTGGATAAGCTCAGTTGAGACAATCCTAACTTACTCCAAGGGTTCTCTCAAGCAGTATGGAAGTTTGACTGACGGGCCTTCTAATTAATGACTTAATAACTAATTCCTATTTGGACCATATTCAAGAAGACTGGAACATTTGATTCAAGACTTGTGATGAATGTTTAATAAGTAGATTCCCCATTTTAAGAACCTGACATGACTTATTGGACTACTAGAATTTAACATGAAGTATGAGAGCACTTTTTTTTCTTATCATTAAATATTAATATTGAAAGAATGCGCGCCAACGAGATGCTACGCTCTCTATAGGCATCTTTATTTTTTTATATAATATTAATCAAATTGAGAGGAGCAATCATCCAACTGACGTTGACTTAAGTTCTGGTACTAGGAAGTACCCATGGACGAAATTCGAACAAGAATCTTGGTAGAAGCCAAGAGAGAAGACAAAGATTAAAGAGACATCAAGTAATGTTATTGATGAAAGATGCCAGATACTAAGATCTCTTAGGGAGCATTTCTATCACGTCCTATAGGAGACAAGATCATAAAGGATATTAGCACTGTGGAAGACTTCAGAAAACAATTTTATAAATCTTTATTAAAGAGCTGCGCGCCATTGAGGTGCTACGCGCTCTATAATCTTATTTATTTATATGTAATATGGTTGACGGTTACTGTCATTTAGACTTTTAAGCTAGTCACCATGGATAAGGATGGATGGGCCTATAGGATAAACCTAATTTATTCATGGTTCGTGCCAGTTCAAAACTGATGGTGTGCTCCCTCCTGAATCTGTATAAAATCTTCTACTGCCTCATGTTGTATAACTTGGCAGAAGGTAATGTGGAAGAGGCAATGACATGGAGAAGGAATCTAATTCTAATTTTCTATAGCTGTAGTCTAATTTAAGAAAATTTTTTTTTCATAAAAAAATAACTAATTATGAAAACATGAGGCTTCCCATTTGGAGAAAATGAAGTGTCTCAAGATTGAACCAAGACAAAACCAAGACTAAATTTAGAAAAATTAAAGAATATAAGGATAAATATTTCTAAATTCAGAGAACACTAATAATTATTTATAAATTACATCGTAGCAAACCAATCAAAGGTAACATCACATAATAATAATAATAGATAAAATTGTTTAGAGGTCTTCTTGGATTTTCACCAATTTCCCTTTTTCCAACCAGAATAGTCTGGTGGATAAAAAGAAAAGTTTATTGTTTCGATTCTATTTTTTCTTGTCTTAAATCTTGCATTTCTTGTCTCTCTCCATCTTTCATTCATCTACCTTGCTTATATACTTTTGGCGCTTGTCTCTTTAATTTGATAAATAGATCCTCTCTCAGTAATATAAATTCTTTCTGTCAGTCTCTTAACTCTCTAATTAAATTCATTCTTGAATACATAGAAATTTCTAAACTATTTGTACTAGTGTCCTTTTTTCTTGCAGTAATAACACTTTCTACTCTTCATTGTATTCTGATAAATTTTCGGTCGTTTTCAATTTCCATTTACAACCTTGCTAATTGTTTTAAAACTGTTCTTAAATTTGATTTTGCTCAATATCGCAACTGTTTCTGGCTATTATGCAAGTTCTGTTTATTTAATTAATTATGATTATGAGTCTAATTTCATTTACTATATTTGCTAAGAGCAATCAGTTTAAATATTTCAATAGGTATCTATTTCTCTTTCTTATTTAATTATTCAATCTTCTACATTTTCACGATTCTCTATCAATTTTTGATTTTACTCCTTTAGCATTTTAACCTCATTAAGCAAAGTTTTAACTAATTCTGTAAGTTATTTAATGCTATTTTGATCCTCACTAAGATTAATTTCTGAAAGATTTTAATCAATTGAAGTTTCTTATTACCTTGGAGGTGTGGATATTCTCTTCCTCAGTTTTGATTGTTTCTACTTTTTCTTTTTAGATTCTTATTAATTTTTCCTTTTTAGTTTTATTTGGTAAAAAAGCCAACCTTCATCTTTTTAACTTTACATCACATTAATATATTCATTATTTATTATGATAAAAACCTTCATAAGCTCAGTTTTCAGTTATGGGACAGAAGTTATCCCATATTGAGAATAATTTGTAGGAAAATAAGTGAGAGAGCAGCTAGAAATAATATAGAGAAGATCTTTACGAACAATCATAGATGCCCCTTTTTAAGTTCAAAATGAGATGCTAGAACACGAATTGAAGCTTATGAAATTAAAACATTACTTATTACAAAAAACGTTGAGATTAAGAGGCAAATTAATAGGAAACAAAGGAAAAACCGTAGACGGATTATTGTTCGACCTAAGTAAAGAAGAGAATTTTATATTTTAATAATACTGCACAGCAGTAAAAGTAGAATTAAACATTGAAGACAAAGAAATATTTATAGATTATGGTAATAGCAATTAAAAAGGGAAAAAAAACATTAATCGTGCAATATGAGAATATAGAGTATACGTAGAAGATAGAGAAAGGATGGAGTAAATGATAAAAACATTACAATATAGGAAAACATGATTTGATGAATATGTAGTAGGACCATTCAACTACCAGAGATATAATAAAAATAGAAAAGAAGAAATATGCTACCTATTTAAAATAAAAACGAGATGTAATGGGAGCTAGGATTGCTTAAAAGAAAGACACTTAGTTATGACAAGTAAATGCCCTTTCTGTAACAATGCAAGAGAAAACGAAAGGCATATCATAGAAAACTGTTCAGAATACAAAGAAGGAAGATAATAATGTATCTGCAATCTTAGAGCAATAGGAGTAGAGAGATAAAGAATGGAATTATTTGATATAATATGAGAAACGGTCAAATTCGAGAAATTCGTTAGAACCTAAGAAGAGTAAAAAAGAGCTAAAGCTGACTTGATAATAAAAGATTATATCAAAAATATATTATAAAAAAGGAAAATAGGATATATAGAAAAGAAAATTGAATGAAAAAGAGAAATATGAAAAGACTATAGAGTAGGAAAAGGATAATTTTTATAAGTGTATAAAAGCTTGATCAAGAAGAAAAGAATTAAAAATTAAAATTAGTAAGATATGCAAAAAAAAATAAATTAAGCTTGCAATAAAGATCTAATAAAGCGAAGATAGATAGAAGACAGAAGAACAAGAGATAGAATAGAAGAAAGTGAGGAAGATATGTAACTAATAAGAGAAGAATTTCTATTACCTGAAGGCTTACTTGAAAAAACGGACATATATTGAGATATGTAAAGAGCTGCGCACCAACGAGGTGCTACGCGGTCTATAATCAAATTTATTTATTTATTTATTATTATTATTATATTTACAGATATTATGGATTAATTATTTAGTGTGTTTAATATAAAACTTTTCTATTTAATATATATTCTTTCTTATAATCATTATCTGTTAAATTATTAAATTCATATTTATAAATATTCAGAAATTTATATTGCAATAATAATAATAATGAATTGTAGTGGTTCAACCTTTCAATCAGGTTTATCACTGTAAATTTATTAATTCTTGAAATATTCCATTTCCATTCTTCTTAAAAATCCTCTTTTTTAATAAATATTTTTCAGTACTGCATTAACCCTTTTTTATTAAAAAAATTCTACTTCAGTTGATTTCAATTACAATCATATTTAAGTTTTTTCTTTGTTAAACATGTGCAATGTCCATCAAGATTTCACTTTGCGCATTTTTTCCAGTAAAATAGATTTTCTGGAGGGCAATATAAATTATTAAACTATTATTCTAGTTTTAAATTTTCTCGTTATTGTTTTTGTTTGAAATATCAGAGTATAAATGTCCAAATCTCCTGTAATATCAGAATTATTTTCTCCTCTTATATAAGAAAAACTTTTCTGGTTGATCTTTAAGACTTCTTCCTCCCAACCATTCATCGACATATTTTAAAGGAATATACTTTCATTCAGCTCTTCGAATTGGTTATATTTTGTTTCCAATATTCAATTCTGATATTTACTGAAATTTATTTTCATTTTTTATTCTTAAGTGTTTGAAATCTGGCATTTCATACTTCCTTCAATCACTTATACATTTCTTTAAATTTTTTCTAATCTAAACTTGATTAGAATAGATCCATTTAGAAGATACTTTACTAAGAAGCTTTCCATTTTTTATAAAATAGAAAGTTTTAAATTTTTAAAACAAACTTTTTTAATTAAATTTTAGATTTTTCCACAGAAAATTAAATTTAATAATTTGCTTTTTTTCTATAGAAAGTTCATAAAGTTATACCCAATTAAATAGCTAAATAGTTTATTTAATTTTTAAATTTAATTTTCTAATTCTTAATTTTTATTTCATTGAAATTAATTTCTTTATACTTCATTTTTTTTTTCGTTTTATAAATAGACAAACAATAGAGTCCAAATTGCCAAAAAACTTTTGATTAATGTTAGCTTTTAACAAAAAAATTACCTTGTGGGTGTATTTCTTTCCTCAGTTGTATTAAATCAATTGATCGAAATACAAAAAAAATGGTTTGAGCAAATCATGATTAGATGTTTAATATTAGTACTTAGGATTTATAAAGATATATGGATCAAGTCCATATGCAACCTTAGGATTATCAAAAATATTTCGGATATTGATTAAATCTGATTAAATCAATAAATAAATTGGTTATAGAGATAATAAGTCCAGAAATAGAATCATTTAATAGCAATCAAAAGGACAATAATGAAAGTCATTAGTTGATATCTTATATCTATAAGTAATCAGTTTAATGGCTTTTAAGACGCTTATGGAGTGGTGGTAGCATAACATCAAAATAAATCCTTTGCTAAAGAAGTTATAATATCTTTAAGCTTCTAATAATAACTCTATAACTATAACTTTAACTCACAAATTAGGATTTAGAAATTTCAAAATATATCCAAGAATATTTCTTCAAGGTAATAATATATTTGAAGAATAAACTCAAATGGTTATTTATTGACCTAATAAAAAGTAAAATAATTAGTTGAAGAGAATTTCAGTTAAGAAGGTACAATTTAGTAAAAGTAAGACAAGTAATAAGCCAGTGGATATTCTCTTCACTAACATTAAATTTAAGAGAAAGTATGAAAATAAGATATTTATTGTAAGGAAAATAACAACAATAAATATCTTAATGATAAAATCAAAACTAGCTTAAGGAAAAGAGAATCATTTATAATTATAAGAGTAACCAAACTTAATAAAATCAGTAATTACTAATAATCTAACCTTTGGCTAGTTATTTCAAACCTTGAATCAATTATAGCAAATAAATGTTGATATATAATCATTGAAGTTATCTCTTTTAACATGATAAATATAAAAGAGCTAACATCATTATTGCTATAATTAACTTCAACTAATGCTTAAAGAATTGTGTAAAAATAATATTAAGTGATAGATATTTCTAAGACATCTTAAGAAGTATCGTAGGTATCAACCAATACTTTAACGATTCTTAACTACATGAAAGTAACAATGACTTTACAAAAAATTAGAAAGCATGAACTTAGAAATAGATGACTTATCTGATACAACTTTTAAGAATTGTGACTTCAGTAATTCAAATTTTGAATTTTCTATTATCAAAAATAATAAATTCGTTAATTCCATTATGAACTATGCCAACTTCACAAATATCATCATTAAACATCCTCATATTATATCAAACCACTCAGACTCAGTCACTTGTTGAGCCACATCACCAGACAACCTTTTTATTGTATCGCGAAATCAAGATAAAAAATAATAATTTGAATTTCCGAACTGATCAACCCATTCGAACCTTGGAAGGTCATTGAAGCTAATTATGTTATGTTTAAGATATTTTCAAACAGCAACTATATAATATCTTGTTCTAATGACAAGACTATTAAGATTTGTGGACGAGAAGAGAAGTATGAGCTGAGAGATTTATGAACTTAAATATTTAAAATACTTAATTATTAGAATACTAATACACTAATATATAAATATATCATCAAGAAAGTTAGAGAGTAAGTATAGGATACTTTTTAATTGTAAATAACAAAACTTATATTCATTATTTAGCTATTAAGTTTCCCAGTTTTAAAGGATAAATCAATTTCTTTTTATTTAACTTGAAAATCTATTTTAATACATTTCTCAACTACAAAACTAACTTAATATTACAAGTATAGGCGTTTAATAAACTTATTAAATGTAAGCATTTTAAATGTATACGATCTTATGAATAAGCTTATGAAAGTCATTATTGAAGTGCATATACTAATACTAATTAACTATAGATAAATCATTAGCGATAATATAGTTTTAAAACAATTAAGCATCCAGTTTTATAAACCTTGGAGACACATCAAAAATATCTTTAACTTTAAATTAGAAATAGACTTTAGATATTAAAGTAAGGCAATGATTGATTAAATAAGAATTGAATTACCCTAAAATTAATTATGAGCAATAAATAGATTAAAGCTCTTAGCTTTCTGTTTTTAAGCTATAATTATTTTATTAAATTCAATCTTCGTATTATTTAGACATTATTCTCTATGTCTAATATTAAAGATTTAGACTAAGCTAAATTTATACATTTTAAGTGATTTTATTATCATTTTCATCTTCACTAATATAGTGAATATGTAAAATTAATAAGCTGAAGCTACTTTTATTGTGTATATTGCTAGCAAAGATTTATGGTTTATTCTAACTTTTACATATTTAGTATATTTCATTATATCCAAAGGAAAAGAGCTTTTAAGTATCAATCATCATATCTCATCATAAGTTCTTATACTTTCTTTAGAAGGAATCTAAAAAACCTATTTTTGAGAGACATTTGAAGTATATTAGAGTGCTAATTCCCAAATTATAAAAATTATAATAAAGCAGAATGTAAAATAAGAAGATAATATCAAAGATAGAAACTGAATACTTTAAAAGAACTAAGCAGAATAGCATATCTAATTTATATCTTATAAGAAATAACTTTCAGCTTACTATTTCAACATTAATTCCTTTAAAATATATATCTATTTTCCTCTGTTTAAAGGTAGCAAACATCTATCTACTTTATAATATCTTTTTTAAGCTAAAACTTGCTAAAGTACTGAAATATTAGTTTTAATATTGCTATGATTGATAAAGCTATATCAAAGACGATAAAATAAAACTTAGATTTAAATCCTTTAATTTAACAAGTTATAGTGCTATTCAATTTTATAACTAAAATAGAACTTTTATTAGTTAGATAAAGGTCTTCTTAAGCATGCTTAAATTTTAAGTTGAACATACTTCTGAAAAATGACTAAAGTTATTGCTACTTTAATCTCACTTTTTTTATTTCATAGTATGTCTATAAGTATATTATTGGAGTTATTTATCCATTGTTTCTTCTAATTTATGATCTATGTATTATGGATTTAGGAATAACCTAGCAATATTTAATAGCTTTGCCAATCATGAAGGATAATTCAAAGATAAAGCTAATTTTATCGTTTAAAATAACTTTTAGGATCAAGCTTTTCTTTTTATTTGCTTTGAGGTTCAAAGGATATAGTGGATAAAAATTTAAGCCATTTATTCCTTTAAAAATAAGCATACACACTGAACTTAAAATATAAGCCTTATTAAATTAAATTTATAGGAGATTAATAATTAGTTAAATGAAATTGAAGGAAAAGGACTCAGATAATAAAAGAGGAAGAATAGAGAGAATTAAGGTAAGAGAAAAGAGTTAAATTATTTGTTCTTAACTATCTAATTTTGTATAATATAAATAGTAGGGATGTTAATAAATCAAAACCAAGATTTAAATATTTTAAAAATTGGTTAAGAACATACCATTTACTCAAATAAATCCTCACACTGTCTTGAGTTGATTAAGACTTAAGAATTTTTTGGTTCAATAGTAGATAATAAATTCAGGAGAGATGTAAAATTACTCTAAGAATTAAAGAAAAAAGGAAATAACTATAAATATAACCTCCTTTGCCTTTTGGTTTAATTTATCCTTCTAAAAAGATAAAAAGTGCTAGAATTCAGTTATTATGATAGTTGTATGGTATACTCTATCTATCATGTTGTAATAGTACTTTTTTGATGAGGCTTTTAATTATGTTTGGAAGTTGCTTATCTTGTTTTTGTCGATATCTTATATTTTCTAGATTCCATCTTAAATTTACTTTCGATCTTATATATCAGTGAAGCTTAATTAGAAAGAAATATAAAGAAAATATACAAAAAAAGCGTAAAAGAGCACTTACCAATGGATTTTATATACAATCTTCCTTTGGAGCTTTTCGAAATAGTATTAGATGCAGTAAAGCAGGGAAGATAGTAAGATTATTAATGTTTCCTAGGATAATAAAGGAATTTAAGTTCCTACATAGCAACTAGTTTGTTAAGAAATTAAAAGAAAAGCTTAATAAGCGTTACTTATAACCTTATTTTTCATTATTATCATTAAGTTGTTCATATTATAGGCTATCTTTGAGATTGATAACACATCCTACAAGGAGCTACCCATAACTAGGTAGCTTCGATAAGATTAGAGGATAAATTTTATATCACTCTTTATCTAGCAAGTATTTACTGAGCATTTACAACTCTTATAACGGTAGGAAATGGAGATATTTCAGCTCATAATAACCTCGGGTATTTAATAACTATGTTATAATGTCAATTGGAGTAGGATTTTACTCTTTTATTATTGGAAGCTTGACTAACTATCTTTTTTAATTGAATGCAAGAAAGTAGAATTTTTCAAACAAGCTAGCTTATTTTAACGAGTTTGTAACTAAAGCAAAAATGAACACAGAATTAAAATTAAAATTAAAGACGCGCTAGAATATAATTCCTTATAGATAGCCTTTAGCTGAAATGAAAAGACAAGCATATTTTAAAATTTTCCAAGTGGTATCAGATGAGAAGTAGTATAAGCAATACAAAGAGGGAAACTAAGGCTAATCTAATTCTTTGATGATAAAAGCTAGGATATCATTTGCAACTTTTCTATTAATTTGAATCCTTTATTTGTACTTAAAAATATCATGTATGCAAAAGTTCATGAAGAGAGAATTAGTTGTTTTTCATTGTTGATGGAAGAGTTAATTTCCTGTGTGAAGGAAATAACGAAGACTTTACATATAAAGCAATGGTTTAAGGCAGTTATTTTGGAGAAATAGAAGTATTTCTTTAGTTTACTAGATTAGATAGAAATTGAACAGACTGCAACTTAAATCTACTTTATATTGAAGCAAGCGCTCTATTTGATGTTTTGCTAAAATGTCCTGATGTTGATCGAAAACTGAGGGGGAAGACATAGCTAAAGTGCAATAAAAAGAATGAACTTATCAATAATTTAATTCAAGTGAAAATTTTTAGTAAAAGGATCAGTATGTTGTTAAAACTTATATTCTCCTTTTTTATTTAGATTTAGGTAAAAAATTCCTTTCTAGACTCTTTTTCAAGCATCTCCAATAATATAAAAAGAAATTCGGAGAAGAAAAATAAAAGTATATAGTCACATTCTTAATAAACATAGTTCTTTGCAAAGTCCTAATTATAATAACCAATTTCTATTACCAGTTAATAATCCTTTAGCAGCTAGATGCTAAATAAAATGGATCATTAAATGAACCAAAATCTGCTGTTGTAAAAAATAAGCTTGAATAACTTTAAAAGGCAAACAACCTAATTATAAACAAATTAGGAAAGGACCTTTAACCTAGACTTTTAAAGCAGATTCTACATTTCTACCAGTTAGTTATTAAAAACCTATTCTATAAGATAAAACATTTTCTAAGAAAACTAGAGAGACTTAAGCTCTTCCCTAAACTTGAGAAATAGAATTAATAGTTTAGATATCTTATATGAAAATAATAAAACTACAAATATATTTAAAAACAATTTTCAGTCTAACAACTCTGTGAAAGAGTAAGAAAAAAAAATTAATTTAGCAATTCCTTAATAACTCAGCAGTAAGTAACTGATCTAATGTAAGACATCTTTTAAAACAAGTATAAAGTAAAGTAATTTTTAATTTAGGAGTTAAATGAAGAAATAAAGCAAGTTAAAAAGAGTTTAAGAAACTAAGAAAAACTTGTAGAATAGATAAGATATTTAATTACGCAGCTGCTTAATCCTCAAAGGAGTAGATAAAATATAAAGAAGCTGAAGAAACATGTTTTTAATAAAGACTTAAGTAAAATTCCTTCTGGAAGTACAGAAAATATATACCAATATTCTGAAGACTCAGATAAATTATGATTTTATTATAAATTTTTTTAATTGTATTAAGTTCAAAAAGAATCATTCATTAACATATCCATAATTTCATCGTAATCTCTATTCTTTAACAATTTAGGCTAGTTATTCTTCGCTTACATCAAATCCTTGACTATTAAGATCTAAATAGTTATTAAATTATTCCTCTGTCAATTGGTATTTTATTTTTATGAACTCAGAGTCATTCTACGAAGGATTATTTTATTATGGTATTGCCTAAAGCTAGTTAAATTATGGTTATTATTACTGCTAAAGATTGTAAAAATATTGTTGCTGCTATTAGATTTGAAGGCTTTATTATTATTAATCAGGATATTATTCTTAGAGTTTTTTGGGTTATTCAATAATGAACTGCCAACTTATTTGGCTGCTTAAGATAATATTATTGCATATAATCTTTCAGTTATAAGAATTATTTCCAACTTCATCAGGAAGTTATAAGTTCACGAAGATATCTTAACGCTGAGAGGATATTAAACTCTAAAGTTGCTGCTAAAATTACGGTGTACCTTAATCATTACAAAGCATCATGCTCGAAGGCCATTAATTTAATCCAGTATTAGTTAACTACAACATCACTTAAACGTTTTCTTAAGGACTAAACTATTTTCCAGATTCAGGTTTGATTATTTCCATTTTGATTTAAGGTTAGTAAATGTTAATTACAATTCAATTTTTCTCAGAAATTACTAAATTTGAAGATTAGTCCTTAACTTCGAATGTCCAGCTTTACATATTAATTTCTTAAACATACTGCTATGATTCCTCAATTCAAATCTGTTATTAGTATTATTTCTATTCGTTAGGTTGAATTCCATCTACAGAAATCATAACTTTTTGAGGAGCCTCTATACATTATAAATAGCAACCATTATTAAGAGCTATCGTTCCTGTATTTTTAATAGTGCTATAAAAATAAAATCTTACAATTAAATAAAAAAAAATTCTCCCATCAACGCTTAAAACTTAGATTATTTCACTTCTACTGAGCAAAATTTCTATATTAATATCTTACCTTTGCTATTACAGTTTTTATTTCTTAAGCAGGTTTTAGCTTTGCTCCTTCTAAATTACAATTGGTTAATTTTGCGTTTAGTAAATTAACCTCTGTTAAATTAGTGTTTCTTAGATTACAATCTTAGAAGATTGAATCACTTAAATCTGCTCCTCGTATTTTAATTCCTTTGAAATTCTTTGATATGAAGATAGGATTCAAAATTTTAAGAATGGTTATAGCATTAGCAGAAGCTTACTCTATTTCTTAACTTGTCTTTGACAATTCTATAACTTCTAATAAATTTTGAATTAATTTCTAACTTGAGAACTGCTTGAATTATACTAAAACTTTTTAATTTTCACAAATATTTTATTTATTTAACGGATTCTCTCTTAATTTCGCAGTTGAAACAACTTATGATGAGAATTTTTTCACAAAACTTTACACATTCTCACTTGAAATCATTTAGAAATCCTACTGTTCTTTTTCTCTTAATAATTGAGCTACTACATTTGCTAATTCTTGCTCTTCTATAATTTGATTTTTGGCTTTATTTTAAACAAATTATATTGCATTTAAATATGTTTATTATAAATTTAAAGCTAATACACTTTCATTATTTTCTTCAGATTCGATTTATCTGTATACTTGAATTTTTTATTTCGAAATTTCCTATTAAGCTTGAATTTGATTTAACATAATAGTTCTCTCATCATGTTACTATTTAGTTTCAGAAGACGAGTTTAAAACTTTTTTAAAACTCTCTATTTAGTTCCTTAACTCCAAAACAATTTATGCCCCTTGTTTTATATTACGTTATAGCTGTTCACATATCTTTTTAGTTTCTAGTTGATAAACCTATTAGATGATAGTATAAAAAAAGTTTCGTACTGCTAATAAAGCTTTTTTTTATAAGATATTTCTCATTTACTATTTATTAAAGTACTATAAGAATTCTTTTAAATGCTACTCTAGTTTTACCTCTTATTGCAATTTATTTATCTATTTTTAGAAACTTTCAGTGCTTATGAAGTTTTTTAAATCTGTAACTTTACCTTTGAATACTTTCTTGTGAGCTTTGCATAAAAACTAATCATAATATTCTAAATCATTATTGATACAATTCGCACAAATAACGCAACCACATTGAAGTAATTTTGGAACTCTTTCTATAGAATCAAACACTCTTTTACAACGTTAACAGTTATTTGATTCCATTTACAAGGTTAAAAAAATGGGGATATATTTAAATAATTACAATATAAAATAAATAAAAAAATAAGATAAGAGAATAAAAAAAATAACTTAATGAAATTTTAAGAAAATCTAAAAAAATAAAAAAACATAAAACGGCTTTTTCATATAAAAATTATGATAAGATCAATATTTTAATCTAAAAATAATATCAAAAATACATAAGAAATCGTTATAAAATATTATTAAAACATAAGCATAACTGTAAAATTAAGAAAGAAATAGGAAGATAAAACTTAATAATAAATAAAATGTTTTATAAAGATGTAAATGATAAGAACTTATTTTTTCCATCAAGAAAGATTGAAACAGTATAAATTTGGATTATCAAGGATAAAAGAAAAATGTTGAGAAATTTTTACAATAAGTTTAAATTTTTATTTGAAAATAAAAATAACTTTAACATATTATTTTTTTCTTTTACAGCAAAAAAATTTGTGATTATTTAAATAAAATTTAACTGGATCTCTGTAAAAGTAAAAGTTTTAAAGGAAAATAATAAATAAGTTCATTCAATAAAAAAAATTTGAAACTTAAAAGAAAAAAAATAATGATCAGAGAAAATGTACCGAAAGCCTTTTGAAATTCGTTACAAGAATAGAGTAGATTAATATAAACATAATTATAAAAAGTAGATAGAACTATAACTAAACTTCTAAAGGTTGAAGAAAATTAGTTGAAATTTGTAAAATAAAAAGAAGAAAGTTAAAGATAAAAAAAATACTTATAAAAAGACAAATGTTGATAAAGATCTTTACATTTAATTAAAAATTAAAGGGGTTGAGAGAAAATTTAAATAACAGATGATTGCTGTAGAAGAAAATCCATGTAAAATAATATTTGTAATTATTGAATAAAACGCAAAAAAATGTAATTAAAAAAATTTAAACATTTTTAATATCAAATAGAATATGTCTAAAAATAGAAATAGATAATTTATATGAATTGAAAGCAGATAAGAAAATTGTGACTAAAAAAGTATAAATGAAAAAGGTATTAAATAAAAAAATCATTCATAAATGAAAATTAAAAAATTAGGAAAATTAAAAAAATCTTAAAAAAAAATTAAAATTAAGCGAAATTAAAAAATAATATTTACTTGAAGATAAATTGTCTAAAATTATGTAAAAATATAATAAATAAATAATTAAATTAAACGAAGCAATACGAGAATTAATATTTAAATATTTAAATATTTAACTATTATAAGTAACTACTTAAAAAAATATATATAGTAGAAATATTTCAAAAAAGCTTTTATTCTGCTTTTGAAGAGACTAAGAAACAAAGAGCGGATCGACAATTGAAACAGTAACTGACCTAAGAAACTCCTCTAATAACAAAAAAGATGGGCATAAAGAGGCAAAAAGGAAATTAAGTCAAAACAAAAGAAGAAGAACCAAGAAAAGTGCTGGAGACTTAAGAAGCAGCTGCTGTAAGAGAATTCACTATGCCGCTGTATCAAGAAGAACAGGCATAAATCCAGATAGCTTTTTCAGAGCTCAAAGAGGAAATCAAGAAAGTCAGGATCGGAAATAGAAACCTCAGGACTTAGATTGCAGACATCTAAGAATGGAAAGAGAGTTCATGGAGATCTACGATCGGGAATAAAATGATGTATTCAATGAAATAGGCTCAGTAGGAAAAACTTTTCGCTCAATAGGAATAGCTCTAGGAATTCCGGATGATGTTGAAGCTTACTCCCAATGGTAAGCAGAGCTGATTCAGAAGAAAACCTCGGCAATGGATATTGAGCCGAGGAATTAGCCATTACAGCATCAGATCTAGAATAAAAAATCCAAGATTCATAAACCAAAATGTCAAATTTGTGGAAACAAGAATCACAAATATTGATAATGCTGAAAACTATAAAAAATTAAACAATAATATTGGAAAAAATAGAATCAAGAAAAATAACTTTACAAATAGTAATTATAGCAACGAGACTATTTTTGCAGTTAGTTCTATCCAACGACCAAAGGATAGATTTATAAACCAAAATGATATAACGTGCAAGGGGGATGGAAGAGTAGCAGAGGGGATTGGTTCCAGCCAATTCAAAAAACTGGTCCTGAGATCACGAGGTTGAAATTCCTTAAAGATCTCTAAACATTTAACATTTAAATTAGCTATTGGTATTATTATAAGTAACTACTTATAAGTTCATTACTTTTATATAAAAAATGAAAATTACTTGCAAAAAATCTCTTCTCAAAAGGAACATCTTAGTCAATCTACGATTAATAAAAAATATTTTAAGAACTCAAAGTCATACAATTAGAAAATTTTAAACTTTTAAGAACTGTACAAGAGCTCGAAAGAAAAATTGAACACCTGATGATTAATTCATAAGAAAAAGAAATTGCTAGGAATTATAAGGATAGAATATTAGAAACAAAATTTAATCAATTCACAGAGTTAACTGAAAGCATATTACTGCAAAAAATTAAAATGAAAGATCCTATGGATGTAGAGCAACTGCCTACAACAAATATATTCACTTTTGGAAAATAATGAGACGTTGATAATGCAAGTGACCAGGGCACAAAGTTAGAAGCTGCTTCCAATTCTAATGAAAATAAAAGAAAATAGTAGAAAACTAATGGGAGAATATTTTCAAGATCTATTGCAATCAAGACGGTAAACTATACAGGTAAAAAAAATACTCCAGCTAAACAAAGAAGCTCCAAACATATAGTGTGAAATTAACGAATTTAAAAGGAAATGAATGGGAATCGATCTATCAGAACTCTCAGAAAAAATAGATTAAAAATCCTTAGAACGTATGATAAGCAAGATCCAAGCAAATATGAAGTCTCTTTTATTTAACTTTAAACTTTTAATTTGTGATTATCGGATAAAAGTGAAATCACTTAAATTAACCCAATTCATTCATAAAAATATTTAATTTTTCGAAATAGATAAATAAGTAGTTTTTCTCTTACTTTATATTTTTATAAAATAATTTAAATAGATTTTTATAAAGATTAAAATAAACAAATATAAGTTTAAAATTTATAGATATCCGATTTAAAATGTTTTGGAGTTAAAATGAATAAAATTTTACTTAATTTTTTAAATAAATAAAAAGTATCATGTAATTTTAAGCAAAATTAGAAATCAAAATAGGTTTAAAATTAAGTAATTTTTGTATTAAAAAAATATAATTATTCTCCCAAACAAATCAAAGGCCTTAAAATAATCTTATTTTCTATATTTTTAAAATTTAAATATAGTAAAGTTTAATGATTTTAAATTATTATTACAATCATATTTTTTTGGTAAATATTATAACTCAAGAAATTAAATTTAAGTAATTCTTTTCGATTTCTGCTAAATTTTATTTTAATTGCTTAATATGATTATATTATGTTAATTTGCTTTTAGTTTTGATTATTCGATTCTAAATTCTTTTATTAGCTAGTTTAGTGTTTAGTATTTATTTGCTTTGGTAATTTTGTTCTCTTTATATTTTAATGGTTAAATGTGATATTTTTAGTTTTTATTATGTTCTTTTAGATTAAATGTTATATAAAATGGAAAATTGGATTATATTGAAAAGCTCTTTGATAAGGTAGCAATTTTACTTTCCACATACTTCATTCTCGGGATAAGATTGTTTGGAAGTGGGCATAAAGGTATCGAAGTGCTTTGAAATAAAGCTAGAAATGTTTGGAAGTTTTGAAAAAAAGGACACTTCATCGTAAGTTGGGAAATTATATGTACCCATAACTAGTAAATATGCTCTATGTTTTGTAGACTTAACACAAATAGAGACAAGAATCAGTATTAAGGAGAATATAGAAAGACAGAAAATGAGAATCTTGTAAGCTAGAAAAAGTTTAAAAATAATTAGGATTTTAATAAATTAAAAATATGGAAAATTTTAGACACTCGACAATCTTTAAAACTACTAAATAAGAAAAAGCTCTTAGTTCTATATTTTTTAACCACCAGAATAATTTTTCCAAACGAAGTATCTTTAGAATCAAATTCAATAAACCAATTACAAACTTAACGTAATCAAAGTAATATTACAATGAAGTTCTACTAGAGTATAATTTTAGATTTCTGAACTTAAATTAATAAAATAAATATTTACTTTTATTTTATTTAAAATAAAATAAAATCTTATAGTGAAAGTATAGAAATGTGAGTTAAAAATAAAAATGATGGTAGTACTACTCTATCTTCAATAATTTTAATTAAAAAAATACTATTTTTTAACATTTTATTTTACAATAAATAAGTAACTCAGATCTAAACTTAAAGACAAATGTATACAAATAGCTGCAATGGAAATTTTCATATCTAGGCTTAACTTTTAAATATTCTTTTTAATTAGTTGCTTTGTAGTTAAAATTTTTTAATATCTTTAGAAAGCCAAAAAAAGATAACTTATTTAAATTAAAATCAAAAAATGATTTTTACACAAGAAAATAGTAGAAACTCAAGGACAAAAGTATTTGTTTAATTTAATTAAACTAAAAAGGAATATTTAAATTAATAAATGAAGCTTTAGAGATCTAGTGAATCTTACTTTATAGTTATATCAATATATCAGACACTTAATTAACTATTTAATAATAAACTATTAAATTGACTGTAATCATTAGATTATTTTAAATGCATTAACAAGAAAATTTATCAGTAGACATAGCTAGATGTTTTAATAAATAAAGTTGTTAAATAAAATTTTTAATAAATTAAGGATAAAATCAACTTTACACTTTAATACAAACTTAACTAAAATCTTTATTTAATCCTCTATTTGTTTTAGAAATGTTGACTAGATAGGTGAAGTTTAGATAAGTTACAAAATTTAAATGAAATTATTATAAGCTTAATTTAGAATTAGAAAATATTATAAATAAAATTGATTGTAATAAAAATGGAAAGAAATGTCCTAAAAATTCAAATCTACACAATGCGTAGAAAGCTTTACAAGTACTAATTTTCAAAAAATAAAGCAATTATTTCTTTTATCAGTTAATAATGTTTGACAAATCAAGAGGCTTTGCAAACCTAAATACATAAGTAATTACTTAAACTTTTCTACAATAGAACACTAAATGTATAAAGATTAATTTTCTTAATTTACTCAAAGACCTTTAAATAGATTTTCTTGATGCTATCATTAAACCTAGCAAAGACTTTTTACAATTCAAATTGTCTTTAAAAAGGAATCTTTGAAATGTTAATAAAGTTAAAATCCCTTTGACTAGTTTTTTACTACATTTGCTACTTTCACAAACTTTTCTGATAACATATTTTCTAATGTCCTTCAGCCAAAATTCACTAACTCTGTAAACCAAAATAATTTTTGTTAGATTTTAATTTACTCTAAATAATATTAAATTTAATTTAGACAGATATATTTTATTAAAAAAATGTAAAATAAATTTTTTTTTCTTTAAATTTTAAAGTTTTTCTATTAGGTAGTAGATGATTTAATTTAATTTAATTTAATATTTTATAACTTATTTATTCACTTTTTTTGCTTTATTTTTTCTTGTATAAATATTGTATTAAATAAATTATAAATAAATAAATTTGATTATAGAGCGCGTAGCACTCTCATTGGTGCGCAGCTCTTTAAAAAAAATGTTTCATACTGACAAGAATGTTTGTTACTGATAAAATTATCAGATACTGGTAGATCTTGTACAATACTGGTATAATTATTCAGTACTGATAAAAATGTTCAATACTGATATAATTTTAGAATACTCGTAATCTTTAATACTTGATGGAGGTCCAAGGACATGGCAGGATTGTGTCTCATTGCATCACCAAAGCAGAGGACGACATGTGTCAATTATGGGTACTTAAATTTCCCACCTCTGATGAAGCTCGCAATATTATTTCTTTTTCGTTCCAGTATTAAAAATAAACGAAACCTAGTCAAGCCAACGTCGAAGGTCTAAGAATCTTATGTCTCGAGGCCAAACCAAAGCAGAGGAAGACATAAAGTCGATTATGGGTACTTAACTTCCCCAACCTCTGATGAAGATGACCTTGTTGTTCACCTTCGAACAACTATGGCGGTTTAAAATAAATATATTTAATAAATTGATTTTTTAGAGCTGTGAATAAAAAGATGTTTATATTTTTAATGATAGTTTTTTTGGCCTTTCCAATAATTTAATTTCTTTCGTGTTTTTACCTTTCGAATTTGAAAAATAGATTCATAGTTAAACACAAACTTGAGATTTAGTAAAGCTTGGTTGTATAATTCATACTCATTTCTTAAAGAATATTATTTCTTAAATCTTATTATTTTCCTCTATAATGACGTAATTATTTATTACAATTTTTAAATAAAATTAAACTCGGATGTCTTAAAAGATCTGCTTTTTGATATAAGCTTTTTTCAATCCTGAAGTGTTAATTTTGGCTATTTTAAAGGTTAAAAAATGCGCTAAAACTCTAAATAGCTCTTTAGAGCTTTAATAAATAAATTTGATTAAAGAGCGCGTAGCACCTCGTTGGCGCTCAGCTCTTTTAATATTAATATTTAATATTAAGAAAAAAATACAAGTCAACTTCTCCAAATTGAGAATCTGCTTGTTATAAATAATCTTAAATCTAGAATCAAATGCTCCAGTTTTCTTTAAACAGATCCAATTAAGAATTAGATGTTAAACCATTAGTAGAACCGTCAGTCAAACTTTCATACTGCTAGCAGAACCCTCGTGTAAATCTTGTCTCTTCCGAATTTATCCACCCCTTCCCTTGGTGGCATCAAGTGCAAGATTACTCGTAATGCAATATAAATTGCACCAGATTGTCTACTAGTTATCCTGACCGCGGCCGACATCCATATTTTTTTATATACGATAGCAAAGGTTTTCTTGATGGAATCATAAATAAAATAAAATTTATTCTTATAGTATGAATTTCGTGGGATTATTTCAATTCCTTAAGTGAATCTTATTTTTGTTACAATAATAACTAAACTTGTTAATATTATAATACCTTTAAAAAAAACTAAATAAGCTTAAAATAATGGAACTTATCTCCTTTATGAATATAAACCTTTTATTATAATTTATTTTTCGAATTTTATAAAACTATTGCTAAGTTAAACACTCTGGAATATGTATTTGCTAGAATTTAGATAAATAAACAGATATTCAAATAGAAATCCTGCAATATTTTATTTGAGGGCATCAAGATTGCAGAAGATATGGCATCATAACCTATAACTAGAGTTATAAAAATAATATCTTCCCTACTTGAAAACAACTTTTTAAAATTAACTTATGCATAATTATTTTCATTCAATACACTTCGAAGAAGAATCCAGATTCTAGAACAAGGTAATGAATTAATGGAAGAATTATATCATTAATTGGAACAATTAGATAGAAAGTTAAGTGAATAAAAAAACTGTGAAAATTTAATGAAGCAAGATAAAGGAGTTAGGAGTTTCTAAATCACATTTTATTACCTATAAGAAATATGGTAAAAAATATAGAATTATTTTAATTAAATGATAAGTATTTTAAAGAATTGCTTAGCAGATAATAAAAATAAAAGAAATCTTTTAAGAATCAATTTTTTAGTTACGTAATTTTCTTACTACTTAGAGTCTAAATAAAATGGATAAAAAAGCTAAAAGTAAATGATTGGTTCAAAATAATTCATATTTAATGCAATTAATATTTAATTAAAATGTTTCATTATTATAAAAATTTAAATTGTTTAACAACAATTAGATCACCTGTCGTTTAAAATAAGTTTTATAGTCTGGAACTGCTTGATCATTAAATTTTTAGTATTCTCTTCTCATTGGTTTAATTTTTCTTGCTTTATGCACATTTAGTTCCCTTTCCTTCTATAGATTTCTCCATTTCTGATACAATAAAGCTGTTCTCTTTCTTCCTTCTTTTGGATTAAATTTTTTTTAATAGTAAAATTTCTGGCATTTTTTATATAGGTGTCTTGTACTATTACAAAATTAACTTTGTTTTCTGAATCTGTTTTCACGCTGTTTAGTTTTCAGGGGTTTTTGTATTTCTATGTCCATTCTGTGCTTTAGTAAGTTCTATTGACTTTGGAAGTTCTTCTAAACTCTGTATGCCGTTCAATCTGTTAACTTTGCTCTTAAATCTTTTATATCTAGGAATTTGTTTAACTAAATTAGTCTCGCTGGTAGTTCCATAGTGCGTCAATTTCTCTTTCTTGATTAACAATTCTTAAGTTCATTAAGTCTTCAAGTCTATTGATTACTAATTCCTTAAGTTTTTGGTTTTCCTTCCGAAGCTTCTTAGCCTTTTCCTGGAGATTTAGCCCCACCTTGATGAGCTATTTCATGTTCGCATGATCAGGGGGATTAAACTTCGAAACTTCCTGATGTAGGCCGGTCTTCGCCTACTTTCTTCGGTTTCTCTTCTGAGGCTGGAATTAGCGCAGTGCTAGTGGTTTTCAGAGGTTTACTTGTTTCCTAATTCTGTAGTTGTGTAACAAGCTCCTAGTTCCTTGAGATGAAAAAAGTCTCTTTCTGAGGTTCGACATTTTTCTTTTATTATCACATTAAAGATATTCTAAGCGTTTAAATTCTCCATATTTAACCTTATAAAGTAATAGCTTTCTTAATTAAATGTTTTAATTAAATTATTTATAAATAAATTTTACCTTCTAAGCTTATATATTATTTTGCGTTTTTTATATTATTTCTATTTAAATTTAAATATATTATTGTTGGAAATTACTTTTCATTTTAGAATTTAATTTCTATAATTTTCATTTTCTTGTTTCTACTTCGTCTCTTTATCATTTTTATTTCCGATTCTTTAAATAGTATTTTTATTGAATTTCTGTTCGATTTTATCTATAATCTTTTTTGTATACTCTTTATTACTCTTTGATATAATATTTTATATATATATATATATATTATATGAATTCAATATCTTAATATTGTTCTTTTTTACTTCTTTACATTATTCATAATATTTAAAAAAAATCTTATTGCTTGTAGTTATTCAAATTAGAATCGGATAAAATCGATATGTTGTAACTCATTTATTGAAAATGTTTCCATCTTTAACTTTTTTTCTTATTATTTTTCTTTAAATTTTATGAATTTTATTTTTCACTTTAATTATCCCTTTTTTATTTGAATATATGTTTATTTCCGAGTATTATTCGATTTTAGATTATATAGGATTTTAACGTTTATTGTTTAATTATTTTTTATTTATTAATGAATTGTCCTTTAAATAAGAAGTTAGTTTATTAATACTTATCATTAGGTTATTTATATATCCTTTTTAAATGTTTATCTAGTCAATATTATAACCTACGTATATTACTCTTTCTTTTTATTGTATGCTTTTGTTTTTAATTTTTGCTTCAATCTTTTTTTTAATTTTTTGCATTTAGCTTTTGTATTAATTCAAATCTTTCTACATTTATCTTCATTAGTACTGTTATAAATAATTTATCAACTTTATTAATTATAATTTACATATTTGTTTTAAGAATTTGAGATTACTATAAAATCATCTACTAATGCTAATTTTTAATGATATTTATTCTATAGATTGTATATGTTCAAATTTATTTAAATATCTTAATATTTGATCATAATAAATTATAGATAACATAGGTCATGAGGAGCTTTTTTGCATATTCCTTTTTTGTATTATATTTTTATTTCTATTAGTCCTTCTAAATTAAAATGCATTTAAGCTGTTGAATGCATATTCTTTATTATTTAAATTAAGTTGTATGGCATGTTTATTCTATGTAATTATATGAAAAAAGTTAATGATTTATAGTTTCAAGCATTTTCTCTATATCTATAAGAGTCAATGTTAGATAGTCTTTTTTTCTAAATTACTTCACGTAAAAATCTATGATTTATTGTATTTTTCATATTTTTTAAGATATCTATTTCTATTTATAAATGCTCTTTAGTCTTTGGATGATTATTGGTTTATATATATATATAAACTAAATGTAAAATGTTTTGCCTTTCCCTGGACTCTCAACCAGGATTATGCTACCATTTTGGTTTCGTGGATGGATACTACGACCATTTTATTTTGTGGATGGTAACTACGTCTTGTTTAGTTCTATGCTTGTAAAAATTCTTCTTTTATAAATTCTTTACTAGTTGATATAGAGTCAATTTATTTCTTTTCATCTTCTATTTTCTTCTCTTGTTTTTAGTCTTTATCAATCCTTGCAAGAATTTAATAAATGATACTTTGACTTACAATAGAAACATTTTTTAACTTTTTTTTCTTTATTCTTTTTAAGAACTTTTCTTTCTAAGATTCCAATTCGTTTTAATATTCCTGAATTTTTATCTTCATCATTGTTCATATTATTTTGTTAAATAATAGGTTATTAATCTTCGACTATCATTCTATTTATTGTCTTAAAGCTTTATTAAGATTAAAGATACAGTTCTTATTCAGTCACTACTTTGTTTTATATTAACTAATTTTTTAATATTATTATTTCATTATTTAGATCTTCAATTGTGTTCATAAATTCACGAATTCTTTCTCCTTGGTTAAATATTATTTCATCGAAATCCGTTGTTTTTTAGTATTAGTTTCTAAAATTATTCCATTGTTAATAGTACAGTCTTTGTTTACTTTTCTTTCTGTTTTGAAGATCCCACCATCACTTTACCTTGGGAAGATGAACTAGACTCATTCTGTTTCTCTTCTTGTCTGAGTATTTTGGTTACTTATTTTCTAGCTTTTCTAGCTTAATTCTTAGAAAGCCTTCGCGACTATTCCATTTTTTCTCTTTTTTTAATTATTAGTTTACTTAAATTGATTATTATAATAGTTAGTTATTAGCTATCATATATTTTTATATTTTTTATTACTACTATTTTTCTTTAATTCCTTCTATCATTTTTTACCTTTTTTATATATCATTATATTCATAATCTTATTTAATGATTCTAGTAATTTTAATTGTAAGAAAGTGAATGATTATTTATCTTAATTCATTAGGTTCTTTATCAAAACCTGCCGCTTTATTATAAGGTAATTTTCTTATTATATCTACCATTTATTAATATTGAAATTATTTGTTTAATATAAGTAAATTTTTACAATTATTCAATTAGTTTTAGTAAATTTTAATAATCCTTTTTAGTTTAAAAAAGTTAGTTATATTATTATTTTTTTATAAGTTATTTATTATTTGTAAAATAGAAATTTAATGCTTTAAATAAAATTGATAGTTAGTTATTATTTAAATAGATAATTAATAAATGAGATTATAGAGCGCGTAGCACCTCGAGGGTGCGCAGTTATTTAATAAAGATTTTTAAAGTTAAAAAATTCCTTATTGAAGTCTTCCATAGTGTTAGTGTTCCCTTGTGAGTTTTGTCTTCTATAGGGCCGCGAACGGAATGATACCCTAAGAGAACTTAGTATCTGGTATCTTTCATCATTAATGTTACTTGATGCCTCTTCGATCTCGTCTTCTCTTCTCTTGGTTTCTACCAAGATTTTGATTGGCTCTTCGCCCATGTGTAATTCCTGGTACCAGAGTTTAAGTCAGTTTCAGTTGGAGGATTACTCCTCCATATTTATTAAATAATAAAAATATATATATGGTTGCTGACTACATTCCGTTTGGCTCTAAAGCTACCTACTGAGAATAAGTTTTGACTGCCCCTAAGAATAAACCTGGCTTATCTGAGGAAGAACTAGGCTAAAGTCAATTGACGGTTTACTTTCAATCTAAGATTTCCATTTCTAAGGTTAAATCTTCTACCTTTACATGTCTTACGCCAAGACAAAAGATGTAAATGAAGCATTCAACAACATGGAGGATTCCTAAAGTTTTTTTTTATAATTTATGATCCATTTTCTGAAAATTTTAATCTGAAAAATTAAGATTTTATCAGAATTCCCATTTTGAGAAACTGGTATCTCAAGATAGAATCAAAGCTGACTCAAGAATGATTCAAGAAGTTGCAAGAAGAGTAAAAGCAAGAAAAACAAAAAAAGAACACAAAAATTTATTTTGGATTTAATTTGTGACAACCAATAAAAGGTGACGTCATGTTAATTATCTAATTTATAATTAAAGAAAATAGAATTTAATTATTTGTTAATATATATGAATAAAGGTTATAGCTGGTACAGATAAAATGTTGAATATTATATATTAAATCAATTTTTTCAGCGATTAAATTTATTTATTTAAGAGTGAAATTTTATTAATAATATCAATGGAAATGTCTTAATTTATTAAATGTCTATCTTGTCAAGGAGATTTCATTGACTAGGATAAGCTACCATTGAAATTACCATGTTAACATTGCATTTGCTGAACATGTGGTAATGATTAATATTAGAGAAATGAGAGCATCAGATGTGTCTAGTAAACGTGCTAGTAAGTTCATAATATAAATCCTGGAAATCTATAGAAAGAAGGTAAGTTATTTAAGTATTTAGAGCAAAGAATCTTTTTAGAGTATATAACCATTTTGAAAAATAAAATGACTTTAATCAGATAGACTATCTCATAGCTAGCTAAATAACAAGCTAGCTTTATATTCTAAGTGATATAGCATATCAACAACTACATTTTCAAAGATAGCATAGCTCTTTAAAAAGAATTAAAGAAATTATCTATACCAATCATGCAGAAGCTAGACCATCTGAAACTATTATTAAATAAAATGAATCAGCAAATAAATATACAATAGTTTAATTAAGCAAGTTTTAAGAACTCTTAATAAGAATTGGCAGTCTAGTAGTTAGTCACAGATTCATAAAGAATCATGTAGTAGGTTTCTTAAGTATCTACTAAAGTATTTGAAGAGTTTGATAAGGTTAAACTAAATCTAGTTCAAGTCAAACAAGTCATTAATAACTTCTAGAGCTAGATAAATTAGTTAAATCATTAAATTTAGAATCTATAATAAGAAAAGCTTAAATTCTTAAAGTAGATCTAAGCTTTATAGATTAATAACTAAAAATTACATTAAGAGTAAAGCAAAGCAGTCACTCAACCTATAGTAAAATACTAAATAATCTATGATAAAAGTTAAAGTAATTATTTATATTTTTAGATTAATCACTCCAAGGACATTAAGACTACATATACACTTTAGTCTTTTCCCCAGACAATTAATTCATCATATCAGGTTCAGCTGATTGTACTATTAAAATATGAGACTCTTAGGCTTCTAATCTTGTGCGAACTTTAACTGGACATACGGATTCAGTTTTTTCGGTATTAATAACAAGTGACTAGAAATGAATTGTGTCGGGAAGTGTAGATAAAACGATAAAGATTTGAGATTTCCAGAGTGGAAGCTGTAAGAGTACTTTGACTGGTCATGCGTACTCAGTTTATTCAGTAGCAATAACAAGGGACCAGAAATGAATTGTATCAGGAAGCTATGATAAAACGATAAAGATCTGATGCTTTAAAAATAAAATTTGTATGAGTACTTTAAATGGGCATGGGCATTCAGTTTATTCCGTTGCAATAACAAATGACCAAAAATGAATTGTATCAGGAAGTTACGATGACACAATTAAGATCTGGAGTTTTTAAACTAAAGTTTGTAATAGTACTTTGACTGGACATACAGATTCAGTTTATTCGGTAGCAATAACAAGTGACCAGAAATGAATAGTATCGGGAAGTCTTGATAAAACGATAAAGATCTGGTCTTTCTCAACTGGTCAACTTATTAAAACTCTTACAGGTCATTCGAACTATGTGAATAAAGTTCTGCTTACATCAGATGATAGTCATATAATATCTGCTTCAGAGGATAATACAATCAAGATATGAAATTTCTAATCTGAATAATGCATATAGACTCTTAGTGGTCATTAGGGATGAGTATATGCTTTAGCTTTAAGTATAGACAACAAGACTTTATTATCTGGAGGAGAAGACAAGACTGTGAGAAAGTGGAGGATAGCAAATTGAGAAAAAAGAACTAATTTGACTTAATTTTTGTAATTTGTGAAGTTATTTTAAAATTTAAGTTTACTTTAATAAGTTTATAAATCAATATATTAGCTTCAAAGTAAATCAGACTATTAAAAGTGTAAAGATCTTAAAGCAAAATTATTGAAATAAAATAAAATATCAAGGACACTTATGCAAAAAATATTATTAATAATATTAATTTTAAGTTTTCCGTTTTAGGGATTTCCAACCCCGTCAGGAAGACAGCAATTCATACTCCCTGCTGTTAAATATAAAAGTTCGGCGTCCAATTTTAGCGAGATTGGGAACTAGAATTTTTCCGGTTTTATCTCCTTTAACTTGCCTTGATTCCATCTTAATCTTGTATATTGAACCATCTGGGTTGCAATACATTTTTTTCATTCTTACTTCTTCTTTTTTCTTCTTTTGTTGTTCTTTTATCCAACAATTTTTAATTTCTAACACTTCCGATAAAAATTTCATACGCTTCCACAGCAGAAACATTTCTTTTTTATTTTGAATTATTTTCCTTGATTTGTTTGCTCTTTCTAAGCTTCGATTTCCATTTGTATAGCTCCAGTTTCGCTTTACTTTTTTTAAAAGTTTACAATTTCTCTTCTACTTTTCCGAATCTGTTATCCAGTTCAGTCTGTTTCTAAAGTTAATTTTAGGATTCGTTAGTCTGACTTCGTGAGATATCCCAAAAGGAGTTAAGATCTCTTTCCTAGGACATAAGTTTTGACTCAATTCATCTGCTAGCTTTACCATCAGCATATCATTGTCCTTCTTCAATCTCTTGACCTCTTCCTGGAGGTTCAGTATGACTTTGATGAGCTACTCTATGCTCATCTGGTCAGAAGGGTTGAACTCTGATACCTTCTGGTAGAGAACAGACTTCATCTGTTTCCTCGGTTTCTCGCTTGAGGTTGGAGTTTCCATGCGTATATTCTTCAAGGTTTGCTTTCGTTCGTTTTAAGAGATTCCAAGTTGTTAGTTAAGTGTTGGTTAAGGTTGTGATAGAGAAGATTATTAAGATTATTAAGATTTAGTTTCTTGCTTCCTCCTTTCCTTTTTGGCTTAGGAAGAGGTGGTATAGAAGCCTGACTTGAAACCTTGCAAAAAATATTATCAATTTAAGATTAACAATATATTATACAATACTTCTGATTTGTTAACGACAGAGTATATAAAATAAAGTATATTAATAAAGTGTTTAAAATTATTAAGATAAAAGCATGAAAGTAAATATTCATTTAATATTAAAAGCACTTTAAAATTTCAAAATTTTAAGTTTGGTATAAATTAATGAGTTTAAATATGCTAAAATATTAAGATCGTTTTCTCAGTGTTTTATAATATATGATTATTTTACGATGATTTTTAAAAATTTTATTTGCAATAAACGATTTTATTTAAATCATTTTAATGAAGCACGATTAATAAATTTGAACTATATTAAAAATTACTTAATTATTTAAAAATATTAATTATATTTCACTGCCAAATTTTATTTTTATTTTTTAAGTTGATTAAATTAAAACTAATTTTAGCTATCTTTGTTAAATTTTTTCCATCATTTAATTTTTTTATTATAAAGGTCAGAATTTTTCTAATTATTTATATTAAAATAGAAGAAAATTAAAAAAAGGTATAATTAATATCTTAGGATTATATGCCATTTGAAATTTAAAGCATAATAGCTTTAAAATTTAATTTTAAGTTAACTTTTTATTTTTAAGAATATAAGATTTATTGGAAATATTTAAGGTTTTGCTAAGAAAATATAGTAAAAGATATTTTATGAATGGATTAAGATTTTAAATTTTATAATAATTCAAAAACTTTTGAATTAATTAATAAATAAGTGACTTTTTTTGTTTATTTTATTTTATTGTTTTTAAATATTTTGAAAGAAATGAAATATAAAATTTTTAAAATGATAATTAATAATAAATATGATTATAGAATGTAGCACCTCGTTGTACTCAGCGGTTTCAATATTTATATTTAATATTAAGAAAAAATGTTCTCATAGTTCTTGTAAAAATTATAGTAGTCCGAAGGGCCGTGTCAGCTTCTCCAAATTGAGAATCTGCTTGTTATAAATAATCTTAAATCTAGAATCAAATGCTCCAGTTTTCTTTAATAAGATCCAATTAAGAATTAGATGTTAAACCATTAGTAGGACAGTCAGTCGAACTTTCATACTGCTAGCAGAACCCTCGAGTAAGTCTTGTCTCTTCCGAATTTATCCACCCTTCCCTTGGGGGCATTAAGTGCAAGATTACTCACAACGCAATATACACTGCATCAGATTACCTACTAGTTATCCTGGCCGCATCTGACATCCATTTTATTATATATATAATAAAAAATTTCAATTAAATATTTTTAAGGTTTCGTATAATTTTTTCCAATTCATAAAAGTAAAATCTTCTATTTGCAGATAAAAAACTATTAAAGATGTCATAAAAATTAAAGAAAAGAGATAAAGTTAAATAAAGTAATAAAATTAAAAATTTGTTTTTCTCTTTGAAGATTATATTAGATAAAATTTTTAAAATAAACCAAAAATTTTTTTTAAATTAAATATTTACAAAAATTTATTTTTTATAGAGGAAAATTTATGAAATTTAAATTTTTAAGCAAATAAATATTATCAAATGATTTAAAAGATATTGATTTCGTTTTTAATTAAATTAACATACTCATACACATCATCCTCTCTTTCTATCTTTAATATTTTTATTATATTTATTACTTGATTATTTTCACAAATATTTGATTTGATTTATTTCTCTAATTTATCTTATAATCTTCTTTTCTATAATTTTTTTTTTATAAATAAAGAAATAAAAGTGATGTCACTGTTAATAGGTTTTACATGAATTAATTTATTAATATTAATTAAAATATTCTCGTTAATCAAATTGTCTTTGTTTAACCATTAAATAAACATGTGAGTTAATCCAAGTAGGGAATCTTCTTAATGAGTGATTTTTTGGAGTTTTGTCCTTAATTCATAGTTTTCTATAATAAATTCACAATAAGACTTAAAAATAGAATAAATTGAGATGCTCCTTCATGTTAAATATGCAAGATTCCATACAAAGTTATTAAAAACCTTTGATTAGAAGCTCATAGTCATCCAAGCCTTCTTAACGGTAGCGAGAATCATCAGACAAGCTAGATGTGTAGCTTGCGAGCTTATCCATTCTTATCCTTAGGATCTAGTGCGAGATAACTCGCAATGCAGTATACACTGCACCAAATTTCCTAAAAGTTCTCACAACTGAGGCCGTCCACCAGATTTTTTTATTTAAAAAAATGATTTATTACCTTTTATTCCTATTTGAGCTTAATTAATAATTCTATTTCATTTATTACAAAATTACAATTTCAAAAAGCTAAATTTATTTATTTAACTTTACCTTACAAACTCACGTTCCTAATTTTGATATTTTCATTATATAAATATATTTTTAAAATATTTGCTTTATTTATTTCCTTATTTAGATTCACTTAATTATTTTATAGAAAGTTTGTCATTTTTTAATTTATACAATTCATTTCTCCATTTTTAAAACTCTTCTATAACTTTATTCTTTGTACAATCTTATTTATCTATCTCTCTTTTTTCATCTATTATAATGAAATTTTAACACTTTAATTTATTAAATTTTATTTTCTTAATTATCTATTTTTGAAGAATTTTCTTATGAAAAATTAAAAATAAATTTTATTATATCCTTAATTTAATTTTTATTTTAAGCATATATTTTATAACATTTATACTAGAAGAAAAAGAAAATGTAGTTTGCTGATAATTCTAGATATTATTCAATATTTATAAAAAATGAAATTTTAGTTCAACTATTATATTTAATTTTTGAATAAGAGTAATACTTGAAATCTCAACTTAAATACATCTAGATATGCAAACGTTTGTATCTAGTAAATAAATCAAACTTTTTCTATATATTTACTTATTTTTCTTCTAAAGATTTAAATTTTTATCTGATTATTATACTTATTTAATTTCTTAAATCTAATTTATATGTTTAATTCTTTTTATATATTTACGTATGAATGACCATTCATTTTTTAATCTCATCTATAATTTTTTACTGTAATCTCCAAGGCTACATATTTATTAAATATTTTCGATAATTTAAATCTATTTAAAAATAAAATAAATTTGCTCTTATTTTTATACTTCCTAGCTCTCTTATTTTGTTGTCTCTTCTTTATCATATAAATTATTATTTAATTTATATCTAAAATGATGGGATTAATACTTTTCTTTTAGGTAATATAAATAAGTGAGGATATAGTATAAAAAGTTAAATATTATGAAACTCAAATTTAAAGATTTTAGTTTGTAATATTGATTGATTGAATGAAAATATTTGCAGTTTCTGTCAGACTACTGCTTAAGTAAAATTTTAAAATTTGAGGGGCCTAGTTTTTAACGAGCTCTAGAACTCGAGTATCTTGTCCATCGAGCCCTCCTTCTCTTATAATGGTTTACTCTTGTTGTATCTAAAAGTTCTTCCATTTCTAGATTTATTTTTATTCTGTAAATTGTTCCACTTTCCTTACATCTATGATTCTTTCTTTTTATTATCTGTTATTATATTTGTTCTCTCCAAGACTTTTCTTTTAATTTTCTGAACTCGTAACAATTTCTCCTAAATGTCACTGCCTCTTACAGTAGTAGCATATTGTCTTTACTATATATGCTTTTTATTTTTTCTTCATTGTTAAAGGAGTTTTTTATATTTCCATTTATCAATAATTATTATTTAGTTGGATTAATTTTGCTGATTTTAGGAGTTCTTTATGCTCAGCATAGCTTTTTCAATCTGATAATTTTACTATTTAATTTTCTTAACTTGGGAACTCATCTGGCTAAATTATTTACTTTAGTATTTCCAAAGGGCGTCTAGTTCTCTCTCTTGGCTTGTCATCCTTGGACCTAAAGTCTCTTGCAGCCCATGCTAGATTTGTATATCTAGCCTCTCGTTCTCCTTACGGAGTTTCTTAACCTCTTCCTGGAGGTTTCAGACCACTTTGATATGCTACTCCATGCTCATCTGGTCAAAAGGGTTAAACTCAGAAGCCTCCTTACTTAGGTCAGACTTCCGTTGCTTCTGTATTTTTTCCTCTGACGTAGATTTTTCCGTGTAGATTTTTTAGTATCTATTTCTGCTTCTCGTGTCTTTACTATATTGGACAGGGAAGAAACCTTTTCCGTAATCGTACATTTTTTTAGTTATTAATATATAAAATAAAAATGATTTTACTTTTAATATTATATTAGAGTATTTTTAAGTTTATCTTATGATTTTTGAAAATAAAAAGAAACTAAATAGATTAATAATGCAAGGAAAGGATGAAAGAATTAGAAAAAATGTACTGTTAAATATGAATTGAAGTATAAACTTTTAATAGATAGCTTACTTAAAATTATTTAGGTCGTGAAGCGATAAATAAAATTGACCTTCATTACTATTTATTTCGTTTTAATTTAATATTCTTAATGTTAATTATTACTAAAATTGTTTTATAAGTCACTCTTATCAAAATGTTTTTACTTCTATCTAATATCCTTTTAAGTTGAATATCATGTTGTCAAACATTTTTATACTTAAAGATTTTTATCTTTGGTTCCAGAGTCTTTCAAAATCATTCAACTAAACAAAAGAACCATTTTAACTAGGTTTGACTTGATTTTAACCTTCCCATAGTCCATCATATAGAAGCCAACCAAATTCCCTATCATATTTTATTGTAGCATGCTAACCAGATATAGTTCTTTACTTATCTTTAAGTAATTTTTACGAATATTAAGGATTAGAACCTAAGTAATAATTAAATGGATTATTAACACTGAATTCAATTTTCTCTTAATCTCCATAAGGAATAGGATTCCTATATTTATCAAATTTATAAATTTAAAATTAAAGTGAAGGTTTTTAACCAAATTCCTTAGCATTTTACTCAAAATCTCTAAGATTTGTCTTTCTATTGGTTAAGTTTAAGTTTTGAGATCTAGTATCAAGTTTCAAAGGTTAACTCGTTTATGCAATCTCAGTATTTGATGTTGCTTATATAGTTTATTATAAATGTTATCCATGCTTCGGAGTGGCTGAATTACGATCCTAATATTCTTCTTGACTAAAATTATTTTCTTCATTATAAGCACTTGAATTTAACGAGTTTTGTTGTTATTAAATATTTTCATAGATGATATATTCTTAAGAATTAATGAAATTCCATTATCCTAGTTGAATCTTTTTTTACTTATCTAAAAAGCTATATTTTTTACCATGTTATAGTTCTTTTAAATTTACTGCTTTGGGATTTTATTACTCTTTTTTAGCATAAGAATCTATAATTATAGAAGCTGCATGTATTTTTATAAAACTTTATGGATATTCTATTGTTTGAGGATCAATTCCATTTTACTAATCTTATTATTTTCCTAATAATTTACATTAAGTTACTACTAAACGAAAAGTTTCAGCGAAATCAATCACAATTCCTGATTAAAGAACAACTGGAGACTTTTGTAGTTTTATGCTTGTTCCTGCAAAGCTTCCTCGATCGTAGAGATATCATGATTTTTCATTTTTTACGTAATAGATTTAGCAGTGCTTTCTTGAGATTGAGCTATCTTAGATATGAAATTTAATATGATTATTTAAATAACTTCTATCATTTCTTCCAAAATTAACCTTTCCTTTTTTCATAATATCTTGAGCTTCAACTAATCCAGAATCTTTAATAAGTCATGTTGTTCCAATATTTAACTTTTCTTACGAATTTAAGCTATTTTTGCCATATATTTCCACAATCTTAACTTATATAAAAGGATCTAAGTTCCCAAAATTTTGTAATCTCGTTTCATAAATCAAAGCTTTGCTAAGAAGGATCTATCTTTCATTAGAATTGTTTCATTTTTCAACGAAAAACTTATTAATATCTTTTAAATTTATTTTTTTACTTAGTTGTAACCGAAATTCTTCTCTAATAGTTTAATATAAACCGTTGGGAGAATCCTCTATTTGTCGTATATTTAGTTAGTTTTTTACGTAATCTTTAAAACAACTCAAAAAATCTTCAAAAGATACTACTTTTTTCGTTTTAAAGATATCAAAATGGAGGCAAAACTATCTGGCTTATTCATCTTCAACTCATTGATACAAATTCATTTTTATTGAATCTAATTAATCTTATTTAAAAGTTGTTTCCAGTTTTTATGTAATTTATTAGCATTAAACGTTAAAAGTTTCTAAGTCTTGATAAAAGTTATCTTGTTGGATTTAAAATTACCTACTTGTATTAGAAAGGATCTCTTATTACATAATATCTATTTCTTCATTTCAATTTTATGTTTCTTCCTAACTTTATTATACAATTTTTGTAAAACACTCTTACAAACATTATTGAGCTTCTTCAATTTTATTTCTAATAGAAGCAAGATTTTGCTTATTCTCCTCTTATATTTCTTTCAATCTTTAATTTCTTAAATCTCTATTTACCTCCTAAATTATAAATATAAGATTTTAGAATATCTCTTCTAGTCTTTCATAAGCTTATGCTAGTTCCTCATTACCTTTAATTCTAGCTTTATTTGATTTTTTACTAATTTGTATTATTGATTCTCTCATTTATCCTAAAATACCGTGGTAATTCTTTAATCTCTAGCTATACTATTCAGGTACTTAATCTTATTTTCAAATATCATCTAATTCATTTGTGAGTTTAAGGACATTTTCAAGACGATTCTTGAATTTGAATAGTTATTCTTGGTTCTAAGCGGCGCTTTAGATATTTTCCAGCATTTCTTAAATATTTTCCGAGAGTTAACTAGCCTTAATCTCCAGCATTTATAAATATAGCTTTATAATCAATTTAAATTAAACAGAAATACTATAAATACTCATTTCATAGTTACTTTATTTAAGTTATTTATTTAAATCTAATACCTTATTAATATCTCTAGCGAAATATAGAAATAGTTTCATAGCAAAAATGTTTGATTTTATTTGCTAAAGAAATATTTAAATAAAATTGCTTGGATTGCTAGTTTAATATATTAACTTAGTTTCTATAACGATTTATCATATCAATATCCACCCTTTTATCTAATTGATATCTATTACATTTCTACTACTTTTGCTCTTTGTTTATCTATTTTAACTCTTTTGTATATAAAAAAAAGAAATTTTGAAAAAAAGCTTCAAAAGAGATTTTTATAAAGTTGCTAAACATTAAGATCTAAAATTTTGCTTAACTTCTTCATGTATTTTTTTTGCCTAGTTTGTAATATACTTTATGCAGCATTATCAACATCTATCTAACTATTTTACTCAGTTATTATAGAACTAATATAAAACCAAAAAGAAGAGTTTATGCTTTGAACGCTAATATTTGCTATAGACTCTAAAATTTAAATAAATTTAATGAATTAGTTATTCTGGAAAGAGAATTTAGCATCTTGCTATATATCGTAAGAGTAAAATTGTCAATCTAAAAACGGCCAAAGAAGTAATAGATCGAGGAGAAAAAAGTGACTAATAGAAATAAAAGAAGAAAAGATCAGCAAATTCAGGCCATGTAGTGAAGATATACTATTACTGTAACTCAAGAACATATCTGTGTTAGAGAGTGCGAAATTATTTAACTTTTAATAAGAATATTAAAAGAATTGAAGGATATAATAAGAATAAAAATGATATTAAAATTAATAAAATTAAGGAAAGTGAGAAAAGCTATTTAAGAAATCGCTTAAAGATGCTGAAAAGAGAAAAGATAATAGAAAATAGAGAGAAGTAAAAAGTAAAAAGAGAAGAATGTGATATCTTAAGAGTAAAAAAGTATGGAAATATGTAGAGACACTTAAATTTTTATATTATCCTCTGGAAATTTGGATTTTTATGGAAAAGAGATTGAAATCCTTTAAGAACTCAGAAACTTATTTTAAATTCATATTAATATTTTTGATTTATTTATGAATTATTAATGGCTATGTAAATTTATTAAATTAAAATAAGATAAATAATTATAATAAAATAGCAAGATAATTATGCAACAAACATAACTAGATAAAATTTAGAAAAAATATTATATTAAAATACTAAATAATTTACACTTATTGCTACTTTAAGATTAATTAAGAAAAATATAATAAACAAATACTTTTTTAATTTTGTCTAATATGTATTATTATAAAATAAGCATTTTTTTACCAATTCCTAGCTACCATTTTGTTTTCGTGAGTGATTTTAATATGACTAATGATAAACAACCGCTAAAATAAAAGTAAGTATTTTGAATTGATTCTATTTTTCTTCTATAAATCCTTATGGATTAAAGCTTAGTCTTTTCACTTTATTTCATAATATCCAATTTTCTTTGATTTTGGAAATTCTTAAGCCTTTTAAAAACACCATCATTTCCTTGTTTTAGTATCTTTTCAAAGTCTGTATTATTTGTTTAATTTAGTTTTTCAAAGATAAATTGCGATTTTAACTTTCTAGAATATAAAAGATAAAAAATTTATTAGCTTTTTAGCTTATTGCTTCTACTCTTATTCATTTATATTTAAAATTTTGAGTTTATGTATTGATATTTATTGATCTCTTGTCTCATTTCAAAAAATTTATATTTATTTTAACAAAATATGTTGATTCTGGTGAGTTAGAAAAATTTTCTTTTTTAATTTAACTAAAAGAATTTTCGGGAACGGAAACTCCTTTCCGATTAGACGACCCAATGCTCTCTTTTTAAGGAATAATGGGGATATCCTGTTGTGCTCAGACAAAGCTGCTAGGGATCTCCATCGCTAGGAGTAGCCAGGCTTCAAGCCCCTACCAAGAGCGGATAATCTCAAAGACAGCGCTCCCTTCAGAAGGTGACTCTGGCCAGGGATTTTTTCGGCGACAGGAAAGGAAACTTGTCCCTAGCCAGAAAGTTTAGTCAAGAAGGCCAATATTAGTTCAACATCTTTACAATCATACAATTTCTTTTAATAAAATCATTTTATCTTTCTATACTTTCTCTAAGAAAACTGATTGATATTCTTTTGAGACTGCAAAAATAGTGATTTGATTTGAAATTTTTTATTCTGCTTCATAAATTAAATTTCTGATTTGCTTAAGTTAGACATTTTTTAGTAAGGGAAAATTATTATTGCAGCTTTAATCATTTAATAAAATGTCAAAATCAAAAAAAATTATTAATAAGCAGAGTTTTTTCTACCAAAATAAGGAAAAATTGGATTCTGAAGAAAATTCTATCAATTTGCACAAAATATTTTCCCAGAAACATTTTATTTTATCACTGATTAACAAATAAGTTAAGATTAGCTAATTAAAATGTCGTTGGATCTCCAGTAAGAGATCAAAAAGCTAAAATATAAAAAGACACTTTGGAGCATCTTGAAATAACAGAGAGCTTAGAACCAAGACTCATGGCCTAAGAAATATTCCTGAAAGTCTTTTGAAAATATCACAAGATTAGAACTGTCAATCCTAAAATTAATAAATGAATGCATATCGTACTTGAAAATATATTTAGAAAAATTGAAGAAAATCAGTAGAAATTTTGCGTTAAATGGAACTAAAAAATCAAAAAATGTCTTGAAATTAGGAGATAAAATGAATTTAGAGAATATTATATATTTTTGGAGAAACTGGCTAAGCTAATTATGAAGAGAGGCTATTTCTGCAAAAGTGAAAAACATTTGAAAATGTGCCAACTTTTATAAAAAAATATCGTCAAGAGACATTCTGAAGAGAAAGAAATATAATATTCAAGCTCAGTAAATTATACTGTATCTCTTTAGTAAAAATATTAAAAAATTAATATCTGATTTGTAAATTGAATATTAGAGAAAAATAAAGTGAAGAGAAATGTGGTTGCAACCACAGAGAAAAAGTGGCTGCTTGAAAATGAGTTAAAAAACCTAAAAAATGAGCAAATTTTTAAATTAATTATATCTTTAATAATAAAAATATATAAAATAAGGAATATTTTTAAATTCTTTAATTATTCCTTTTTGCATCTAGCTTACTCCTAGAAAGTTTTTCTGATTTTCCGTCTAGTAATCAGAAGGATATGTATTGAGATTCATACAGTTTCTTTATTCATTATCTTTTTTTCATTTAATTTAAAGTTTATTAAAAATTTTGACTAAAAAGTAGGTTGAACCTTAGTGATGATTTGAAGTTCATTTTAATTATAGTTTAATATTTTATTCCAGCACTAAACCTGCATTAAAATAAACTGAAAGTTTAATTGATGAGATTTAGTTTCTTCTTTCTTTTATTCAGTTAATTATAGCCTTTAAACTGATTGAATCATTAAAATCGAAGATATCTCGATTATTTCATCATTCTTCCTTCGAAATTTATTAGATTTTCTATAATTTTTAATTATTTTTTCTTTGATAAAGAACTTTCTTTATTTTCAAACATAATAGAAGTAATTTCCCAATTTTATTAGTTCTTCGTCTTCTATAATCCCTAAATTTTTGTTTACATTAAGCTTTTTCTGAATTTAAAAGGCTAGATATTAATTTGTTTTGTTTTTTATCTTTTATAACTTTTTCTTACCTCTTCCTAGTTGAGCCAAAAATCTAGTTTCATTTTATTATATTATTATTTGTTTAAAAATTCACTTCAGTTGTTAAAAAAAGTTAAAAGTTAAAAAGCTTTGTTAAAGCCTTAGTAGTCAGCCATCTGACCTATTCTATCAGCTTGTCTCTATTAGTTTGTCTTGAATTCCTACTAGGCTTAGTTAGGCGGTATAACACTTCATTAGTGTATCATCCTTTAATATTCGGAATAGTTTTGGTCCTGCACTTAGTGTTCCTAATTATTTATCCAAGGATTAAGATTTGAATTAAAGAATTTTTTTCTATAAATTTTTCCACTTTATGTAGGATATATCCTAAATAGTTTTCTAAAAATATCTTATTTATTCTTTCTTTAAATTTCGCTTAGTTAGTAGCAGTATTTTCATTGGTGTTATTTATTGCACACGTAGCATTTTATTCTTCTTTTAAACTATTATTCCTGTAACACTTATTTAATTTAAATTTACTACTTATTTTAAATAAACGTTTACTGTTTATTTTAATTTGAGGCTTCATTTTCTATTTCCATAGGATCTGATTAATTCTGTTAAAACGAAAATGGCGTTACCTGAATTTATTATTAAATTTAAAGAATTCTTTGTTCCAGTTTGTTTTCTATTTCTTATGATTATTAATATTATTTCTCAAGTAAAGACGTTATTAGTTTTTCTAATTTTTCTACTTTATCAGTGAGGTATTTATTTTTAAACATAAACTCTTTTAATGACTTAGATAATATTTCTATTTAAGTTTGTGTCGGAAGTTTTTTTAATTCTGGATTTCCAAGTGGTTAATGCTCGTCATATCAATCATATTTCTCACTTTCACTCATTGTAATTATTTCTCTTTTTTTATTTTTTAGATAATTTTCCTGTTTAAATGTTTTGTTCAAAGTTTTGTTATTTCTTAGAAGCCATTTTATAATAAAATAATCTATTACAAATTTGTTCTTTCATTTTTCACTATCTTAATTTTATCCTTTTATATCATTGGTTTATGAGTTTTGAATATTCAATCACTCTCAAGCAATCTTTTTCATTTTGTTTTTACTTTTTCATCTAATCTTTAAAGTTATATATTTTTTGATCAATCTAAACCTTTTTAATACTATTATTTACTTAATTTCCACATCTGTTCATTTTATTAAATCAATTGTTTTGAATTTTCACTATAAGCTTTCTTCTATTTAGCATATATTACTTTTTCTTCTTCTTCATTTTTTTTATTTTAGCTTATTTAATATATCATTCATTTTTAATTTTTAGATCATTATCTAATTTTTATTCTCAATTTTTTGCAAAGTTTTACAATTATTAAAAAATATAAAGAAGATATATGATTTTCTAAAAGTTCAAAAAAACAAACTGAAAACAGCATTATAAAATCTCTAGAGCTAATGAAAGGCAACTATTAGGACACTCATCTGGATGAGACTCTTATATCTATAGAAAAGCCTAAGAAATATGTTAAGAACACCTTGCAGCAAAAAGTAAAGCGATTCAAAAGTTGTGGTCTTATAGTTTAAAAAATGATTAAATTAATTCTGAATCTCAAGTAAGTGGTCAAGATTCTGAAAAATAATTAGAAATTTATTAAATTTTCAAAAAACAAGAACGAATAAAATTATGGTTTACATTGAAAGAACAGAACCTTAATGGTTTTTGAAAAATGTAGCTAGATCGAAGCAGTTAATTCCATATTTATTACGAAAAATTAAAAGAAATAGATATTTAAATAGAATGACTTGCTGAAAAACAAACACGATCTTAAAATCTCATTTCTAAAAACGCTACTTCAAGTTCTTAAAATTTAATTAAAATTACGGAAAAGAAAATTATAGAGATAACAAAAAATTTAGACTTTAAAGAAAAGGACAAATTTATTGAATAAAAATCTAGTATAGCTGACAAAGAGAGAGATTTTCAGGAAAGATATGCAATTAATGAATCTTATTTCAGAACCTTATTTCTTTTACAATCTCCAAATTTTTCAAGAGGTTGATAGGAAAGAGATTACTCAAGCTTAACCAAACTTTAATTGTTATTTATAAATATTTAATTATCTTATAATATTCAAATTTTATAGTTTAACTTAATTTTTTACATTAATATTTTATACATAGTACCTTAAAATATTTTATCTCTAAATATGATTATTTATTTACATTCCTGAAAAATCCCTTTTAAATTATCACTTTCTTTTTTACTAGTATAATTATAAGTTTTTTGAACTATTTGATATATTCTTAAAGTTTGCATTCTTCAAAATTTTCTTTTTTTATATTGCTTAGAATTTATTTAAGCGATAATTTTTCTATATATACTTAAATAATTTCTATTATAAAATAAATAGGGAGTTGTAATCTTCCAACTGAAACTGACTTATACTCTGGTACCAGGAAGTACCCCATAGGTGAAGAGCCACCCAAGAGAAGACAAGATCGATAAAGCATCATGTAGCATTAATGATGAAAAACGCCAGATACTAAGGTCTCTTAGGATAGCTCTCCGATCACGGCCCTATAGAAGACAAAACTCACAAGGAATGTTAGCACTGTGGAAGACTACAATAAGGAATTTTTTAACTTTAAAAATCTTTATTAAAGAGCTGCGCACCATTGAAGTTCTACGCGCTTTATAATCCCATTTATTTATATAATTCCCTTTTTCCTTTTTTTATATTAATTTTTGTTTTATTTAATTTATCATTTATATACTGTTTATATACTTTTACTAATTTTATTATAAATAAATATTATTATAGAGCATGTAGTACCTCGTAGATACGCAGTTGTTTCAATATTAATAATTAATATTAAATAAAAGTGTTCTCATACTTCTTTTTGTCTTTCTGCTCGTCCAACGAGTCATGTCTGCTTCTCCAAATGAGGACATTGCTTATTAAAAATTATTCTTAACTTTCAAACAAAATAATCCAGTATCCTTGAATAAGATCCAAATAAGAATTAGTTATTAAGTCATTAGTAGCCCATCTGTCTATCATTTTTATAGTGAAAACCCTCAGGTAAGTAAGGCTTGTCTCTTCCAATCTTGTCCATCCTTTCCCATGGTGGTATCTAATGCAAGATTACTCGCAAGGTCGTATACACAGCATCAGATTACCTTCAAGTTATCTTGACCGCAGCCAACATTCATTTTATTATCTTTATATCATTATATTTAGAATAAACTTTAATATATTTACTTTATAAGGATTTATTTTATTTTCATTTTAAAAAGTTTATTGTCTTTCATTAATTATTACCTATAGGTCCATTTTATTAATTATTATTTAATTTCTTAATAAAATAAGAATAGTGAGTAGTTTAATCTTATTTCATTAAACCACACTATTTTACGTGCTTGTTGTCGAAAATCTATTTTATCTTCACCCTCTTTCTATAGATTTCATGTTATATTTATATAGATAGAAGAATATGAATCTAGATTGATATCATATGCTTCCCGCATCCAAGTACTCTCATTTTATTTCACAAGGATTATACCAAAATAGTCGCAGTAGGATGGAAAAAAAACAGTTTTCCTAAAATTATTTACATCATATTATTAGGTTCTCCATAAAATATGCTTATTATAAAATAATAGTATACTGTCTCTTTATGTATTGTAGATAGTATCCATTGAAAAAGTTGGCTTTGGCAATACCTTTGAATTATTTTCCACTTATTAATTTTTATTTTATATTCTCATATCTAATCTATTATATGTAGCATTTCTTCTTTAGCTTTAATTCTATTATTTTAGGGGGGATTTGCAAGACACAATAGATGAAGTTTCCTTTATTTCTATTAGCAACTGAATTAACTATATTTGTCTGTTAAAGAGTCGAGAGTCCGAACTTATATTTGTCACTGCATTATCGAGGATTTAAATTCTAAATATAATTTCAGAAACCAGTAAGTTCCCTATCAATAATGATATAGCGACTACATAGTTTCATAGTAAGAACCTGGATAAGCATACTAAGTTACACATTTGTCGTTATATAGTGTGAATTTCTCCTTAAGCTCAATTAACACAATTATTAAGGAGACACAGTCCAAGGAGTACCAGGCTGTGCAGTTTCACTTATAGAATTAGCCTCTTGAGTTTCCTTTAATTCACAGAAAGTCTTACTCTATTAGATACAATATTCTAAAAGGATTTCTCATTACTACTTATGGTGTGTCTACGGTTTTTTAATTTATATTCTATTGTCATGCATTTTTTCTTCCTGTTTAGAAACAGAAAAAATCCTTTCTTCAAACTTGACATTTTTTTTAAATATTCCAAATACGAATAAATCTTTATAATTTCTAACCTTAAGATTATGCAAATAAGTTTTTCATATCCTCCTTTTTTACTATTATTTATATTAAATCTCTTATCATATTTTAACATTTTTTCAAAAAATTCTTCATTATCATCTTGAAAAAATTCTCATTTTTAACACTAAATTTAAAGTTTGGCTCTTTCATGCTTTAGACAGTTCTTTTAAGTACAAGTGTCCACTAGAAAGTAAATATTATTAAATAAATGCATTTAGTTTTGATAAATTCATGATTCTTAGTCTTTTCTCCTAATTTTTCTTTAATTTAGAAAGCTTAGAATTATTAAAAATGATGCTTTACTTTATTTTCTATTGCTAAACTTGGATTTTGATTTATAATCTAATAAAATTTCCTAAGTTTAAGATTATAAACTTTCGTGTCATTTTTTTCATTTAATAGCCTTATTTATAGTTAACAAAAAATCGTTGAGAAATCTAGTAAATACAGTTTAAAAAAGAACGCTAATTATAACTATCTTTCTTAGCTTATTGTAAATGAATATTAATCTAATTTTTAGAAAATCAACCATAATTATAGTTTGGTTGCCTTTTAGCTCTTCTCTAAAGCAAATATTTAGCTAATATTTAAAAAAGCCTCTATTGGGGAGATTAAAATCTTTAGAGCTAGTATTTAGATAATTTGATATAATATTTAATTAGTGTAGTATTAAGGACTATATGGGTATAACTAGAATTGAGACTTTAATAATACTTAGTTTATTAAGCTTCTGATATTTTAGTTTTTCGCTCTATTTTAATTCTTTCAGCTAGTTTTAAGAATTTTTTAATTCTTTTGCTTTCCTAAGTAGGTAAATACTATCTTTATTCTTAAAGAATGACTAAGGAATCTTCTATCCTAATGATGCTTCTTAAAACCTATTTTCTGGGATCCTTTGATTTATTTGATAAAAAGAAACTCAGAGGCTAAAATAGTAATTTCTTAGAATGCTAGATAATCAATGCCTTTTTTTAATTTTTATTAGGAATTGATTTTCTTTTAATATTTTTCCTTATGAAGGCAATTTATTAAATCAGTCCTTGAATTATTGAACTAATTTTCTTTCATCTTAAGGAAATAAAATATTAGGGAACTCCTCCTCGCTCAAAATGTTTAAACTAATACAAGATGATCAAGCTTCAAAAGCCATAAAAGTTCAAAGAACTTTAATCGATTTATTAATAATCTTTTAGTAAAGGATCTTGCTTGAAGAAGCAATATAAGCAAGTCTAAATGCGGTATAAAGCTCTAGATTCCTTATTATTAAGTTCTTATAATTGCTTTATTCCAATTTTAATATTCTAAAACTCTATTCCACTATAACTATTTTAATTTTTTCCTATCTATTGAAGTGTAAAAAGTTATTCTAATTTGAATTTTTTACTCTTACACTACTAGACTTCTATGATATCATTTTTGAAGACTAAATATATGATCTGGCCTATCTAGCTTTGAATATGCGTCATAGTAAAAATGAGTAAGCTTTTTCCTTTTATGGCAGATGCTAAGGAGTTATTTCTCTGGAGTAAATAATTAAAGATTAAATTTCTTCTTTGAATCCTCCGCTATTTCATACAAGCCCACCTTTTATTCTAAAGTACCTTTTAAAAATACTTGCATGCATTTACACAACTCTAAAAGTTTATTACTACATTAAATTATCTTAGAATACTAGAAGGTATCTTTATTAAGCTCAATTATCTACTTTAAAAATTACAGAACTTTATTTATTGGCATATATCTGCTTTGTGCGAATATCTTCTTCAAGAACCTTTTATTGATTCCTTTTCCAATAACAAGGTAGATAATATCAGTTGGTATGTTTCCAGTAATATAAATTTACTTGCCTCCTCTTAAAGTTAAGTTTCAGCAGTTGAAGGAATTTTATTTATTCGAATAGTTTTTTACAAAATTTTATACAACAGCAGATTTAATTAATCTTGGACTTTATTCTTCTATCGTTTAGCTTTATATATGTAATTTTAGTGACTCAAAGGCCTAAATTTCTATCGAAATTCTATTATTTAGAGTAGCTTATTTTATTTCCGTTAGATTATGTACTCTTACGCACTTATTTTCTGGCTATTATCTATCTTTTTTATATTAATAGCTCTTATGCTTTAATACTCTACAACTAGAGTTACTAAGAGTTTAGTCTCATTTAGGTAATTTTTCTATTTACCATTATTAATAAAATCTGCTTCCTCTTTAATTTCATATCGCTTAGATAAATATACCTCCCTTTCTTTTGAAGACCAGCAAATGATTTGACATACTATGCTTTTATCTTTACTTAAGCCTAAAGATTATATCTAAAGCTCTATTCTCTTAGCTCTTGTATAAATTAAAGTTATTTATTTTCTAAAGAAATAACTAAGCAAATTAGATAATTAAGTAGGAGTAAAAGGCTTAATTTACAAGAAAATAGAATAAAAATGAAAAAATCAGTTAAAGGAGTCTGATACTAAGTGGCTTGAAGGTTTATAATTAAGATAATAACTAAAATGAAGGCTCAATCTTAGAAGTTCGAAATACGAAGAAATGCATTTAAATACTTGTAGAGTAACAGCAAAAGAAGAAAGAGTAAAAGTATGACTCATTCTAATATTCTGTATGCACAAGCAATCGTTTTAAATAGCTATAATTCTAGAATTCTAATTATTCTACAACTGTAAGGAAATCTAACTTTTATCGTAAGAGTCAAATTATTCAAATGAAAGCTAACTATCTCGTTATTATTACAGTTGTTCTAACTAAAAGCTTCTCAGTAATGGTTTAAGAATAGGGCGAATTCATATAATCTTCAGTTGCCAAGCTAATAAATTAGAATAATAGACTTTGATTCAAATAATTAATTAACCTAGAGCCAATAAGTCCATTACAGTCGAAAAATAAATTGGCGAATTTTTTTGTTATATGGTTATCAAGTTTTCTTCCGTACTTTAACCTAAAAAATATTAGAATATTCTTACAAATAAATATCTTAAGCATTACAGTTAAATTAAGGAAGAGTTTTAAACTTCTAAACTTACTACTTTCTTAACAGAATATTTGCTATGAAGATATAAAGCGCTAATCTATAAGATCATTAAGATGAGAATCAATCTTGATATATACAAGCAAAGACTAATCCTTTATTAAGCTATTCAACTTATTAAGAAAGATAGTTCCAAGACTATAAGAGTTTTGATATTCAAAATAACTTAAAAAGCGCAATTAGTTATACTCTTAATTCTAACCAAGAAGATTTTGCTTAAAACTTAACTCGTATTTGAAAATTAAAAGGTTTTAAAATATTTGATATATCATTAAAATTAATTTTTGATAAAAAGAAGTTAATTCACTATCTAGTCATTTATAGTTCATAAGAATCAGCAAGAACAATATATAATCTTTCTAATATTCATTCTTCTTCTCCTCAAAATTAAAAAACCATGCTCATAATCCAACTCTATATTATCCCCAGCTAAGTCTACTTCCCACTAACTTTATATCTCATTCAAAGATATAAAAAGCACAATAGGTAAATATAAGCATCACACTACTATAGAAGATTAGATACTTCATGTTAACTCTTAATATTACTTAATTAAATAATTCTAAGGAAAGTGTTTATAAACCCTAACAGGACTAGAGTACACAAGCTATAATATTTAATATTTTAGTAGTTAGAACAATTTTAATTGTTTACTCTATTAAAACTTTTTTAAACTAAGCTTATTTTAATCTCTATTTACCTTATTTTTAAACCTTTGTCTACTAATTTATTTTTATCCTTTCTCAAATTAGAAAATCCAAAGTGAGTAACTAGAAAAAATAGAATGACATGCAAGGTAATTTGGTTCTGCTTGGTAATTAATAGATAAAGAAGAAATTAGAAGGGCTAATAATTACAGGCTATAATTAAGGAGCTAGCTAAAGAGGATCTTTAGTAGCTAACGATATAGCTGTACTAGACATAATTAAATTCTTAATTTAAAGTAAATAAACTGAGAATTTAATCTTGAAAGATGAAGTTAATTATTAAAATTAATATGGAGCATAAGAATTTAGGTAGAATAGGCTAGTAAATAGTTTAAGATAGAAGGTTTAAATTAAATGGGCATCAGTCATAAATTGATAGCTGTTCTTCGTTAGAATAATTGGTTTTCAGTCATAAAAATGAATAATGTCCTCAGGATCCTTCCTTAAACAGAGAGAATTTGTTTATTGCGAGCTATGTGACGCCTGCAAAGTATCGTATTAAGATTTTCAACTTTAATGATTAAAATCCCAACTTGAATAAATTCAGTTTCTAAAACTTAAGCGAGTTAAAGGGTTAAACTGACAGGTTTCAAAGTCCAAAGTTGAATAAATATAATTAAGGATACTAGAAGCATGATAAGATGAATAGAATATTAGAAGAGTGCGATGAAAAAATATTAAATGAACGCAAGTAATTTCCTATTTATGATAGTCTAGCAACTTCAAAAAGATAGTCACTAACTAATCTTAATTTTAAATAAAACTCTGATCTTGTATCTAGCAGACCAAACTATTTAGAGTTAAGTGGAAAGCATTAATTTTCTAAATATGCAGGGATTTAAAAAACTAAATATGATTAATTAAATGAAGATCAGTATTAGAATGAAGAGATAAGTGATATGAGATAATTCATTAACTACAAGGTAGAAAAAAGAACCATGCCACATAAAAAATCTCAAGATTATCTCTTTTCAGAAAAATAGGAAACTCCTTAAAAATTCAATTCTGTTAAGTCATAAATTACTGAAGGAGATTGGAGCAGAAATTCTCCTTATAAGACAAAAGAGGATTAGAGCAAGCAATTTACAAATAAGAACTAAAATGCGTAATTAAAAGAATTTAGCTTACCTGAAAAGAAAAAAGAATCTACTTTGAAATAGAAACAAATAAAAGTCTAAAAGAAGCAGTATATAAGTATTGACTTAAACTAGAATGGAGTCTAAAAAAATAGATAAAGTATTTAAAATCTAGAATTAAAACCTCTCAATGAGTATTACATTAAACTCCTAAACAAAAATACAGAAAACGAAAAATAAGAATCGATGATCGACAAGTTTCTGAAATCAGAATTTTAATTTTCTGTTGATAAGCTTAAAAGTAAGATTTTAAACTTTAGCATTAAACATTTCTCAAAGAGGTAATCAGACAAAAGGCAAAGAAAAAGCTTGAAAGAATATTTTTATTCATAATCACTATTTTTGTTCATTTCTAACTTTATTTAATCTTCAGTCTTTTCTTTTGATTGTAATAGTTCAAGCTTTATACTAAAAAATAAGCTTCTAAGTACTAAAACTTATTATATCAGAACAAAGAAGCAGATTTGTAAGTAAATACCTTATACTTTAAGATTTAACTACTTTAATTAAATTTTTCAAGGTTAACTCATTGCTAAAGACTTGAAATTTGAAGTGCTTAATAATAATTAATAATTGCTAGTAAAATGGAAATTATAAGGAAAAGCTAGTTTAGTAAGTGATAAGGTATTTTAGGTGAACTTTATAAACTAGTATTATATGATAAATTATTGTAAATCTTAGTTAAAAGTTAGCTATTTAAACTATAACCATGGTACTTTTATGTAGGAGTAATGAACATTATAAGGAAGCAATCTTACTGAGTAAAAAAAGAGAGAAACTCACTTAAATATTTTCGTTTTTTTTAACTAACTCAACTAACATGAAGAAAATAAAGCAGAAAACGATTATACAAAGATCAGGAAAAATGAAGCAAATCTTGATAGATTTTAAATCAGCATTATAACTACTAAAATAAGTTTGAAGGCAGATTATTAACTATATAAATGCCTAAGACTTTGTTTGGTATTCATTTAATAAAAATAATAAATTAGTCTAATTTAAATCAAAATAGACTGTTTGATTGAGTTTTCATAGTAAGAAATAATTAATTAACCTAGAAGTCTCTATGATATAATAGTTAGAACTCCATACTAACTATATTATCTAATTTAAACTTCAAAATTATAATAGGAAATTATAGTTTGATTTCCTAGGCTTTAGAGATTAAATTCTAGCATAAATGTATAAGTTAAATCTTGTGCTGGTAATTTATAAGAAGCTCCATTAGTTTTTCGTTATATCTTAAATAGTAAGCTAGTTATAAAGTCATAAATTAAGCTTATTTAATACATTAGATGCTTGCTTCTTGTTGATTGACTTATACCTTTACTTAAATCTATTATAACTTAGAGATATTAATTATAATGGTATATTAATAAAGCTTTATAAAAATGATCTAGCAAGTAACATAAGCTTAGTTAGGAATAAGTCTACTTCTAAAGTGTTCTCGCTTAAGAAATTGAAGCCTTTTAATATCAAACTATCTAATCCACTACAAAAGTAAGCTACAATGTTTAAGATATATACCTAACTAATGACCTTTAATAATAGATAAGAGAACATCATATTTATAACTCAACTCTGTAGTTTTTTTCTAAGCATGCTCATAAAATAAAAATACTTAAAGCAATTTATCAATTTTACTCAAAAATGAGATGAATAATAGAAACAAGTAAGGCTAAAACTACTATAAGCATTACAAAGGTGATTTGACTACTTCCTATAATAACTATATGAGGAGTAGATAACCTTTTATCATTTCCACAATTACGGCTTTAATTGAATATTCTTTCTATAGTTTCTTATTAATATTAGTCTATTTTAAGCTTAAGCTACTTTTAATTGTTTATTAGATATAAATAGACTAGAAAAAATAAAGACATGATGGTTTAAGAAGCTCTATAAAAATTGAAAAATGCTCTCTTTCTAAACTAGTTGAGATATATTTATCATAGTAGCTTTCTAATATTAATAAACTCTAATTAATTAATATATCTTAGTTTATAAACCCAAAGTGATGATAGATAATTCTATACCCACTCTCAATTTAATAAAAGCAATTTTGGAATTAAAAAAATGAATTTTATCAATCATTTATAATATAAAACTAAACTGTTTAATTTAAAATTATAAGGAAGCTAATAGTTTTTAAGATACTTTAGTTAATGAATATTAATCTAGTAATACCTGTTTTATATCTTAGTCAATGTATTATTCTAATAAACATTTAGCTTACATCTAGGATATTAAATAGCAATGTCTAAAGCTTCTTTAATATAACTATGAAATGCTTATTAAAAGGATGAGTATTTGAATCGCAGTTTTATATCAGTATACTCAATCTTTTTTAACGATATGATGGTTAGGACATCTTGTAGCGGTAGTCAGAATAATAATATAATCAGCTTTGAAACTCTAAGAGAATAACTAAATAGAGCGAATATATCCATGATAAGCTATTATAATTTAGTGCTTTTGCTTATCCTTTATTTTTCTTTTTTTTTTCTTAATTTTCATACTAAACGACCACTAAATTTTTTTTAATTTTGACTAGCGAAATTTAAATTTTCAATAATATAAGTAGTAAGCATCACGTTAAAAAGCTCGAATGGCTATAAATTTTTTTTATAGAATAAAGGAGTAAAAGAAATTAAAGGAATGTAGAAATAAAAAGTTAAAAGGAATATAAATAAAAGTGATATTTTAAAATGGGAAATAGACTTAATGTAGAATAATACGAAGACTAAGTTATCATATCTGAAAATTAACACTTCAATTCTAATAATATTCTATTTTACCAAGTAGATATTTCTGGTATTTCTACCAAACCAGAGGATATTATATCGGAGTGAATATTAACATTAAAAAAAAATATAGAAATACTAGAGGAAAATAAAAAATTAGAAGAGGAAGAACTTAGAAAACAGTAGCAAATGCAACAAAGGATTTTGTTCCTAATGCAAAACTGAGAGGCTAGATAAGTATTGCTTCGTTAAATTGGATAAGAGAGCAAGTCAATGCACTATATATAGCAGGAATTAAAATTTGTTCGTTCGATTTCAAATTCAAAAGTAGTTTCGGATCTTATTAAAATAATTAGCATATTCGTGAAGTTTAGTTAATATCTCACTTAAAGATTTGTAGATTGTAATGGCCATAGAGTGATGGTTCAAATGGCCTTAAATGAAAATATTGAAATAAAGCAAGCTGCAATTTAGTCCCTCTCATACATATCCAGCAGAGAAAAATATTTGGAAAAATTAGACAAAGCATAAATAATGCCTGCTATAGTCGTCCTTTCTATAGAAGATGCTTCTCCTTAGATGAGATTATGAATTCTGCAAGCAATTTTTCATTTTTCTGAAGCAAGCATTGAATATAAGAAGCAATTGACTGAAAAAGAAATTCTGATTTTCTTAGTAGAAATTTTATACAGAGCAAGTACTAAACTAAAAGAGAAAATTACTTAGCAGAAGATAAAAGAGGAATAAGAAGATAATCAACAAAACGAAAACCAAGAAAAAGTCATAGCTGCTGCCATTGCATGTATAGTAAGTCTCGCTTTTTTAGATGGCAATCCTTAAGTTATTAATTAATATAAGGGAGTTGATGCTATTGTGACTCTATTAGATCATTCTAACAAGGCAATTCAAAAAAATGTTATGCGTGCTTTTGCTTGTCTTGCAAGAGATGAGAAAATTTGCTAAGAATTAGGCACAGCAAACATTATAAATAAGCTAATGACAAAAGCAAGATCATTTGAAAAAGATATAGCTTTAAGTGCATGCACAGCTCTTTTATAACTAATAACAAATCCATCTAATTACAATATAATATAGTATTAAAAAGGAATAGAGCTGATACTTCACAATATTACAAACTCATAGCTTAACTCTTTAGATTCTGATAAAGAAATTGTAACATCTCTAGAAATTTTTTGCCGATAGTCTATTTATATAAGCTTAGGCTAAATTTTCACCGAGCTTGTGAAACCTTTACTTAGATTAGTAGATCATACGGATAAGTATGTTTACTCCAAAGCTTTGTAGGCTCTTTCGGAAATTTCATTAAGAATAGATTGTATGAAAACAATAACTTAATTAGATGGCTACTCAATTATTCTTAATAAAGGAAAACAACTAAAAACTTAAAATTGTGAAGAAGCTCTCATGTATGCTTGTAGGATCCTATCTAATATCTTTATTAGTAAGAAGAACTCGTCAGTTCTATAAGTGGATAGAAATCTGATTGAGTTTATCATTAGCTTGTAAGACTATAATGATGCCAAATCAGACTATAAGTTCCTTATTTGCCACGAAGCTAAACTTTGCTTGTGCTTCATATCTGAAGATCGTAATTTTTTTATATAGTTGTAAGTGCCTCAGTCTAAAAGAGAATAGAGTATTTGCTGCCCTTACTATAACTTAACTCAAGTGACAACATGAAAATGGTTCATTATAAGCATATCATATCTAAAGCTGAAGCTGCGTTATCTTTTTTAGCGAAAAATCACAGATAGTGGGTTAAAAGTAGCCAAATAATTTAGCACATTGTTAATTTGATTAAAAATCCATATCCAGTTATTGTTAGAGAAGGAGCTAGGTGCTTGTATAGAATATGTGAAAAGCCAGATGGTATGATTCTTTGGCTTAAATTTGAAGGGTATCTAAAGAACAAAGATTCTGCCAAAAACCAGTTCATTTTCTAACTGGGAACTAATAGAGGATTACCAAAGAGTAAGGGAATTTATAATAACTGAGGAACATATTTTGAATTTGGTGACGCTTTAGAATTAACTCAGCCTATATCCTTCTAAAATACTTTCTAATGTTAATGGACTATCTCATTTTGAATGGTAAATCCTGTTCCAAAGTATATCGACAAGAATACAGATACTCCCTCTTGGCACATTCTTTTTCAAAATTCTTAAGGATATGGAGGATGGTTTGCCATAAAAAATGACTGCGACACAATGGGAGTTTTCGATGAAGAGACTGGTCAGTTTATAGAGTTAAAAGCAAAGCTTTCAAGCTTTAAAAAAAGTTGACTGCATGTGTTATAAGTGTATCATAATGGATATATTCATTTCCATTTCAATTCTGAATTCTCAGAAACTATTTACGCTAAACTTTTTACCAATATCAAATATATAGGCAACTCTTAAGATTTAAATGAGCCTTTTGGAGTCGTTGCTGACTTGAGAATATATCCAAGAGCTATCAAAAGCTAAAAGGAAATATTGTTTATTGCATCTTATGCAAATGATGCTGTCTAAGGAATGCCTGACTGAGTCTTAAATGAAGTAAGCAAAGTTGATGGAATTAGAACTTTACTTTTAGCTTTGATTGAAAGCTTAAATCAGCAAGTTTAGTACTAATGCCTTCGTTGTCTAGCATTTTTAGCTACTAAAAGTGAGAATTTAATATAGATTCATGCAGAATGGAAATGATACAAATGAGGGCAGTGGATTTAATAAGGTTTTTTGTTAATGGTGGACATGAAAAAGTCAGAATATGCGCCAGTCAAGCTATTATTAACCTTACTTGACTTCATTAAATATCTATATCATTACTTAAATCAAAAATATAAGCTTTATTATTTAAATGGCAAACAGCTTAAGAGCTAAGCATCTATAAGCATCAAAGAATGTCTACTTTATCAATCAAAATGTCATCAATTTTAGTGATTACTAAAGAAGTCTGGTAATCCTGAATAAATATTGCCTAGCAAATTCAATTTCTTTAGTTTAAAACTGCAAGCTAAGATTTATAAACTTTTCTCTATTAATTGCCTAACTTCATCAATAGCTGTGATAATAAAATTCATTTTAGCTTCTTTAAAGGAAAATTTATTAAATGCTTAAAAATTAGAATTTAGATGCTGAGATTCATTGAAATATTTAAATAGAAACAACTTAAAATAATCATATACATAAAAGACCTTTAAGACCAAATAAGATTAGCTATCTAGTATTTTAGGTGGATTTATAGTAGCTATTCATTAATTTAAAATAGCCAGAATAAGAAAAAAAGTTAGACTTAATTAAAAAAACCTACAAGTATTAAATACTCAACTTTAGTTTTACATCAATAATCAATATACTTCCATGATATTTCTTCTACTATCCTTTCTATTGTTCTATTTTTATTTCACAATCTAATTATCCCAATTATCAGTTACTTCTATAAGAATTGTTGTTATTTATTCGCAAGGATCATTTGCATTTATTTTACTAGCTCTTTTATAAGGATGTAATAAAAGGAAGCTTGCTAATATAGATATATCATTAGCTAATCTTTAGACTTATTCTCAATTTATATACCAAAATAACTTCATAAATATATCTCTTTAATTTCCTTTTTTTTGCAAGCTAAACTTTCATAAAATATGATACCTTTTAAATTATATTTCCAGAATCACTTAAAGTATATAACTAACGATATATTTGGTTTGTTGAGATTTAAAAGATTGATAGAAAATTAGCTAAGCTATTATTAAAATTTCCCTTTAAAATATATTTATTTCCAGATTAGATTCTAAAGAAATACCTTTTATAATCTTATTTTTATCCTTTTATTTATTTGATAGCTAAATGGAGAAATTAGGAGTACCACTACTGGTATCTTAACTTAAGATCTTTTGATTTCAAGCTTATGTTTTATACTAAAATTAGTTCTTTCTTCAATACATATGAATTTAATTAATAAATTAAAGCAAATCTAATATCTAGAGAATAAGCGTAACTTATAAGATAGAATTATCTAATACAAATAGATTAAGGAGACTGCGATAGATGAAATTGATATCCATTATCATTTTTTATTATTATCGTATTTCTATTCTCATTTGAACTATTTTACTTAGTTATTCCCTCTATGGTTATATAAGACTTGTGGTATTAAAGCAATTGATTGAATAATAATTAATAAGTAATAGTAACTTAAGACTTCTAATTATTTATTAGAGACCTTTCTTTAGAAAATTAGAAGCCATTCCAGTTTAATTATATAGTTCAAGCTATTTAATCTTGAACAACTATAATAAAATTATATTAGATTAAGTCGAAGCTGATTGTATACCTCAACTTAGACTAACTGTATATTATTTCAATTAAAAACAGTCTTCAATCTGGTAAATCGTTTTCATATTGTTACCCTTGATATTCTTTAACTCTTAAGACTTACTAATTTGTTTAATTATAATACCTTTTAAGATTTGAGGTATGTAATGATGTGGTAAAGTGACTATTCTAATAGTTTATAAAATAGATATAAGCAAAAGAATATTGACTGAGTATTAAATGATATCTGATAATCTGATTTCCTTATGTCTTTAAGCTATTTTAGCATACAGAAAGGATATGAATTGTGATTTAAGTAACATAGTTTTAGTTCCTAGATTACGCTAACATCCATTATCTAATCCTGCTCTTCTATTAATTTTCTCTCAATCGTTAAAACTTCAAAGATGGTATATATGAGAAAAATTGACTAATTAAGGATAGTTACTTTGAGCTTATATCATAGTGAAAGCTTAAGAATCGCTTACTTCTTAAAGATGGAATAGAAGCAATGAATATTAGTTTAACAGTAAAAATAGCAAAAGCTAATTAGATTCAATACTCAGCTAGAGAGCTAATTATATTAGCATTCATACAAAAAGCTAATTCATAACCATTTTCTTCAAAAGCTATATTATAATAAATTATATGATAAGTATGCTAAAAAAAAATCTAGCTAGGTTAATAACATTCAAACATTAGGCTTTATAAGCAACATTTGATTATAAAAGCTAGATCAATTAATAATCAATAATCAGAAACACTTATATATACTAAATTAGAGAATCTTAGTATCAATAAAATTAATTTATCTCAATAACCTTTGAAGTTTAAAACCACCTTCTGGGATTTAACACTAAAACATTTATTTTATACCTATTTAAATAAACTGAATGCAGTTATTAGTTTCATTTGATAAATATCTTTATATCTTAGTTACTATCTTAATATAAACATAAGGATTACCATAAATATATTCGATGCTTAATCATTTAATTGTATTGAATATTTAAAGGATTTAAAGAAAGGGTATAAAGTTTAGTTAGCTTTTAGGAGTTATATTTATATAGGTAATTAAGTGGAATAACATACACATAGCAATTATATCATTTTGACTTTTATAGCAATATATATAGATAGATGCTTAAGAATAGACATGCTTTCCTAGTGCTTCATTTAGCCTAATTACTATATTTAATGCTAAGTTTGACGAATTTAAAGTTCGACCATTTCTGTCTGTTATCCTTTTTAGATATTAAAACTACCTTTCTTTTAATTTTAGATATATGCTTAACTATTATACTCATTAAATCTAAGCATTGGATAGTGCTAGAATTATTTTCCTTGCTAAGTTAATATCATTGATTTAATTAAATAACTTATATTAAAATCTGAATTAACAGTTCAAATGATAAATAATGAACTATTAGTCAAGTTTCATTTGAAATTCTTTTTTTTATTTTGAAAAATTTGCTTTACCAGACTACAAACTCTCAAATTATCCTCTGTTAATCCTTTTCTTACATTTGCAAGAGTTACTTTTTTAAGTTTCAAAAACGCCTAGGTATGCTAAACCTATCTCGTTGTGTCTTCATCTGACTCTATAATGGATGAAAACATAGGAGGAGCTCCTTATTCCACACAACCTGAATTGTAATACTTAGATTTTTGATTTGATCTTTTCAGAGCGTTTAGGTAATTTATTCTTTATCTTAGAATTTTTTTATCTTAAAGGAAGTTAATTGGTTCAAATTTATTCTAAACAGGAGAAATTTCAGACATTATATCTATTGATTGTGCTATTATTTATGTCTACCTCAGTACCATTTTATCTAAATCTTAGGAATCATACTATGAAGTTTATATTGAATTATATGGATCTTTTTAGTTTGATTTATTTTTTACATTCAGAACTGGAGTTTAGATTTATTGTTCTCCTCATAAGGTATTTTCTGATAATGTTTTGTCAATTGTATTTTTAATGGATAATTAAGTCCCGTCTTAAGTATTCTAAGTACACGTTTCATCTTGCCTAGTATTCATCAGAGCTCTTCAAATTTTTTCGGAAAGTGTTTAACTGTCTAAATTAAATTCTTACTGCTTATATTTGACTTTGAAACTACTGATTAGAATTCAAAACTTGTCAAATCTTCTAGATTTTCATCAACCTTTTATTTCTTCTTCAGCATTTTTTAGATCCTAAATTAAAGCTTACATCTTCCTCCTTTTTAGCTCTCTTGGACATAACTTTTCTATACTTTGCGAAAAACTACTAGACACTGAAGATTCTATTTTAGAATTACTAGAAACTTAATCAGAAGAGTTAATAGACTGAAACGAGTTTTCTTATAAGGAAGTGAAGCTTTCATTAGTTTCTAAATATTGCTCTGAGTTATTTTCTTATTTCTAATCCTTTTTGAACATGTTTAGATTCTTAGTAGCAGCTTTTTCTAATGCACTTAGGATTTCTTGTTCCTCTTCGTCGAAACTTTCTTCTTCTTTTATTAAAATTTAGATATTCTTAGAAAGTATTTTAATAGCCTAATGAAATGCTATTCTGAAATCTTCTTCGGAATCAATTTCGGATAATTGCTCTATTTCTTGCGTCAAACTATATCCTTTTTGACTAAAGTATTAGAACTTACGCTCTTGTTTTTCTTCATTTTTTGAGAGCTAAATGGAATGTCCATTCAGCTCTCATGAACTTTTAATTTTCCATATAATTGATAGGGAATTTCTTTTTCATTTATTTCTTGACACTATATAAAGTAAACAATTCTTCTAGTAGCTTGATAACTGTGACTCTGAAATCGTTTTTTCTTTTACTTCCGTGCACAAAATTCATCACTTTTTTTTCACTGATTGATAGCTCAAAAAAGTTAGTAACATTTGTTATTATAGAAGCCATTAAAACTTAACCTCCAAGACCACATGTAATAGCTATAATCCTCCCCATAGTAGTGCCAGGATATAAATCTCCATAACCTATTGAATAGACAGTGATAATTAATTAATATCAACAATCATCAAAATCATACAAAAACCCTTCAGTATTTTCCCAGTACTTTAATATATTTGTGCTTCGTTCAAACTGCATTAATAAATAAGCAGAAATTGAAATAAAGCTTAAAAAGCCAAGGCACAATCCTTACACTTAGTTTCTGTAGTATCAAGTTTTGAAATAAACAGACCCTGTTATATCTAAATTAGATAAAGAGCATAAAAATCTTCCAATATTAGTGTTAAGGCAACTCAAAGCTACTACGTAATTCTTTATCCAAAAGAGACGAATAAACATGAAACCAGTTATTCATGCTCTAGCTTGAGCTGCATCATAATAAAAAGTATCTGTATTGAAACCTTCAATAAAAGGAGGCACATGAATCGCGAAGATAGCTAATTATATAATTACTGATTTTAACTCTTTGAAATTATATGGAGACTGTTTAGGAGGATATTACCCATTTATTCTTTACATTTGAGCTAATGTATGAAATCTAAGTCAGATTGTATACATAGCGTAAGCGATCACTAAGGAGTCAAGAAGACGCAGTATCTCAATAGCTGCAATTATTCCTCCTGTGATTTTATCTTTTTACTCTCATGCAATCTCTTGACTAACTCCATTAATTGCCAGAGATATAAGTGACATAATAACAATTTTCTTATTGTACTTTCTAATTTTATTCCTTACTTAGCATATTTAATCTATCTTATGGTAAACTGTCTATGTTTTCACTATTTTGTTTCCGTATAACGAAAGCTCTCCTTTTTGAACTAAAAACTTAAGAGATTGCCTTCCTTATTCTTTCTTTTATTTGCTATCCAATTCGTTTCCTGCTGAAATCTCTTTTAATTTTTCGTCAAATTTTTCATCTAAAGACTTAGCAGCTCAAAATTTAGCAGTTTGCCTTCTAGGAATTACAAGAACTAATTTTTCAAGCTCAGGATTAGCTGGCTTTTTACCTTTCACCATAGATATATTTAAATCTTTTTCTTCTTCCTAATTTTTATCTCTAGAAAACTTATCTTTATAGATTTTATTTTCATATTCACTTTCATATGCTTATTCTTCCGACATTTAATAAGTGCTTTAAATTAATTAGTTAAGGATAGAAATTTACGTTAAATCTTTGAAATTAATAAAGCTAACAATTCTACTTTCTAGCTTTAAATTATATCCAATTAGCTGAAATAAATAGTTAGCTTATGATTAAAAGAATGCTTTATTTTGCTATCCTATATATTTATTATTCTTAGCCAAATCATTTCCACTATATCTATATGCTAAAGTGCTATTTAGGCTTGATAAGTCTTTTCTAAGTGTCTATTTAGTTCTAATCTAACTCCTTTAGTGTCTTCAAATAAGTATAAATTTAGGACTTAAATAGATAGCATAAAGCATTATTTATCCAAGAAGTTATTACACTTATTAAGCATAATAAAGAACTAACACTAGAATAAAACACTAGATAGACACTATGGTTCTAGATCTTAAAGGTTAGTAAAGCTAGAATAAATAGAATAAGAGTACGTATCTATAAGGTAATTTAGCTTCAGTTAGCTATTATATTGATTTTTATTATTATAAATTTAGGTATATCCTACTTTAGTTATATGCTGCTATGTATTGCTAGATCTTAAAGAAAAGGTTTAACATCTTGCTTTCATTCTATATCTCTGCAAGATAAAATATACTGATTATATATAATTTGGAGTAAGTAGATAAATGTTAGTCATAAACGCTTAAATAAGACTAAAATCAGAGTAATAATAACTTATATTAAACTGAACGATGGTATCTGCCATCGTATGCAAAACAAAATAAAAGGAGAAGAAAATTGTGGGTATTTTACTCTCTTAAGGATTTACATCAATAAAGAGCAAATAGCTAGTGGTAGAATAAGCTCTTTTTAAGTTAATATATGAATACTTCAATAGTGCTTGTGAATAGTCATCTAGTAAAGAAATTTCATCACGCTGACACTTAAATAATGTAATATCAAATTTTCTCTCCCATTAACTATATTAAAACCCACCTTTATTGTAAAGAATCAAGATTATGATTTAACATACCAAAGCAATATACTTCACAATGCTTTTAAGTAAAAAAAATTTGGAAGTTAAGTTTTGGCTTTGTTTATTAAAGCATTAGGATTCATATTAAAGTTAAGGAGCTCTTTAAATAGCAACTATTGATATATCTACTTAGTTATTAATATACTTAGTAACGACTATATAATTTATTTGGTTTTCATTTCCTTAAACTAAAAAATAGGAAACTAATTATTTATTTTAACTAGCTTGCATCTAACATTTATTGCTTAGTTTTATTATTCTTTTTCCTATTTAGAATGTTTGCTTTCTATGTCTTAAATTATATTTTTTATAAAGATGTAAAAAGCATTAGAAGTTTGAAAAAGTAAATAGAGCTTTTATTATTTTAAGAAGGAATTACTATTTAAAGGTATATTAAAATATTATTTCATTATATAAAAGTTCTAAGGTATAAGGGTAATTTTTGCGCTAATGATAGATAAATTTAATAATAGACTATTTAAACAGTTCCATCATTTTCTGGTGCTTTACGCATTAAATGCAAAAGATAATTAATATTTGGAAAAGGCACTTAAAGATAATTAGAGGCTAAAGAAGAACTTAATATTTTAGGAATTGATAACAAGATAGAAGAAGGGAAGAAGCAAGGTGAGAAAAGATGCTTGACATTTATAAATTTGATCGAAATGAAGCATCTGATTTAAATCAGAATCTTCATAAATAACTTTTTTAGTAAAGTTAACTAATTTATCTCTCATTAAATGTTTTAAGAGCAGCTTATGTATTCGACTATACTTAATGCTGAGATACTCTTAAAGTATGCTACCTTTCCAATAAGTTAAATTTAGTACTAAGCTTTAGAGATATTCTTCAGCCTATAAAAATATCAGCTTACTATGAATTACCTTTGATTACTCTTATGAGAGTGTAATCCTTTACATTTTACACGCAGCCTACTTTAGATAACCAGACAATAATGTTCAATTCATTCATGAAAATAAGCTTGTTTAATAAAAAATAAGTTAATATATTTAACTGTTATGAAAGCCTTTGTGCAGCAATGTTAATAAAGGTTTGATTTTTAATTAAAATAGCTGTTTTCTCTCTTAGTTTAAATTAGATAGGAATAATATATTTCTAGCATGAACAGTAAATCTATTAAGCTAATAAGTACCAAAATAAATGTTTACTCTTAGCAAGTTTAATGGAGACTAAAGATTAATTTTATTATCTTCGATTATTTTAATCCTTCTAAGTTCAATCAAATGATTTTTTGTATGCTTATCTCAAATTTATGCGAATCATATAAGATTAAGTAGGAATAGTTAAATGCACCAGATTATCCTAATATGAAGATATACGCTTTAAATTAGATAAAATTAGCATTGCTTAACTAATTTAATAAATACAAGGAGATATGCAACTCTTTAAGCTCCTCAGGTTAAAATTTAATTAATAGAGGTATGGAGAAAGTATCTTAACATCTATCTACTGAATATTCAGGAATTATAATTTTAGTTCTGTTTAAGTAGAAAAAATAGTTTTAACTATCCTTACAATCTAAACTTAAAAGAAAGCAATCTATTTAGAGAAATGAAGATTAAAAAGAGATTAAGGTAATTATGCAGTTAAAATAGCAGATGATCTAATATGGGTAAATATAACCCTTAATAACAAAAACTTAAATTTGGCTATTAAATATATTTATCCATTTAATTAATATAGTTAGAATTATATTGCTATCAAATAATCTAGTTTAATGACGGATAAAGTTAAAAAATTATAAAACTAATGACTTAGGGTATTAGCATCATAGATACATTTACAATAATTTATAAATCTATTTTAGTGAAAAGAGCAATCATATGGACAAATTATGTAATGATGCTATAAAACTTAAGATGAAATACCTTACTTTATTTTGATATTTACTTGTTTATAATTTTTGAGTCAGATGTATTTATTATGATTTAACTTATTTATGAGAAGAGAAAAATTTCGTCCTCTTGCTAAATGTTTTAGAGCATCTAAAATATCCTACTTAATCTAGTCAATTTTGATTAATTTATAGAAGAAAATTTTTTTATTTTATGGTATCTCGTATAAAAGTACATTGGTAAAATTAGAGTGAACAATTTAAAAATCAAGAGATAGGACTTAACTTTTCAAAATGAATTAGCCTTTTAAAACTTTGGCTTATGAATATAGAACTTTATCTTTGTTGAAAGATAGTGATTCGATATATTAATTTTCTTTCTATCATTTAACTAGAGATAAATAAGCATTCTACTAGTATAATTTACTAAGCTAATAGAGCATTTAACCTTAGTCTTAATATTATAAAAGAAAATTTGTATTAACTTTAAATAATTTTCCACTCTTTATTTTCTTCTACTGTAAAACGTGAAAAATAACTAGATTCTTTTGTTTAAAGTAGAAGATATAAAAAGAAAAAAATTTAAAAGCGAAAAGTGTATAATTTATCATGCTTTGTTTGGACTGTTTTGCTGCGGACTATTTTGTTGTGGAGAGGGGGATGGAGTTTGCTATTAGTCTTTCAAGTCTTAAGTATCACTTTTTTATAATTTTTCCTGTTCATTACCTTAATTTAAATCTTCTTTACTATCATTTTTTATAGAAGGAGGCTTTACCTCTTAGATTTAATCTAAATGCTTTTAATCAATTGACTAAGCTTAAATTTGGTCCAATTCTTTATAAAGTTCTTCATCCTTAGAATCATCTAATTTTTATACTAGAAAGTTCTATAAAATTTCTTACTTTTCATCTGGTTGGGTAATCTATTATTCAACAGGCTGATCTATATAATTTAACTATCTGTTTTGATTCAAAGATTTTACAACTAAATCCGTATTATCTAAGACTTACTTCACTTAAGATTTCACAGAATTATTTTCAATTAAAAGAAGATTTTACTCTATAATTAGTAAATTTCTATTAACTTCCTCAATTTGTTTTTCATACATCTTTATTCTCTATAGACATTAGTTTACTCTTTCTTTCTCATTAGCTGATTTATTTTCCTCCTAGCACTACTTTAATTTTATCTATAAGGTGCTTTAAATATCGGTCTATTTTTTTATCTCTTCTTTCAACTTTTCAACTTAAGATTCTAAACTTTCTTTTAAAATACAATTGCGGACAATTTTTTTAGAAGCTTATCTCTGGCACTGACATCCCATCTGGATTATAGAATTTATTGGATTTTTAATTGAATACAGTATATAAAGGAAATTCAACAAAAATACGGATAAATCTAATGACCTTTATTATATAATTTTGATTCCTTTTCTATGTTAAACTCATTCCTTTATTAAATACCTTTTTTCCTTTACTTGATAAATTAAATTAACCTTACATCTCTTGTTACTATAAAGTCAAATATAAATTACTTAATCTAGACTTTCTTTAAGTTCTTCTAAATTTGAATATCTGCTAATATTTTAGTTATAGTAAACGAATAAAAGCTTAAGTTATTTATTTGAAAGACTGATCTGCTTGAAAATATTATTTGATCACTCAAATGAAATTGGCTTTGATTTAAATTTTAGATTTATGTGCTAACCATAAAATTTTAAATTAAGCAGATTAAAAGGAAATTATATTGATATACCTACTTATTTTTACTGCTTTGATAAGTTATTTTAAGTGTATAATTGCTTTCTCTGAATGTATAAAGGGTATTAGTTATTTCAAAAGCTTAGATTTTTCATTAGCTTTCTAGTTTTTTCTAGAGTTTATGTATTAGCTCATATATAAAAAAGCTGAATATAACTAAAATTTAAAGATGTATTAAATGTTAAAATTTTAAGTAATCTAAAGAGGCTTATAAGTATGTAATATATTGTAAATTTAATCTTTTTAAATCTAGTTAAATTCTTTCGAAAAGTTGACTCAACACTTTTTAAATTTCTCTTTCTTATCTATTTTCCAATACTCGATCTTTGAATAACTTGCTTGAACTGATTTAGAGTTTCTTATTGCTTTTACTTAATTAGAAGCTCTGTTGATTGAATCATTTCTATTTCTTCTTGGTTAAAACCTTTCTTTAGTAATGTATCCTAAAGATAATCCATTTGTATATTTCTTTCTACTTGAAGAACATTATCTTGACATTTAAAGCACCTTTTTGATTATTCTCTTGATGTTACTTCTTAACTTAAGCATTTTATTAAAAGAAATAATTTTCGAACTTAATTTATATCCCTTGAATCAGGTTTATTTATCTATTCTATAAAATCTTATTTAAAGTGATCTATATCCTTTTTTTCTTAATCGCCAAATTAAATGTAAATAGCTTAATCAATTACCTAATCTATTTTTACCAAACTTTATTTTTATAACTAGGTTATAATCTCTCAACTAGGTTTAAGCTCTTCCTATACATTTAAATTTTAAAGTTTCTAAGATTCTCTCATAAAAGCTAATAAACTGTTAATTGATGACTAGTTTTATGCTAAATCCTTAAGTTTTAAAATCTCTTCTAATTCTTTTTTGTAATCCTGCATTTATTTTTCAAGCTAATATCCTAATTTTTAAACTCTATTTTCTATTTTGCTGCTTATTTATTAAAAGGATTGTTTAACTTACTCAATTAATTATTCCTAATATGATTTAATTTCTTGCTTGAATCTGATATGATTAACTTAAAGGTTTTGGATACTTTACTGATATTACGGAATTAACTTTTGCATTTATTCTAGCTGAGCGTCAACAAAAATACTTTTCGATTGAGACATTTACTAATATCATTAGAGAGCATGCTTGTATAGCTTCAAAGCATGTTATTTATGAGTATCGCATTAAATGCAAGTTCAGGTATGACAAGTTGAACATATCGTTTAGCATAACATTTTATGAATCTAGCATTTTTTATTTGGATCTCTATTTTAAATTTATTCAGCAGTTAACTGAATTATAGTAGGTAGTTCTTCAGGAGATTGTTAGACTACTTAAAGGCATTTTTTACATTTTAACTAATCTACTTCTTAAGGCTTTTTTAAACATTTCAAACAAAAGCTATGGCCACAAGGAAGTTATTTTGGAATATTTAGTTCTTTATTGTATTTGCACAAACAAATCTAGCAACTTAAAATTTCGTTAATCTTATCTTACTTTTATTGATTGCTACCTTTCTGATTGTTTAGTTGATTTTCTTGCTTAAATTCTTCTAGCAATGCTACTATCTTGAGACTAATCATTTCAATGCATTCTTATCTACAAAATTCCAGCGCTCTTTATCATTCACTTTCACCGTTTATTTCAATTATAATTTCGTTCTATGAATTAGCATTATCTTGATAAACTTTGAAATCACTACCTAGTAGCCACTCAGCATTAAGCTAGATAACTTACCTCAAATGATTGAAACTTAAGGGAACTTCTAAAATAGTTTTAAATAAAGTGAAATTTTCGCTAATAATAATAACCTAATTAGGATACTTCATATCCACTTCCATTTCTAAATCTTTTTTTAACTAATTAATTTATCTTTAAGTCTGCAATCATAGAATATCTTTTATATGTCTTAAGAGGAATTTAAATGGAAAATAGAGATTCATGAGAGAAAAGTAGATAAATTAAAGATAATATTGTAATACTAGATTTATATATAGATGTCTTAAATCGAACGAACTTAGATGAAACAATTATTTCATTTCACCTTCTTAGTTATTTTTATTCTTAAGCAAGTATTTCTGATTCTATATATATGCTTAAGCATCTCCTCAATTATGCTCTTTTGTATTACTAAGAGAAAATTTAAAATTGCCTACTATTCCGATAACTAAGTTAAAGCATGGTTTGAAAATAACTGAGATGAGTGCCTTTTAACTTTAGTTAATTAGCTTATTTAATTTTTATTTATAATTATCCTTCTTAATTGTTTAAATCTAGCATTTAGCTTAGGCTTTTCTTAATTTAAAAATGAACTTATTAATTAATGCTTCTAATAAGTGTAAATGATAATCATAGTAGATAAGTTATTAAGCAAGCATGGATTTTAGTTATAGAGATGCTAATATACAACCAAACTCATCAGTGAATTCTAAAAAGATTAAGATTAATCTAATATGCTAATTAACTGCTTTACGTTTAACTAGGTGACATTTACAAGTCATAGCAATAAGCTTTTATACAGTCTCAACATGAACAACCATGCAGTTTTTATAAGAAATTGATATAAATAGCCATATGATTTATTCAGACAGTAATAGACGTAAGTAGAAATGTAAAGTTAGAGTGATATTCATTATTTTAGTTCATTTAGCATTTGGTTTCTTATATACTTGCTACAGTCTAGCAAATCATAAAAATTATTTTTAATTAAAGAAATAAAAAAAGGAGAATATATAGTGTAATAAATCATCAAATATATTAAAATAAAAGTATAGTCTAAGTAAATGTTAGTTATGTATAGCTTTAGAATCATCTTAGAATATTTTTAAAATAATTGGCTTAATATAAAGCGAATAAAATGATGGAATCTTGAAATATAGCTTAACATTTATATATATATATTTAACTAAAATGTATAAGTATAAAGGTTTGCTTTCTCTGGATTTTCAACCAGGTACCTGCAGACAAGTTTTTTTATGTGGTTGAATTCCACTATTTTTTTATTAGTGAGAGGTTATTCTTTGTGTTTTCAAAATAGCGCACTGAAAGCTTTTACTTGCATATACCTTTTTCTGTTATCCAGAGTTGATTTATTTGAGTCAAGTTCTATGTTATTCTCTTTCATTTAATTTCTCTATTTTCAAAAGTTTCGAAGAAGATGTTACCAATTATTACAATATCAGCATCTTTTTACTATAGTTGTAGTTAAACGACGAGTTGCAAATAATTTTTTTCTATTTTTTATAATCTCTATTGGAATTTTTGGATCAGTAATTTAAGGTTCTGCTGTTTTTTCTTTCGAAACTTCAATTTAATTATTTTAAATTTTCATTTTTGAAATTCTTTCTGAATATAATTTATATTGTATTAAAGTTGTTTATAAGTCACGAACTTATTTTGATGAATTTCATTTATAGTATATCCATATTATTCTCATCAATGTTAGTGATTAATTCATGTATTTTAAGACTTTAGTTAAAATTGCCTCTTCTTTTTTAATTATTCTTTTCAAGTCCTCAATCATTTGTTGGATTTCTGTGGGAAACTGTAACAAATTTTTCTGTTCCATAATATCTGTCAAAATTTTGACTATGATTCTGAACTAGGATCTTTTTGCTTCTTTTCTGTTTATGTGATTCTTTAACTGCCTGTCTCCTAACCTTCCTAATAGCATTTTTTGAGAGACTAACGTTCTGTTCCTTATTTTTCTATAATAGCTAACGTTTAATAACTTAAATGGTTAAATTGAAAGAATAACCAAGCAATCTAAATTGAATGCTCTTAGATATATAATCATAAATGCTTTAACTTTGATATGATGCAAACACAAATAATAATAATTATACAATCAATTTAAGAATTTTTCAATTAAAGCACCTAGAGTTGGATTTATTATTGCTATTTTAGTTATTGGTATTAATAATATTAATTTAAATAGGGCGGAAAACACTTTCCTTCGGATGTTGCTTAGAGGCCCACCAAGGTAACTAAAACATTAGCGCGGACAGAGGATAAATCGGAGAAGTGAAACCAATAACAAGAGAAGGAAGATGCGACAAGCTGGAGAACTCTGAATGCCAGGAGGAAACTTTCTTAATCATAGGTCTGTGAAATGTACCCGTAATCGCATATTGATCCTATGCTTTGGAAGAAAAATTACAAGGACGTACTGCAGGAAAAGAAAACAAGGATAGAGAGATCCATAAAAAAATTTTCGACATTAAATAAAATTAATTTAAAGAGCTGGGCAACAATGAGAGTGCTACGCGCTCTATAATCCAATTTATTTATTTAATATATTTTTAAGCAGTTAAAAGTGGACCAGGCGATAATTGTAAAAATATCTTAATACTAAAATTTATTAACTATTTAATAGCTTCGAAGATACACCTTAAGAAAATAATAGAGAAAAGAAGTTCGAATAAAGAAGTTCAAAAAATAAAAGAAAATTATTAAAATAGCTTTAAAATTTTTCTGGTGAGATTCTAAAATATTAATTTAAAAACTAAGAAATTTTAAAGGATTAATAGATACATTTCTTTTTATATTTAATAAAAATTTCCAGTAAAAAGATAAAATAAACTCTGATAGAAATTATATAAATTTATTAAGAATATAAATTATAATTAATGCTTTATTTATCCATAGCTTTCATTTTACAATAAATTTAATAACCATAATATTTAAGCTATTATATAATCTCAAATAATTCATGATATTATAATAATATATAAATTAAATTTTCCATATGGATATTTCAACCCCGTTCGGAAGACAGAAGTTTATACTCCCTGATGTTAAATAAAAATGTTTTGGATCTCCAATTTAAGCGAGATTGGGAACTTGGATTTCCAAGTTTTCCTTTCCTCACCTTTCCTCACCTTTACTGTTCTTGTCTTATCTAATCTTTCTTGATTTTATAAATTTCTTCACTCAGACTGCAATAAAATCGGTTTAATCTTGCTTCTTCTTAATTTTTTTTCGTTTTTCTTGAATTCAATATTTCATTTTCTTCGGCTAGAATTTCTAGCTTTTCCGATTTAAAGTCATAAGCTTCCGTAACAGAAGCATTTTTTCTTAATCTTTATATTTATTTTCTTTAAGACAACCTGATAAATTTTTCTAAAATCAACATTGGTCACTTTTATATTCTCTTATCTCCATCTGAAGTTTTAATTTTTGCTAGCTTTCTTCTATTTTCTCTATTCTATTTCCAATTTCTATCTGCTTCTATCACTAGGTTTAAGATTGTTTGTTTCGATCTTATAAAATGTTTTAGAAATTATTTAAATCTCTTTCCTGGGACATGAGTCTTTAATCGAATTTTTCTTGCTTTTATAATTTTCCTTCTAATTTTTAATTGTCCTTCTTTAATCTTTTCACCTCTTCCTGGGGGTTTAGCACCATTTTAACTAGCTGTTCATAGTTAATCATTTTTTCAGTGGTGAATTCACGACTTCTTGATGTATTATGTTATTAGTCTATTTCCTAGGCTTCTCCTCTGATGTTGGATTCTCTTCCTAATGAAGGACTTTTCTGCTATCTTTTTTTTGGTCTTTGGAAAGTTAGTTTTAAGTTTATTAAGAAGATTGCCTTTTAAAGGACGTAGTGGATGTAAGAATTGACTCTTCATGCTTCCTATGCTACTCTTAGGAGATGGTATAGAAGCCCTTTTTAAATCTATCCACCATTTTTTTTAATAACTCATGATATTAAACTTCATTTAAAAATGGAATGATTATCTGATTAGGTATAATCATAAAAAGATAATGCCTCTCTGTCGAAATTTTAATATTTTCGAAAAATTCATTTTTTAGTTAGTAAATTAGATCAAAATACTTTTAATAATTTTTTAAAGCCAGAAATAATTTTATTTAATCCTAAAGTTACTTTTTGCTTTTTATTTACAATTTCCTTTTATATATATTAAGAGCAGCTTTTCAGAGACAAATTTCATTTTTTTGTTGGATTATCTAAATTAATTTAAAATAATAGGGGAATAATTAATTTTTATTAGTTAATTAATTATAAACTTAAAAGGTTTCTCTTTAGAGAGACTGGAAACTTCTTTCCAGCCAAACTACAAGGGACATTCTCTTGATGCTCAGGACGCGGATATTTTGTTGCTTATTTCAATAAGCATCATTTAGGAAATTTCATAAATTCGACCCGAGAGGTTTCAAAATGTTAAAAAGAGTGGATACCTAGAATGATTTTGTTCTTTTACTGAGCCTAACTCAAACTATGGATCTTTTCAGCTACAGGAATGGAACTTGATCTTATCCAAGGAAGAAGAAAGTTTTATTAGAGAATAAATCTTAATGACTGCCAACTTTTTAATTATTATTTATTTTTTATTTAATTTATAAAATATTTGAAAAGGTTAAACTTATTAAAATGTGAAATAATTTCAAATTTAATTACTTTATATCAGAACTTTTATAAATTATTTCTTACACATCTTTTTAAGAAAATTATTTTATAATATTAAAAAATCTACTATATTATCCCTATTTTAAATTAAAAAAATATGGAAGTTTATAATTTTTTTTCTATTTCTCAAAAAAAAATGTTGCTGACTTTCTAAAATTTTGTCAAGTTCCTTTTAATAGAGTCTTTTTTTGTACTTTCTTATATTTTTTCATCTGCTATCCCCACAGCATATACCGTTGATTTAGAAAAATTTAATAATTTCTGAAAGATTTTTTGTGATCCAAAAAATCAAAAATATTTCTCTTTGGAAATTTTCTTTTTTTTAACTTGCTCATTTATTCTATCATCCTCTAAATTATCTAATACTTAAGATTATTATTCTTGTTAAGTTTTACATTTTTTTAATCTTTTGGTTTTATTTCTTTGATTTCTGATTCTGGAAATGATTTAGTTATTTCAAGTATTTAACATTTTCCAGAAGATATTTAAATTTCTTTCTTTAGCCAAAATTTTAATTTATATTCTATTTATTGTTGAATTAATACGAATTTTTATATTCCTTTTGTAATATATTACTTTTTTATAAGTTAAAGAGAAAAATAAGAGATCTTTTAATATAGCATAGACTTAGCCTATTTCTGTAAATATTTTAGAGGTAAAACCTCAGTTTATTGAAATATGTGATTTTCCAGTCCCTTTTCCATCTTCTTTCTGTTACTACCTCTTGAAGCTTAAAAGAATTTTTTCTATTCTTTCTAACATACTTTTTAGTTATTCAATTTTAAAATAAATTGATCAATTGGTTATCTTCTTTATGAACTCGTTTTATAGCTTTTCATAAATGAGCTAGATCTTATAACGACTTGGAGTCTTAAAATATAATGTAGCTCTAGGTATTAAATTTCCCCTCTCTTCAATTGAGAATATAAAGAAAGAAGCTAAATTTTTATGAGTTATTAGATAAATAGCAGCATCATTAAATATTCCATTTATCCATTGCATGTCTTTATATCGTCTTTTATTCAAATTGTAAAAATAAATAGTGTTTAAAATTTCACAAAGACAACTTAGAAAAATAAAAATCATAAGTAAAAATTTTAATTGTATTTTTCTATATAGTTAAATACATTTTAAGAACTCCTATCTTTTTGAGACAAAGACAAATAAAATAGCTTTTATTTAAAAATTTGTTGCTTGAGAAAAAGAAAAAAATTACAATGGAATTATTAATTTTAAATAAGTTTAGATGCATTTAATTATAAAAATGGATTAAAATTATAATAATCCAAATTAAAATTTTCAGTAGAATTAGACTTATCAAGGCCAATAATATCCTTTTTAGTAATAAATATATGGAGTTGGGAGTTAGTAAGTAAATCCATAATATAATTCTCCAGTCATAATGTAACAGCCTAATTATGAGAACATTTAGATTTAATCTTAATAAAAACCTTAGATGTAAGTAGCAGAATAAGCGTAAATTCCTTTTGGCCAACCTTAAAATGATATCTTTAGAAATTAGAATCAGATATCATTGCAATCAAACGATTTAAATAATAAATAGCAGCCTCAACAAATGAAATTTGGTGAAAATACTTAATTTTAGTAAAATTAAATAAATCAATAGTCTATTGGAGCGAATATTTCAAACAATTAATAATACTTTGGAAGTTAAATGGTTGATTAATAATCCAATTTACATAATCAATTGCAATATAATCAATAATAGAGCTATCCGGCATCCTACAGTTAAAATTAAGCATGGTAAAACTAGATTTAGCCTTAAGATTCTTTAAATAATCCATAATAGACTAGGTACATTTTAAATCAAGGTTCTCTTGCATAGCAGGAATAAGATTATCAATAAATAAAGCCATTTCAGTAATAGATTTAACCAAATTTTCCAATTTAAAATATCAATACTCAAGTATAAAATCAAAGCTATTCAGTGGATATGCAAAATATAAGTAAAAATTAATCAAAAGATATCTTAAATTAAACTGATGAGAGTTACGCCTGCGAAATTTGCTTTTGCGAATATAATTCAAGCAAAATAATTCCAAAAATACTTCCTTGTGGTCATAGTTTTTGTTTATAATGCTTAAAAAATAGTAAATGAAAATAAAAAAGAATAGTTAAAATGTTTTCTTTGTAATAAATCATATAAAGCAACTTAGAATAACTACCTACGATATATCAATTAATTTAACCTAAGAAAGCTAGCAAAGTATAGCCAACTTAAATCTGTAAATCTCATAATAATATCTGTTAACATATATGTTCTACATGCCATGTTTGGATTTGCGTTGAATGTGAAGAGCACTAACAACATGCTGTTAAACTATAAAAGCATGCACTAGAATATTATTAATAATTTGCATAAAAAGAAAGCTAGAATCTAAATTAAAAACTCAAATAGATTAGATAGCTAGCATAAGCATAAGAGTAAAGCATTAAACAAAATGAAAACGATAGAGAAGTTCTTAAGAATCAAGTATCCTAATATCAATAATAAATTGTATCTCTTATCAATAATTACTTCTCTCAAATTAATAAATAAATTCACATTGAAACCGATAATAGTTAAAAGATACCATATATGAAGATGCTTCAGTTCTAAGAAATGTAAAAAACTATTGAAAAGTTAATTTCCATGAGATAATAGCAAGTTGATCTAAATATTTTAATGGAATTTACAAAACAATACTAAAACTGAAGCAAGAAAAAGGAAGATTATGACTCTATATCTTCATTTAAACTCTAATTTAAGTTTAACTTACAAGCTTAAAATCAAATTAACTAAGCTATTTAAAGTCTTATTTAGTTTTAGATTGTTGAAGAAGGAAGTAATTAACTTAATCAAAATAAATTAGATTTAGAGTAAATTTCCAGATCAAATACTATACTTCCTTAATAAAATATACCATAAAGCTAAAATTAGTTCTAAAATAAGGGAAACGAAATAAACTCTTAGTATAACAAAGATCAAAGTACTTTGATAATTGGAAACTAACAGCAAGGAGGTAGTGATATGGTAGAAGTATATGGAAATTAGTTAGGACTTTCAGAAACAAAAAAGTAAATGGTAAGACAAGTTTTAGAAATAGGAATATCTAATGATATCTAATTGATATGCAAAAAAGCTAAAATTTATATTGATTCTGCTAGTATTATCGATAGTCTTACATCCTGAAATGAACTTGGTAAAAATGATTTAAAATAAATCCTAATAATTAGAATCTTTTAATTTTTTAAATGTTATAAAACATATTAATAAATAAAGAAATAGACTAGAATAATATTATAATATAAAATTAATTTATTTTAGCTTATTTAGTTATAAATTATTAGATTAATGATTTAATACATTTCTTAGAATGTCTATAAAGGTTTAGTATAGCCATATTATTATAATTTCTTTTATTGTAAAACTAGCTAAAATAATTGTTAGCCTTAGTTTTAAAAAAAAGCTTTTGTCATTTTTTTATTTCAGAATTTCTCTACAATTAACAGTGTCTTGCAAAACTTGCTTAAAAACTATTATTAAGTGATCGATTTATACACATAGCAATGAAGTTATTATTTTTTAATGCAATTATATCTATAAATGCAGATAGATTTCTTTCTATCATATCTAAATAAACGGAGTATAATAATCTAGATCTTTATAAATTATAAAATAATCTTTCCATGCTAATATTAAAAAGCATTAAGACTTTTATTTAGCCTTAAAGCCTTAGTTAGTTACTTATATTGTAAATAAAAATTTATTTATTTTTGCTTTGCTTTAAATTAAAGTTTTTACATCTTTTCCAAATTATTTAAGTTTATTGCTTTTTAAATAAACAAAGGCTAAAGATTATGATTTAAATGTATCAATTATGAAACTTCCTGCCCTTTGTTTTGAAAATATCGTGGATATAATAAGAAAATTTACCAAACTTTACCATTCTTGAACCAAGGATAATCTTTTTTGCTATTCTATATCTTAAGCTTCAATTTGTTTAATAAAAAAGATTTTCTAAAATGTTGTAGTGGTTCTGAATGATAGTTATTTATTAAATAGATCTAAATTTAATTAAGTTCTCTATAAAGGTTTCTTTATTTGGTCTTTTACTGTAATTAAAATTACATTCAATCAACTTATTATATTCAATTTTTAACTAAAATATTTCACTTTTAGCTATTTATTTTTGTATATAAAGTCAAGAATCTTTTTATTCTCCATTTAGTTAAATTCTTTTATTACAATCGATAAGTAATAAAAGCATATCAAGAGCAAACTTACTTTTCAGACTCCTTTATATACAAATTTCAGTTTTAAAACATTTTTCTATTTTTAGTTATTCTTAAACTTATCTACTAAGTCAATGCCTTTTAGCTTACATAAGAGCTAGTTAGTCAAAACCTTTAAATATAATAATTAATTTGATAGAATAGTTTAGGTTTCTTGATTAAAAAGAAGAAGATATTTTAAAGGATTGCTAAATGTAAAATGACCTTCAAATTAAGATAAAGAAGGTGCTATATAAGCCTTAAATGTAATAAAAAGGCATAAACAATGTACAAATATAAATTTAAATAAGTTTAGCTAAAGTTCTGTATATTATAACTATACTGAGAAAGCTGCTGCTTATTATATTTGGCAAACTTAATTAATTTAATTTCTTAAACTGCTTTTAAAAAGATTAGGAACATTGTATCAATTGGATTACTAATAACTACAACCCATTAAGAGTGACTTAATTCTAAATTAATTATCTAGAATTTTATATTCCAAACACTAAGAACTGAAATGATTTATTCTAGGATATTTAATTTTAAACAGCTATAGTTGAATAAGAATATAAACATAGAAATCTTTAAAAGCACTTTAAAACCATTGAGCGCCTTATTAAAGAGAACTTTAGTATTTAAATTTATTCTATTTAAATAAGTAAAAATCCTGTTTTAGTTATATATTTAATGATAGGAATATAACTACTGTTTTAGTAAGAAATATTATATAGTAACTGGTAATAGACTCTTATTATTATATTTAGACTGCTCTTAGATTATTTATAGTAGCTTAGTCTAACTCTTTTTAACTTAAAATTATCCTAATAGAAAAATATTTAGTTTCAGTATTTTTTAATACTTTATCTTAAAGAAACTATGCTAGATAAATAGAAAGCTAAAACTAAGAAGCATGCTAATGTACTTTAAAACAAGGCAGATTTATATAAAAAAGCTTAATTGGTATAAATCATAAATATTTAATAATAATGACTTCTATAAGCCAAGAAATAATAGAAGCAAGGACTTTCAAATTATTCTTTTTAATTATTAACTAAAAATAAACATTTTAGATTACTAGAAATTAATAATGCTATAGATAGTTTAATTTCTAAATAAATGCATCATATAATTATAGAAAACTTAAATAATAGAAATTATGCTGCTTATAAAGATAAACCTTTAATATCACTTACTAATGCTAGACAGATTTTTCTAGATATTAGTTTAATTTAATTATTTATAGTCAAACAAATATACAAAGTCTGGCTGATATAAGTATTTAAAATTAAATAAAATAAATTGCTTTTTCAATTTTATTGTGAACTGGAATAAAATGAAGCAAAGAGCTTCTCTAAATTCTTAGTACATAGTTTCTAAATGTTATAAAAAGTTAAAAAGAAATAACTAGAGAATTGTTGTTTTTCGATAATAATTCGAAATTAAAATTTAAGCTATTATAAGTGGATTTCTAAGGGTGAAGTAGGAATTCAGGAATATTAAACCCCAAATAAAGAGGTTAAACAATAAAAACCTTCTTATGCGTGGCACTTCTCTGTAAAGAGAAAAGAATGATAAGCTGGAAACATTGAAATTCCAACAAAGAAATTTAAAAAAACTAATAAGATTAATAATTGAGAATAAGCCACTTAAGTGCTGGAGTAGGTTAATTGACTTGGACAAAATTAAAATGTCTAGATTCAACTTAGATATTAGATATAATATGAATATTTATAATAAAAAGTTAATCTTTTTAAGAAGATAAAATGCCAAAATGAATAAGTAGAGATCCATATTGAAATGAAGAATCTCATTTGAGTGAGAAAATTTAGAAACATCACAGGACAATAAATGACAAGAGAAAGAATTCAGACAATGCAAACGGCAATTAAATTTTTTAACAAGAAGACTAAAAAACTAGGTGAGGTCAGATTAATTTAGTATAGAGATTGAAAAAGATTGGGAATAACTCCAGCAAAATAAAAGCAAAGTAGCTGTATTCAAACGAATATAGTAAAATAAAGGAATAAAAAGCAGAAAAGAAACAAAATAGAACAGAAAGCTATGGTTCTCTACAAAAGTTAATGAAACCTACGAAAGATATGCCAGCAGTAATAGAAATAAAAAGAATGATTTGGAATTCAATTTAACTAAAGGTAAAAACTTATTTCCATCAAGCGATGGAAAAATCTGACATAGGAAACAAGAACTATTGGATTAGACCAATAAATTTTAGAAGAAGGATATCTTTACAAGCTTAAAAACTTTTCAAATTTTTGCTGAAAAAAAAAATTATTTTATTTTAGTTTGATTTAATTAAGATAATAAAAAATCCAAACTGTATAAAAATAGGAAATCTAGATTAAGAAATGAGCAAATATAATGAAGAAATTAGCATAAATAGATAATAAAGCGCTCTTGAATTTTTTTGAATTCATTCAGATTAATAAAATGAAAGTTAAAGTATTAATTTTAATTTTTAGAGTTGAAGTTGTTTTGAATTATAGCGAAAGATTATCAATTATATTTAAAATTAATTTGGAAAAATCATGGTATTATAAGAATGATTATAAGATAAGAGCTTTAGCAATAAAAGTAACTAAAAATTTAAATTCTCGCTAGATCAGATAAATCTATAGAGTCTTCCTTAAAAGGAAGTTAAAATAGAGTAAAAACTAAAAAAGAAGCAGATAAACTGCATGACCTAAAAAAATCTATTATATATAAGTAGAAAATTTAAAATAACAAAATGATAAACCAAAAATTAAACTAAATGAGATACATTCTCCTAAAATTACTATATCTATTTATAATAAAAATCTAGGTATTAAATTAGATATTCTATCTTAAAAATTAAGTTATCCAATTATAAATCTTCTACATCAGTCAATTATTTTGAGTATAATTTAACCTAAAAGTTTAAGATTTAACCATATTTCCTTTGAATTTAAATACTCAATTTATATAATTTAAAATCATCTTAATTTCAGCTTTGAAAATCAACTTTATTTAGCTTACTCATTTAGCTTGATTTCCTCTATTTCTTATAATTTAATTAATTCCCTTGAATATATCTTAATTTTATGTTTGAGGAATAAGTAAGAAAAGTATAAAAGTATATACAATGATATATTTTGTCTCATTATTCACTTAATTACTACAAAAATTTTCCTAAAAGCATCTACTAAAAAAGCTGGAAGCTATGATTTGTATTTATAGAGAAACTTATTTTTTCTATTTTAAGTGAGAAAATAATTAGTAAAATGGAAAAAGTAAATGAAAAGTAGCTGTACAAATTAGGAGTTGAATCACTATCTTTAATAAAAGCAAAATTGATCCCATTCTGTACTAATTTGAAATCGTAGTTTTGGTTTTACTAAAATTGTAAATTAACAGTTTGTTTCTGATTTTTTATTTAACTAAAATTTGTTAGACCAAACATGTAAAAATGTAGTTGTCAGGTATAAAATTTTAAATAAAAGCTATCAATTAAACCTATAAAATCTAATGATGCAGTTTAAATCAAGTAATTATAAAATTTTTAAGAAATGGTATTTTTCTTTTTTCACATATGATTAAAGAACTGCATAGTGTAAACTCTAAATCTTATATAAAAGGGAACTATCAACATTTTTAAAGCTTCAGCTACTTTTTATAAAAAATTAATTATATCTATTTCCTCAAAAATAAAAAGCGAATTCTATCATATACACATCGTGATCAAAGCAAAGCCCCTCTTATTTCATAAGCTTATTATAAGTGAACCAAATATAGTTATATTTGCTTCTTTTATCTCATAATAACAAAAAAGTTATTAAAACTTGCCTTTTAAATTAAGAATATACTTTAAATTACTTAACGTCATCGTTATAGATCAAAGTGTTATTTGATGATACATTTAAACAGATAAAGGCATCTTTAGTTTCTATTAACGTGTTTGTATTTCTATCTTAAATATTAGAATCATTAGATGAGAGTTATTCCAAATATGCTTAAAATATATGATTCCTAAGATTTAACAAATACTAGCTTTATTTATATGCATATTCCTATTGATAGCTTATTTCTCCTTTTATAAGCTTGCTTATATCACTTCTTAAGTTAGTCAATTATTTCTTTTGAAAAACACTATCGAACACTTTTATTTAAATGAAAGAACTTTAGCTATCAAATTAAAATTTAACGAAGGTAGTTAAGCCACCCGAGTGATAAAGATGATTATAGTAATAGTATTTAAAAGTTGTAAGATAGAGAAGCATTAATTAAGTAAATAATCTTAATAGCTAGATAAATTTCATAGCTTTCTTCTGCTTAGTAAGTATTCTACTATTTCAATTCTAAATAAATTAGCAATTAAGAAAAAGAAATTCTTTTAGCCTATCAAATCAGATACTTAATTTACTCCTATAAATGGAAGAATCAACTAGTTAGTAATCTGGAGGGGTAAATTACTAAGTTTTTATAGTTAATATGTGGTTGGTAGAAAAGTTAATTTATTAGAAAATTGGGATTAAGTGTCTGGAACTAAAATATCATACCTTTAGGATAATTATTTATTTAAATAGAACTAACAAGAGTTTGATAATTTTGATATTTGTTGTTCCATTAAAGAAATACTAAATTTGCCTAACTATAATCCTTCATTATTATATTTCAATATAGTTGAATATTATTAATTTACGTAATCTAAGCTTAGATCTAACTCAGATTTATTCTATTGTAATTTTTATACCAACTATTACTTTCAGATTTTATTCAATTGTTTTATCTTGAAGTTTGCTTTATAGGTAGGATTTAAACCTTTTTAATCTGATTTTTTTTAATTAGAGATTTTAGTTTATTTAACAAATAAAAGGTTCTAGATATACTAACAATACTAGGTATAAACCTTAAAGCTTTCTGTCTTACTTTTAGATAAAGCAGTTTGCTATCTGCTAATTAATATTCCTTTATTGATATCCTTAAATCATTTCCTATCCTTAGCTTTAAGTTGACTCTAGAGATTGAGTTTGATTTATGTGTTTAAATATTTTTTAGTTATACTCTTCACTACCTAACTAAACCAAATCATACATATTTCTCAATAAGTATATTCATATATTTGAGATTTTGAGCTAGATAAGAGAAGGAGTTATTAAATCTGACTCTAATCAATAAGAAAGTAATATATAAGGAAGGCATAATTTGGTATCTTTTAAAGTATGAAGGAATAGATAAAAGAGCAGGAGATATAAGATTAAGATTATAAGATATGAGAAAGTAAAAGATGAAGACACAAATTAATATTTATTATAGAATTTAAGAGATATTTCATTATGACAGCTCATCTTCTAAATAGTTATATTCGAAAGTGAAATCAGGCTTAAGTCTCTACATCCATCCATTTTCATAATCGAAAAAAGCGAAGCTTCCTTGTTCCATTTAACTATTTTGAATCTTAGGTTCTTCAAAACGCGAAAATCATGTCATGTATTTTTTATGGTATCTTCAGCCTCTCTTCTTCAGTTGCTTAGCAGCTTAATATTAACTATAACTTCCTTACTAGTGGTAAAAAATAAAGAATAGTGTATCTAAGCTCAGTTTTTCAAAATCCACACTTTCTTTAGGTTGATGAGGAAAACATTCGCAGACAGGATAAGGTTACCTAGCAAAGTAGGTTTTAGTTCTCTAAAAATAAGGTGGAATGAATTTAGCTGAAGTTTCTAGCATCTAAGTAGCACTATATTAAAGCTATCCAACTTATATTTCTTCCTCTTATGGCTATAAGAATTAAGGAATAGGATTTAGTTTCATGCTTTATTTCTAGGATTCGTTTAAAATTAATTCGGAGTTTTGAAACATATTTTGCACCTTGCTTTCTTCACTTGTCTTAAAATTAAACTAACTTTATTTAGAAGTAGGAAGAGATTGGTATATTTCTAAGGATTAGTTTAGTGACTGAAATGCTTGCTTTGATTAGGGTTAACTATAAGGAGACGTTGATTTGCTAATTTATTAAGATTGAATTTTATTGTTTTCTTCCTAAAAATTAGTTTTGAACTGAGGTTATTAAGTCTAGGGTCTTATAATATTATTTTATACAGTTTGCTTTTAAACTTGAGGTTAAACTACTTTCTTCTACTCAGCAGGTTCACTAACCTAGGCAATTATATTTTATACTTGCCTTTCTTATGTATTGGTTATGGATTTAGTTTGAAAAGATTATTCGGAAGGTTACTGGAAATTTATAAATTCTTCTAGTTCGTTATAGTTTTGCTAAAGTTAAAGGCTTATATCGGATTCGGGATTATCATAGTTTTCTAGAAAATAATCAATATTGTTTCGTAAATCCTCAAGCTTGTCAAACAAGTTGCCTTAGTCGTTTTCTACTCCTCTTAATATTCAATCTAACTTGTTTAAGTGAAGAGTAAAATCGCCAATACTAGTCTATAACGCTTCTATTTTTTATTAATTTTGCTTCTTATTTCTCTTCATGTTTAGGCCTTCCATTTCAGCCTCATATTCATTTACTTTGTCTTTTATTGCTGTTTAAGCATTTTAAATTCATTCTCTTACACTTTGTCTCTCTTCTTCTCGTGGATCCATTCTTTCTCTTTGAAGCATTCCTTCCTTACTAAAAGGTCTAGTTTTGCTTTCTTTTTCTCAGGACTTAAATCTTTCCATCTACTGCTCAATTTTTTTCCTTGACTCATATAGAGAATTTTTATCCTTAATTTCATTTCCATTAATCCAGTTTTTTATTTATTCCCTATGTCTCTGAAGTTTTTTTATTTCCTTCTTTAGCTCATTTTCATATTTTTCTTTGGAAGTAGCATTAGTAGCACCATTTATTTTATCGAAAATAACGTTAAAATCTCCTAATCCTTCATCAATTTACTTTAATCTCTTTTCTATATCAGATTGAAGTTGTCTATATTTTGACCCCATATTTTATTTATTAATTCAAATTTTATTAACAATATCCAATTTCCATTTTCGTCTCTCTTATTTAATAAAATCTTTTCATTCTAGCGATCTCCCTTTAGGCTATCTGGCTTTACTCCTCTTCTCTTATAAATAAATAAAGCTTTTGCTAGTGTAACTTTTATCTTCCTTTGATTAGAAAAGGTAAAGTATATTGATCGCAGGTAGTTTGCTTTTAATAGATTAATGAAAAATTAACTTATCTACTGACCTGCATAAAGTATGCCAAATTTTATTTTTTTATTTATTATAAAGTGTGAATTAAGAAGCTGTCAACTAATATTAAGCTTATTGATCTAGAGCCTTTACCCAGATTGCATGTGCATTAGATTACAAATGCTAATACTTATATTTCCTCAAGCTATCTTTTGATGCTTTGCTTTATTAGCTCATTTTTCCTTCTTTTTTATTCCAGTTACTACCTTTAATTATTTTGCACTGCTAAACAGATAAAAATATATTAGAAAAGGTGTTAGAAACCCATATCTTTATAACAGGTTTATTTCATTTAACTAATTAACCTTTTATAGTTGATTTAAAGCGTATAATTATGTATATAAAATTAAAGGTTTTAGGATATAACTTAGTGCTGTTATATACTGCTCATATAAAAGAGCCAGTTGAGTATTATAATTAGCAGGCAAAAAATAGCTTTCTAAGGTTTTAGCTGCAATGCATATTTTATTATAGCTTGACTATTGTTATGCTAAATTATTTGACTTTGTTTTAAGCTTTTTGGTTATTTAATTTGCTTATCATATAAACAGCTAAGGATAGTATAAAAGCTTAAGAACAAATATTTGTATACTCATTTTTAAGTTAAACTTGAGAAGTTAAAGCGTTTTTATAAAGTTGTCTATTAAATCTCGAAATGCTGGCTACCATTAAACTTAGGGTATATCTTGAAGTTTCTATTTATAGACATAACAAATAGCCAGATTAATACTTTTATTCAAGAAGTAACTTTAAATTAAAAAACTAATCATTTAGTTCCTAATGTGATATCAGTAAGATCATATTCCAAAGACTTTTAATGCTTTAAATTCGATCGAGCTGGTTTATAGATTGATCATTTAAATCTTTCAAAAAGATTGAAAGTTGAAATAAGATATTCAAAAAAGGAAGGCTTTAAAGCATAACTCTATATAGAAAAAATCCTTAAAGAAAGCTAGGTGATGATGCCTTTAAACAGTAGTAAGCATTCAGAAAGGAAATGTTTCTGATTTTAAATTAGACCAAGAAAATTTCAGTTAAAAGCAATAAGAAAGCCTTTTAGTGGCTTTACTAATGTATTAGCTTTAGTATAAATTCATCTAACTTTGAAAATATCAAAGTAATTAATCTAAAAACTGGTTTAAGTTTCAAAAAGGAGGAAATAACAGAAGCTATAGGGTAAAATAACGAGAATAGGTAAAAAAAATAAGGTTTAAATTTATAAAGAGCAACATCGAGAGTTAGACATATAAAGGTAAAAATAATTACAATTAGTTAAAAATCATCTTATAATGAAATATTTTAAAAGAGACCAGACGAAACTTACACAGAGAGCCACAAAAGTACTAAGCATTTTATAGTTGATTGGTATTCCCACTATTTTAAAGGGTCTAATAAACTTATCGCTTTTTAAGAGTTTTATCAGTATGTTAAGTACTTCTTATGTTTATTTGTGGTTTTAAGTATTTTCTTAATTCATTAACTGAGCTTTTTTAACTAAAATCTGGGATTAAATCAGTAAATCCCTGTGCAAGTCAAATGCTTTGTTGAGCTTGAGGCCTATTCAAACGCATTGAGCGAGTTAAACAAGAATGTTAATTAAAAGTAGCCCAAAAAGAGTAGCTCCTTGAGTATAAGGTCCTCTAATATATCCTAAGGCGAATAAAGTAAATAAAGAAATAGAAATGAAGGAAAAAATCATAAACACAGAAAGATACATAAATATCCTTTTAGTATACCTCATTCCTAAATCTAAACATATTGTTCTAATGCTATATCACGATAATGCAGTTAGGGGATCGTATAAATTTAATCTTGGCAATGAATCTGAATAATTCTAAGAGGATAGTAACTAAGACAAAGTTTGCATAATGAATAGTTTTCTACTAAGATCAATAGGTCCAACATTGATTTATAAAATCGTGAAAAATACTAGCCTAGCTATGTTAAAAATTCCCAATATATACAAGATTATTTCAAATGGAACCAAATATAAGTTATTTTCTAGTTTCCTCTTACTATTCAAAATAAAAACAAGTAGAGGGATCAAGGAATATAAAATAGAATACGCTAGAATCATTTTTTTCTTCCTTTAACTTATGTACTAAGCTTTATCTGCTTTTATGTATAAAATCTTGCAAAACAAATAGCCGGAAATCTATTTTTGTGTTACTTCTTCATATAAATTTTTATTATCTTGGATTAAGCTCCATCATGGATCTGTTATTTTTTCTATAAATTAAAGTCTGAAATTTGAAACATCGATTTCATTTCTCATAATAGCTATCTAAAGCTCCCTTTCTATAACATCATTAGGAATGTTGGTCCAATTATAAATTAGCATTTCATCCTTTCAATTACATTTTTGAATTTTGATCTGGTAATATTTGCTTGTTGTTACATATCCATACTTTGTAGATATGAAGAATATCTAGTATATCTATATTGTTACTAGCAAAACTATTAGTCCTCAGTGCTTTCATTAATTCTCACAATTTATTGAGATTGCAACAGAAAGGCAATTAAAGACCCAAACTGAAAATTGTACTTTAAACATGAAGGTACATCCTATAAATCCTTGATTGTATGTTTACCAATATCCGTTTATTTTAATTAGAATAAGAGATCCTAATGGGCCAAGAATATAAAATATAAAATGAGAGATTAAGGCTGATACCATTTATTTCCAAACGAAATATACTTCTACTTCGTTTTGCTCGTCATGTGTCCAGCAAGTGTCATTATAAATTTAGTCATTGAAAGTCTTTTGAAAGATTCAAGCGAATTTACTAGGCGAAAGAATTTTATCCTCTGCAATCAAAAAGTCTTGACCATATTCAATTTCAGTTTGCTAATCTTATTATTTGCTTTCTTCGGCTTTGCTTATGGAAAAACCTTAGTCATTTATAGTCTGATTTGGCGTATTATTCAGAAGAATAGATTTAGATTTTATGAATGACTTGCTTTTCGACTTTTCCAAAATTTTTAAGATTTTGACTTAGTAAGAATCTTATTCATATTCGCAGGAAACTTGTTTTTTACATAGTTAATCTCCTTCCATCTTCCGTACCAATTTAGATAATAAAAGTAAATTTCGCTTTAGTTTAAAAAAAATGTAGTCTTAATAAAAATTAAGTATTACTATGGAAATTTATTACAATAGCCAGGGATTAATATAGCAGTAGAATCCTTTAATTATAAGACTGGATTGCTAAAGTACGTAATTTACTTCTTAACTCTACATGCTGTTTTGGGAATCTCTTAATCAATTAACTGGTATGCTAGTTAAATATATAGATGCTTCTAAACTACCCAGCTAAGAGTTTTATACTTGCAGCTATATTTTTTATTTGTATGGCATACGTTTTGAACTAAGAAACTAGAAGGAATAAATTTTATAAGCAATAAATTTAGTTTGATAGACTTCTTAATATTAGCGACTATTTAGTTACTATAAAATATTTAATAACTTAAAGCTTTAAAGTTTGTTGGTATAAGCTCCAAGTAATTTTTTTAATATTAAAGATCTAAAAGAGCTTAAATCTTTTAATTCAATAGCTTCTTTATACTATATATGGCAACAAAATTTCAACTCTTATTTAAATATACCATCAATCTTAAAATATCATCCAACTTGTGTACTTGCTATCATTTTAAAATCACTATTATTTTATAACTTTTAAATTACATTTTTGCTAGAAATATAGAAGAGTCTCTGTTGACAATACTTGATCTTAGGAAGTCAGATTATAAATGTATAATTGATACATTAAGAATATTTAAAATATTTTATTATTTGAACTTAGTTCCCACCTAGTAGCCTTAGGGATTTCCTTAAAAGGAAAATTAATTTATAAAAGCTTTTTATTAATTGTAGAGCTACATACTTGATTAAAATTCCCTCTTGCTATTATAGGCACAGGTATGCATTAATTTCCTTAAGTTATTGTCATTTATTAATTTTAGTATAATGCTATATGACTATGCTTGAAGTAATAACTTAAAAGAGATATATTTTTAGCTTTTAACTTTTTGGATTTTATCTCCATGAAATTTTTTAATTGTCTAGCAAATCCTTACTTATAAACTCTTTTTCTTGGAGCTATAAAGTTTTGAGCAAAAGACTTATATCCATTTAATAAACTAGGGATTCTTTTTTGAAGTAATGATCTATTTTATATTTTAATAATTTTAACTGATATCTTCCTCTAAAATCATTCAGATTGCTTATCACTTATATACTTTATATGTGACTTCATTTTGTTAATATTATCCCTTAGCATTTTTAATACTCCTCTACTATATGCTAAGTTAAAAATAACCTCGAAATTTTATGTTTATATACATTACTAAGTTAACTCGTATTTTTAAGGAATATCCTTATTAAAATTTACCAAAATACATTAAAAGAATCCTATGTTATGATTCTCAAATAAACTAGGAATAAGTGTAAGTCCTGAGAGTTTTCACCAAATAGACAGTAGTTAAGATCTAATACACTACAGTAATTAAATCCCAAATTTAGTAGCTTATTGCACATAAAGCTTAGACCATCGATTTCTTTTTTATAAACTTTTAAAAAGTAGGTTTATTGTAATTTATCTTATGGCTTTCCTAGAGAAAATAGAAGTTTATAGTTAAAGAGCAAAGTAGAAGATAATAATTATAATTCTTTTTATTTATATAAACTTACTACAGGGTTATAATTTACCCATCTTTAATAGATCCTTTTAACTTTTACTTAGCTTGCTCTATATTGTATCTTTTCTAACCTATTCTGTTTCTTAGCTTTTTTATTCTGCCATTTAGATTCATCTGTACTCAGTAACTTAGTTAAGATCTTGGTATTTCATAGCATTAAGAATGTAACTTATTTCTTTAATTTAGACATTTTATATCCATTTTAATTAGTTTAATTATCCTTCCTTGCCTCATAAATACAATACTAATAAACAAGCAGCTTTGTATAGATTAAAGTTTACTGAATGTGATTTTTAGTTCTAATTTAGATTATTCTTTCAATAAGAAATACTACACTTACTAACTCCTAGCTTTGATTAAATTGCTAGTTATTGAAGTTAGAACTTAGTGCTTCTATTCTTTATCTTAGAGTTTTAGTATCTTTAATTGAAGCAATAGTTATAGTATTTAACTTAAGTATTAGCATATCATATTTCCCTTTTTCCTACTCTCTTTGGGTATTAAGTCAAATTTATAATATTATGATTAACAATTTTGAAAGTTATTTCTTCCTGCTTTCTAGACTTATTATCAAACTCATAGTGAAGCTTTAAGAAATAGCAACACCTTCCCCTATGTCTTATAATTATACTTATATCTATTTACTTATTTACCTAAAAGAAGATAAAAGGTTAAAAGGAAACAGATAGGAAGAGATAGCGAAGCAATAGATTATAAGTATATTTAATAAGCAATAAGCAGCTTATTAGGCTTAATAGCTAATAAGCCTTAAGAATAACTAAATGTATAAAGACTGTGAAATATAAGCTTCTTTTAAGTTAAATAGTAAATTACTATAAGCTTTTGATAATTGGTAATACAAGAAACTTAAGATCCTAACCTTTAAGCTCGCCATTTATAAATAGATCCCTATAAAGATTTACTTTATAAACTTTAAGACTTAGACATTCTTTTTAGAGACATTCAATTTTGTCAAAAATATAACTAAAACTCTCCGATATAAACCTAGTCTCTTCTAACTAAGAGCTAAACTAAATTCTATAATCTAGTAAAATAAACTTAGTTGCAAGCTTTATAATAACTATTATCCACTAGGTATAAAACTCCAAGTATTGAAATTGAAGCAAATTAGTGCTAAGAGAAAAAAGAAAATGATGGAATGAGGATTAAGACTAGAAAGGCCAATATTTATTTTAGAAAGTATTTATTATATTTTTTGGTATAATAATAAGATAATTTCCCCCTTTATATTCTAGAATCTTTATTTAAGTTATAAAATGTCTTATCCCAGTTTAATTAAATGCACAATTGAAGATGAGAGTGAACCTTTACTTATATTCGAAGTCCCCGCAACTTTGTATGATTTAAAATAGTCAGTGCAACTTAAGAAAAATAGCTTAATGAATAAGAACTTATAAGTGCTATGCAATTAGGATTTGTTTGATTAGAATAGATTAAAACCTATTAATAGTGAAGAAGAATGGAAAAGTTCTTTGAAATTCTTCTCCGATAAATGCATTTCAACTTTAGCTTTGGTTATAAAAGAACTTCCATTAAATAGACAGAATGGATTGGATAGTTATTAGAATAATCAGACAGTTATTGCTTAACCTGTGATCACAAATATTTAATAGTAGTAATATCTATAAAATAGCATAGACAGTAAGAATACCTAGATAAGTTAATTCCCACCTAATTAAGCTTATTAGTAGTAATCTTATAGCAATGAGTAAATTTAAAGATAACAAAAAGATCCCATTCTTTAACCATTTACTACTTAGCACTAAATCTAAAACTAGGGATCTAATACAACTCAAAACTATTAGCAGATACTGTATCCTTAAGTATAATCCTATCAGGCTCATTAAAGTCATTCTTATGATCAAAATTAAGCAACTAATCAGTATTAATAGTAAGCTCTAAGTAATCAAAATTAAAAGGAAGTAGAGGTTTAATAAAATTTAATTTATAAATCTGTTCCAAATTAAGGTATTTGATAGCAGCAGTAAATGAATCAATTAGTAGCTACATCTTTGCCTTATGCATAATAAAGTCAAAACTAATAATAGGATCAATCTACTTAGCAGCTTTTAAATATTTTATGCTAATATCATAAAATCTAATGCTTTTGTGTTTGCGTTACATGCAATAAGCCAATATGTACAAATTGCTAGCCAAATCATTAAAAATGCATTTGTAAATATGAAAAAAATGCTATTTAATATTACTAGGAGCTATAAGGTGCATAATTATAAAATTTAGATAAGATAATCGCTAAAATGCAAGAACAAAATACATCATATGGAATCAACTTTCATACTTTAGAAGAATAATATAGTCAGTTTGAAAGGCAAGCTAATACTTTTTAAAACCAGCTAATTGAATAAATTAACAGCTATTTTAATACTTAAAAAGCATAATACTAAGAGTAAATTAAAACTATTAAAGGTAAACTTAAGTCAAATCAAGGCTAAGTTTCATCAATTCTAGAAGAGGCATAGAGGATAAAATTAATGTAATTCTAGTAAGACTAAATTGTACAGTTAATTTAGTTCTAGATATAATGCGAAAAAATTAAGTAAGATGAATCTAAATTATAGCAATAGATGAAGTTTAGTCTTTAAGCTTAGATAAAATAGAATAATAAAGAATAAATTATGTAAGCCATTTAAAACTCAATGGACTTAAAGATTATAGAAGAAAGTACACAAAAAAAGTAACTTGAGCAAAATAATTAATCTCAAGTTGGAGAAAACAATAAGAAGACTATTAATGATTATAGATAACTTATTACATAATAGTTTCTATACAGTATCAATTTGGAAGAAAAAGATAGAGAAGGCTTTATAAAAGCAATAGATCTTATATTATAAATGAATGACAAAGATGAAATTGATTTATAAAAACTAGCGAAAAAGTACTTAATATATTATAAATCACTAGAAGAAGTAGCTTTTTAGTATTTTTCATGAAAACTATTAACTTTACAAAATTTTATTGCTTAAATTCTCTTTATGACGTTTTATTTACATTCATAATATCAATCTATCTAATATTTTATCATCGTTATCCCTTTTTTCTGACTTTCCTATTTTAAAATAACTCTAAATTTCTAAATGGTAAGATTATAAGGTTTTTCAGACGACTTAATAACATCTTTCTATCATTAAAAATCTCTAATTTTGTAATTATTTTCTTTAAAGCCATGAAGCTAAAAAGCTTAAGGTTAAACATCTATATAGTAATAGATTTCACTTTGTAAAAGGAGTTCTTAAAGATTCTTTAAAATGATAAGATATCATGATTAGTTTTTAAGAGATAATTAGATTTTTTAACTGAGTAATAAGAGGCTACTTAGAAGCTTTTTATATGTAAAAGTTTTGAAAACATCTGAACTAAAGGGGGAACTTAATAATTACCTCTCATAAAAGAATCTCTTAATCATTCTTTATCTCCAAGCTTATTTTTATTAAATTTACATTGCATACGTAAATATCTATATATCAAGCGCTTCTTTTAGTAAATAGAGGAATATCTAAATAACTACTCTCAGCCAAAATCCATTTTCCATATCTATCGAAAAATAAAATTTTTGGCTAAAATAATAAAAAATGACTTTATGAAGCAAATGATTTGTATAAAGAATTGAGTCTAACTAAGTCAATATTTGTTTAGGATATAAATAATCATTCATAAGTCAAATTTAGATAAGTTTAAAATAAATGAAATTGAAATAAATTTATAAAGCTTAAATTAGAAAAGAGACTAATTAAGCTAAATTTTAATATCAGGAGAACTAAATCAGCTTAAGATAATATCTTTCTTTGACTTCCTATTATTAAAGTTTTCTTTTGATAGAGTAGCTAATGTTTAGACTTATTGATTAGGAGTTGGTATGGATTTATCTTACCTTTTATTCTTCTTTCAGCTTTATTCTTTAGTTATTATTACTGAGCTAGCAAGTATAGGGAAATAAAATCCCTTATAAATAATTTATATTGAGCTTTTAATAAGTTTACCTTAGTGTTCTACTATATACATTTATAGGATTATACCAAGCGAAGATAAAAAAGGAGATTAGGGGGATAAAATGTACTTAAATACTCATGAAGAAAGTACTTTAAATGATATAGCTAAACTAACATGCTGTAATTACCTTAAATTCTATGTAGATAAGGAATCTAGTTATTTGAAATGAACTAGAAGCTATTTGAACTTTGGAGGATATAAATAGTAAGTTAATAAGGCTTGATTAATGATTTAAAGTCTTCTTTAGTATTTAAGTCAAATGCTTTAAAATACACTCATAAATCGAAATTATTTGGTAAATAAACTCTATTTGATATATAAGAAATAGTTTCATTCTTCTTTATCTAAAATTAACTTCATATCAGACTAATAAAATTTATGGATTGCAACTAGGAAAGTGTTGTATACCTCATTTAGTCAAAAAGTTACCTCTTGTTGCTTATTTAATTGGCCATTGAATACTCTTCTATTATATAAGCTTCAATTATATGAATAACATATATAAATCTCCTTATTGATAATATCACCAAAGCGCTTTCATCCAAATTCTTCAATCTAAATTTAAATCTCTAGGAGCTTTAACAAATAATGCAAATGCTTTAAGTTTAACTAAATAGCAAAATAAATGAAAAAGGGGGAAATAAAGAGAAAGCAAAGCTAAGAAGTTTCTAGTATAAATGTGAATCTTCAGTAAGAGTTAAAGTTAAGATCGTATATAAAAGAGAAACTAACAGCAAGATAAAATGATTATATTTGTTGAGCTTAGAATTTAAATAATTATTTTAGAAAGTGCTTCAAAGGTTTTAATAAGTTTTATATTAAATATGTCATATCCTAATATCATTAAGATTTACAGTGAGGATGAAAAATAGAGCGCTATGTTTTATTAAGTTCCTTAAGATTACCAGAGCTTGAAGTAAGAAATTTAAAAACTAGCGGGTAAATGACTAAAGAGCAATAATTTCTAAGTCTTTTGGAAATAGGAAATTCATGTTAAAAAGACTAAAAAAGAAATTTCCAACGATAATAATTTTAAAGAAGCTATTTAATTTTGCTCTTAGAAATGTGTATAAACTCTAAATTTGTTGGTTTACGAGTAAGAAGATTCATAAATTTAGTATCCTAAGACTGAATAATTCTAGTTTAATGCTTAGTAAAATTATTAAAATTCCTAGTAATAAAGCTACAATTAGCCTGGCTCCTAGCAATACGATTATTAGAATATTTAAGGATTCTAAACTTATAACTAACCCACTCCCACTAGTATATAGTAAAATATTACGATGCCTTAGTACTAAAATCAGGAAGGATATAATAATTTAAAAGGACCTCAAACCAACGGATAAAATTAATGAGTAAATGCTTAAAATCAAGCTGCTCAGCCCATGAATCAACAAGAAATTCAGAAGTAAATAGAAAAAATTTTTGAAAGTATAGATAATATGATAAAAACAAAATTCACGGAGATTTCATAAAGAAATAAACCTTAAAATGGTAATTTGAATAGCAACTAAACTAATAACTACCCTTATAATCAATAATCTATACCATAAAGCTAAAATTAGTTTTAAAATAAGGGAAACGAAATAAACTCTTAGTATAACAAAGATCAAAGTACTTTGATAATTGGAAACTAACAGCAAGGAGGTAGTGATATGGTAGAAGTATATGGAAATTAGTTAGGACTTTCAGAAACAAAAAAGTAAATGGTAAGACAAATTTTAGAAATAGGAATATCTAATGATATCTAATTGATATGCAAAAAAGCTAAAATTTATAATGATTCTGCTAGTATTATCGATAGCCTTGCATCCTGAAAAGCCGGAACTAAATTTTACTTATTAACTTAATCCTTTTTTCAGATATAAATATATTAACTATCTAATATATAAGCATTCAGTGCATGTATCATAATTAGTTTCCTGACACTCTACAATACTAATAAATATCTTTCTATAAATAAGCTTTAAACATTCTACTAAAGAGAAAATAATAAGCCTAACGCAAAATCTTTAAAACTAGGCTAGATCTCTATATAATAACTAAAACTTTACTTTCTTATACAATATAAAATCATTAAGCTAAAGCAAAAAGCTTAAAATTCTTTGATTCTCTAATCACTTTCTAATGATTCATAAATAACTTAGTCTAGCTTAGATTTATATAATGCTAATATCTTTGACTATCATTTTCTAACTTTAGTCTATTAAATAAGAAGCTTGTAAAAGTAAGGCATACTGAAAGAAGAGTACCTTAACTAAAAATAGAGTATAAATGATAACAAAAAGTACATGAAAAAGACCAGCTTGGAAAAAAATGAAAATAGTGATTTTTACTTTACTGAATATTAAGGGTATTTCCTTTATAGTGCAATTATAGGAGTAAACTACTGCTAATTTTCATAAAGCGTCTGAAGTATTTTAGTATTAGATGAAAGCTAGCAAGAGTGAAATCTCTTTAATAAATAAAGGCTGAAGAATTAAAGGTATAAAGTTAGCTAGCTATGAAATTTTTAGAGATAGACATAAATAAAAATGAAAGGCAAGCATGATAAGTCAGCTAATCCTATATGCATCTAAATAACTAAAAGCTCGATATTTAATAAAGGGTAATAACTTCAAAGAGATAAGAAAAATTCTTTATTTGCTATAGAATAAGTATCTTTAATCAGTTTTCCTCCCATAAAATAGATTCTAGTTTGTTTTAAACACAAACTAAGCTTTAAATATATACTTCGATTATCAAAATTATAAACCTAGCACTCACTTAACTACTAGTTAAAAAAGGGATAAAGTTTCCAAATAAATGAAATATAAATTCAAAACTAAGACTCTCAATACATATCAGATATAGCAAAGGAGAAGGTAATAGTATGAGTGAGAGATATGATTATAGTATGATAAAGTAAAGAAATTAAAAATTTATCTTATAAATTAGATTTTGAAACACATGCAAAATAAATTTAAACTTAAAATGCAATTTCCTTATGCTATTAATTTGACTTTTTAAAGTGAGCAGATGTAGTCAGTTCATATTCTTCCTTCAAAATTTCAGAAATTAAAAGAAATAATAGTCAGTTTTTATAAAAGTCTGTCTGACTAAGAGTTTAAAATAGTTTGGATGAAAAGTGTAGAGTAAAGTTTGGAAAAGTAACAGATCGCAAATGATTAAGAGTATGATAGTGCTATTCAATTTTGTTAGATGCAGAGCTTATGGGAAATGAACTTGCATATATACCTGAATGAGGATTTAGTTAACGAGGAGTAAAAATAAGAGTTATTGAAGGATCAAAATGATTGAAATCAGTACTATTATTGAAATAGCTAACCTGAGAACAGTTCTTATTGGGAGTAAACAACAAATAAAAATGTTCAATCCAATTCTGGCCTTTAATAGCTTGAAAACTCCTAGATTAAAGAAGACTTAATGTAGAAGGACTTATAAATGTCCTAAGAAAAGCAGGAGTTTGGGATTTAAAGTTAGTGATAAGATCAGTAAACAATGAGCATCTAACCTAATTTAGGTTAGTAGATGCTTGAAAGATAATTAACACCATAAACTTGAAATTAATAAACTTAAAGTCCAGTAAAAAGCATATCAAACCAATTTTTCTAGGTCGATTAATAAAACATAATAGCCTAGTAAAACAACTTCAATTAAGATTATCCCATCATTCAGTAATAAACTAACTTAGCAAACGAATATTTTCCTTAAACTAATATGCAATTAAAGCATTTCAACAATCCAGGAACAACATCTTATACTTAATAATTTGAAATATAGCAAAATAAGTAAGTAGACAGCGTTTCTTAGAACTTACCTTATATATAAGCCCATAAAAGCTAAAGTCTGAAGTAATATGTAGATTAAAACTTAGTGCTAAATAAGAATTTATCATTTGATATATTAGAGTCTTAAGGCAATATGCGGAAAACCCTAGTACCTTACTTATCGTAGAGGCAATAATAAAACGTAACTGAATCTTTTCCCTTCGTTTAAGCAGAAAGTAATTAGCAGAATATTGTTTCATTCAATTTTTTCAACGAGACGGAAAGTTAAAATTAAGTAGAGTTGGAAATTTAAAGCCAAGTGGATACATAAAACTTGGAAATGTAATTAGAGTATTAAAGAAATAAGAAGGAGCAAGGAGCAATAATATAAGAGTAGGTTTAAGCAACTATTTTGACCTTAAAATCATTCTATCAACTCTATAAAAACAACTAAAATGATATCTACTAAAATTATGAGCAGCCTCAATTAATCTTGCAATAAAGCTTTCAGCAGATTGATAGTAATATTAAGATAACATTTGAAGATAAAAATTTCCAAAAAAAGGTAGCTTAGAATATCTTATCATAAATAAGACAGAATTAGCCACCATTGAAGCAATTTTAATCGTAATAAGAGATGCAAGGATTATGGGGAGAACTTTAGTGTACTGAAAGAAGTTTATTTTTCTTGGTAAAATAAACAGAAAAAATTAAAATGTAATTTTACTTATTATAGAACTATTAAGAATATAGGTACTGTTCAGTGAAATAATAATTAAGTTTCCATCCTATCTGAAAATTGAGGAGAGTAAACACCCCAAGTCAAAGCGCTTTTGCCATAGCAATCAGATATAGTAGAACTATCCAAAGAAGGCAAAAATGTTGAAAGTGATGATTTCTATTAGTTTTATCTCTACGATGAATAAAGCTAAAAGAAAATTAGCATTTAAGACTTATAAGTAATGGTCAAGATAATATAAGTTCCTTAATTAAGATTCTCATCAAGCTTTTAGAATGCTAAGATTAAATAAGGAACTTATATTAATTTAGACATAGCCATTGAAAATCAAGGTCCAAAACTGCCTAATGGAATAGTAGTATAAGAATCTAGATTTATAAAGAAAGAGGAGACTATTAAAGAACTTTTCTAAAATGATAATTAGAAAATTTGATTCAATTTAGACACTTCAGTAATGCCTCCAGGGCTAAATTCCTTAGAGTTCAATCTATTTATAAACAGATAGAAATTTAATAATTTCAATCTCAATTTAGAAATATAAGAGTAAGGAGCTAGTTTATTAAGTTAATCTTTATAGAAAAACTAAATCGCCGTAGTTTAAGTCAATTAGGAAGCTATTAATAATAAAGCATTTCAATACGGTCTAACCCAGCGGTAAAATTAAATTGTCAAGGAATTGGTAGAGCTGGGAATCTCCAAAGATCTTGACCTTCTTTGCAAGAAAAGTAAGCTATACAACGACACTGCAACTGTTATAGATAATTGGAATAAGGATTAAAAGACCATTAATAATTAATTTCTCAATATAAAATAAGTTTTAGGATTAAGTTCTAAAAAATTTTCCCTAGAATGTCAATATACTGTAATAGTACGGCTTAAGAATTTAGTTATAGAGCAATCTAAATTTAATAGTCAAAACTATAATAAAGTTCTAAATTCTAACTAAGAATTAGCTAAAGAGGCTTATTATAAAACTATCTATAATGATTTAAATATAAAAGCTTATATTATCAATTAAGTAAATAAAGAATCTAGGAATTAAATACCAAATAGAAGATAAATAAATCCTTTGCTTTTTAGTAGCAGAATAAAAGCATATTAACGTATAAATGTATGCAAATTAAGTTAAGATTACAATCTTTTGAATAAATCTATTGATTTTTATTTTCGCTTTTATTGTAAGAGATATTACTCATAAGGAAGTTATTATAAGATAAATTTAAGTTAGCAAACTAATAAATTAACTTGATAGTATTAATAATAAAGTCTAGTTTATTTCCTTTAAATCTTCTTTTTAATGAAGCAAAAAATAATTAGATTGAAGATATTAAGAAAGATTATAATGAGTTATGATATGAAATTACATAAGGTATTTAAATTTAATACTTAGTTTCATTTATAAAAGCATATCTTTAACAAATTCTATTAATAGTTGTGTATAGTTATACTTATTGTTCAGTTCGCTTATCATATAGCTGATTTATAGCTATTATTAATAAATCTTGGGTGAAAAAAGTAAAAAGAATTCTAGTTTTTATCTAAAAAATAGCATTAAAGGCATTTTTGTTATTTTCTAAGATTATTTTTTAGTTGCTAGTTCTCAGTATTGCTATTAAATCTTCTTTTTATTAATAAATAAAGTATTAAAATCTCTAATATTTCCCATTAGCATTCTATAAACTAATTTTCAACCTTTTAGCTTAAGCTATTAATATACTATTAAGTTTAAGTAAGCTTCTCTTTAGAGAGTATAAAACTCTTAGATTATTAAATACCTATATATACAAATCTATCATCGTATATCACTTTTTATTAGTTTTTCTTTTAGAAACTATAAACTAGATGCCTATTGATCTAAAATAGCTTAATTTGCCTATTTTTCCTATAAAGTTTATCTATCTATCTATTTATAATCCTTTTATTCTTAGTTATTGAATTGTTGCTTATTTACGCTGTTTTTTCTTTTTGGTCTACTTCATGTTTACATTCAATAAGAAAGCACAATAGCAGAACTCAGAATATTAGTAAGGCAAACGTATTGAAAGTTTTAGCTTTACCTGAGTATTTTAACCTTTAATTTTACTATTCAAGTTATTAGATAAAGTGCTTAGATTAAGTCTCTAATTTGGTACCTTTCCATATCTTGTAATCAGAACCTTAGTAAATATTCTTTATAGACGATAGTTTAAATATGAGTTATACTCTTTATATCTTTTTAAGTTCAAAGGAAACGAAATTTAGAAAACCAATAATAAAAGTGTTTATTACCATTTATTTCTGAGGAGCAAGTTTAAAAGCAGTTTTCTACTAATGATTGCTTTAGAATTAAATGCAGTGTTTAATAAGAAGATTTATAGCTATAAGGAACTAGTAGAATATTGAGAATCTCATTTCAAGTTAATTCTCTTTATTAGGCTCAGATAAATAGCAATTATAATTAAGAGCAATTTTGGAAAAATTGAGAGTTGTAGTACTTTGAAAAGTTAACTAAGAAAAGTAAAAATAAACTAGAAAAGAATAAAAGTAAAATTCACCGAAATTTTCGAATCATTTTAAGGAAAAAGAATGCAGGAAACTAAGATAGCACTTCTACAATTAAATAAGCAATAAAGTTGAATGTTATTAATTTTACAACATAAGGAATATTCTTAGTAAGCAGCAAGAGGTAATCTACATGTTAAAGAGAAAATAAGAGAAATTATACACACTTTAAAAACTATTTTCGTAACAACAAATGTATGAAAGCAAACCTATAAAAATAATCTCTTAGCAAAAGAATAGCATTGACGCTAATGCTGATTCAACTTAAATGAGGATTTTTCAATTATTATAAAATAATTAAGGTTGATATCTAATTACATAAGAAAAAAACCTCATTACCACTATATCTTCCTCTTTATTAATTACTATATTTTCATTTTCTCTATTTTAATTATCTTTCATTTATATTTTTACTTTATTTATTATATTCTAAGGAATTATCTTTTGATATTATTAATAATTCAAAATGATAATTTGCCCTTCGGCCCAAGTTTTATACTATTCCCTTTTGTTTCTACATTTTTCAGTCTTCACATTTCAAGGGTTTCTCAAGTTGCTAAAAAATTCTTAACTTCTTCTTAAAGATATTTCCGTTCAATGCTTGATAAATGGAGAATATTTGCTTTCAGATCTTTTCTTTTCTTCCTATTCTTTCTCTCTCCCAACATTTTTCCCAATAATGTTAAATCTTTTTGCAAATTCTATTTTTCTTAAAAAAAAAAATGGAATAATCTATTCGCCTTTCCAAAAACCAAATTAAGAACGCAAAAAGGAAAGCTGCGAAACTAATGCAGAAACAATAACAAGAAGAAGATAAATCAAGTTCCTCATCTGAAGGAAAAGTTATAATTGGAACAATAGAGACGAATCCAGTAAAAGTACAAAAATAATCAGAAATCTAAATATAAATTGACTAAATGAAAACAATAATACAAAATTATTAGGAAACAATTTACAATCAAGGGGAAAAAATAAGAGAACTAATGAATACTATCGAAGATTAAAACAACGAGCTACTAATAATAAGACGACAATTAATTTAAAATAATTTAGTCACGGAATAGTAACTATATGAATAATCTCAATCGAATTTTAAGCAAGAACAAAATATGATTATTGAAAAAGTTTCTAAATAAACAAACATCCAAGAAAAATAGAATGACGAAAAGATTAATATAGAATTACTCCAAAGAATCGATTAACTTGAAAAAAAAGTATTTCTGAAGAGATTCAAGAAAAGACCAATCAAAAATTGCTATTATTGCAAATCAAAGTGACACCTATTACAAAATTGCGATCAGTGAAGATAAATTTAGATGAAAGAACAACAAAGAACGTTAAGAATGCTTAGCAGACTCTGAATCACCGAAACGGGAATTTACAAGAAGAAGATATTCGTATAAAAGACAGAAGATTCTCAGTGGTTCCATCCACAAAAAAAAATGGCGTGGTATCCATCCACGCTAAAAAAATGGTAGCAAAAACCTGGTTGAAAATCCAGGGAACGCTAAACTTTAATTACTTTTAGTTTACTATATATATTCTATTTTTCTTAATCTTTTTCGGTTTTAATTTGCTTATATCTTGATTTTTGACTGTTCAATTTCCATTTATATAGTACCCCTTAGAATCGTCTAAATAAAATGATTTTTTATTCAATTCCTTAAAATTTTTCTTTATCTGTTCTGGATGGATAATTTAATTTTCGTATTTGGCAAATCCTTAGCTTATTGTTCTTCTAGCATCATTAAGTTTGCATAAAATAAATCTAGCTATAATAATATTGCTTTAGCTTATCTATTTATCATGTGGACTTCTTCTTCTTACTCCTGCTGCATGAAATTCTGTCTTTTTGCGTTTTTTTCCTCCTGGTCTTGAGTAAGATCACCAACTTTTCTTTCAGATTCTAAATTTTGCTGATAAGGGTTATTATCACTTTAGCCATTTCTTCTTCATTCAATTCAAGGATTTTGCTTCTTGTTTAAATCGCCAAAGTTTATAAAGGGATTAATTATCTTAATTTAGGTCTTGTTTTCGCTGATTTCAACTTCTTGGTAATTCCTCAGTGAAGATTTTCTATAAATTTTCTATTTATTCAATCTTAAAAAATACTTTTTTATTTTAAATCATTATCATTTACTCTTGTAGCTTTTTTATATTTTCAAAGCTCTCTTTTCTCAACTTCAAATGGTTTATTACTTTTATTATTATAAATTTTACCTAGTTAACTTAATGCTGCATTCTTTTCTTTTAGATCTCTGTCTTTCTTCTGTTACTTGTTGCATAATAAAGGAGTTAGCGATATCTTAGAAGAACTAGGTCTAGGAAAAGGTCTTCTGAAAAGTTGTCAAGCAAATTGAATCTCGTAGTTCTGAAGATAAACCTAGGAAATAGTCTAAAAGCATTATGCGATCGGAAATCTAGAATTTTACATCAAAATAGTAAATAAACTATGATTAGCTGAATAAAATAGTGCTTGTCTGACAGAGGAGGTCAAAAAGTTAAAGAAAGATAATTTAAAATTAATGAAAAAACTTGAAATTGTAGAGAAAATAGAATCAAGATTCACAACCTTAAAAGAAACCTTAGTGCATTTAAAAATATTTCAAAAGAACAGAACAGCTAATCATAACATTAATAATAGAAACAGAAAGACTGAACAGCAAAATGCAAAGAAGAAAAAAAACAAAAATTTCAGCGCAAAAAGGATCTAAAAAGATAGAAATTATAAATTATATTTGAAGGAGAAAATAATTCAAAATTTAAACCAAAAGGAGAAGCAAAAAGAAGTTATTATTGTAGCTTTCAATCACATCGTTTAAAAGATGTTAGAAATTTTAAAACTTAGAATAAGAATATTGGAACTATTAGAATAAGTTAAGAAAAAAAAGAAGATACTTCATAAGATAATACTAAAAAGAGAAAGATTATATTGCAACAAATTAGGAAAATATACAAGATTAAAGATATCAGTCATTATCTAGTTAAAAGGATACCTCAAGGACATTATCTATTTCAAGAATAAGAATTATAGAGACATTCAAACTTTAATATTTACCTCTATAGCAACCTAGAGACTGACAGTAAAGAGGTTGAAATACTTCCAAGAACGTCAAGTATTTAATTGTATATTTTATTTGTAAAAAACATATTTATCTCATATTATCTAAACTTTATAATTTTTTTATTTATTTAACTATTTTACTATGGCATTCTTTGTATATATTTTATTATTTTATTTTATTTATTTTTATTCACTTAATTTTCCTTATTAAATTTATATTCCTCTATTTTACTAAATACTTTTAAATATCCAATATGCTTGCTAATTTCTTTTTATTAATTTTCTTCTTTTCTCATTTAGAACTAAAATAAGCTATTTCTTTATTTCTTTATTTAAATCCTTTTTGTATAAACTTTATTTTTTATAATAAACTATTTCTCCTTTATCAACTTAATCCTAGTTTTTATATATTTACTTAGAAGGTAAAACTTATATATACTTTATTCTATTTGCTCTATTCACTTTAGTATGTTTATTTTAAAATAGTCACTTTATTTTATTTTTATTTATGCTTAATTTTTAATTATATGATTTAATAATTTATTTATATTTAATAATATTTAAATTTTTAATATTCTTTGCTCTCTCATATATTTCAGTTTTCTATTTCAAATTTATTTCGCATCCACTTTTTTTCTTTCGCTCTCAAATCATAATGATATAGAATGTCATGCTGATCAGGATGGGGTTTCCACATCCATATATTCTAGTTGCATTCACATGGATTATATCAGAAAGATAAGTATAATTTAGATGGAAATTTGTTGCCATTATTGATAAATTACTTACCATCATACCATAGGGTTTTTTCTAAGCACCTATAATTGTCAAATAATATTATGCAATTTCATGATAAAATATTAACCATTCCCAATGATTTTGCGTGTTAAGGTAATTTTTCATCTCGGTTTATTCACTAGTTTTATACTATATTATATTCTCATACATCTTTTATCATTTTTGGTTAATTTTTAATATTTAAATTTTATCTTTCACCTCCCATTGTTATCACTTACTCACCCATCACACATACTCCCTAATAAGCTATCTTTAATGGATGCTTTGATATCTCTCTTTATTTGTTTGTATTTATATTATATTATTCACATTTATCTGACAAATAAAAATTTTATTATGATTTATTGTATTGAGGATCTAAACCCCCTATTATATAAATATTTGTCGATACTTAATCATATGCCATTACTGTACTTTTCTTAGGAAATTTCATTTCGAATTTTGTGAGGGTATCATTCTCCAATTTTATTAGACTTTTCATATGTATCTAATTTTATTCTCCCGCCAATATTATCATATTGTCTGATACTTAATATGAATAAGTAGGCTTTTAATTTAATATTGCTAAATTTTATATAATATTTTATTATATTTTTTTTTCATAATCTTCGTAAGAATCTATATTGACTCCCTATCTTATATTAGAATCATACATTATCCTTTAATATTTTGTTATACGTAAAGAACTTGTTTCAAAATACAGTTACTATTCTTATTATAAGATTTAACCTATCTAGATGAGATCTTATTATTATTAAAATTATTTTCCTAATTCTTAGATCTACTATTCCAAATTTTTATTTTCTAATTGTAGCTTATTATTTTACTCTTTTAACTATTTTGAAGCCTATTATTAACGATTTAGTTCTAACTTCTATTTCTATTAAATATCTTTTAGCTGTTATCCTTAATCCGCAAAATTTGCTTCTAGTTCTTATATCCTTGTATTAAGTGTTTCATTTTTAATTTCATACTCCTTATTCTTTGATAAAGCAAGCTCTTTATCTATTTAATTATTCTTAATAATTTATTATAAATTAGTCAATTTATCTTAATAGCTACTTATTTCTTTTTGAAAATGCTATTCTTAGCTTTATTATTTTTTGTTTAATAAATCTTTTTCTTTCTATAAATTTGTAAATTTTTCCTCTTAAGATTGAAGAAGATTTTGAAATTAAAAAATTTACATTTTTTACTGTTCTTTTTTGCTTTTCAATCTTTAATTTTTCTCTTTCAATAGATTGAAAAATTTTATTTTGTTACTATTTAATAAATCACCCCAGATCTTACTCTCGTAATCTTTATCTTCCTGAACAATATTAGCTAGAATTTCTTATGATGGAGAAATTTAATACTCTTCGGAATCAATTAAAGAACTTAACTGCTATAAATTTGAGACATTTTAGGCATATTCTTCCATGGTAATTTCTTCTATCTTGATGTTGTGAGACTCTTTCAACTTATTCTTGAGTTTCTCCTTCATATCCAAAATCTTTCTATTTATTTAATCTAGTTCGTTTTTTCTTTCTAACCATTTGCTTAAACTATTTGTTATTAGCGACTATATATCTTTGGCATATAAAATTATCTTATTATAGTTTTACTATTCTTGTTAAGCCAAAACATCGATTGAATTCTTGATTTAATCCTTTTTTGAACTTATCTTTTATTTTATTTCCTCTAAGATTTGCTATAAATGCTACTTTAAGACTTAAATCCTTTCTTATTTGGGCTAGATTTTATGATTCATATGAAATTGCTTGAGACATTACTAGCATGCTCAAATTTTATCATCTTCGCAGTAATAATTCATCTCCTCTTAGTGTTTTGCGCATCTTTATAATTGAGAATTTTTAATGCTAGATTTATTATTTAGCCTCTCGCTAGCTATCTTAAGCTAGTCTATTGGAGTATATGTTTTCTGCTTGTGATGCTTGCAGTTGAAGTAACTTTGCTAAGCGCGAAATATTCTCAAACATTTGTCGCATCTAACACAGCCACACTCGACATATCTCGGTAGATACTTATTTTGATCGAATATTTCACTACAAGTTTCACACACACTCTATTACATTTTTATAATGGATGCTTTTAAATTAAACTTAAATAAAACGGGCTTTAAATATTAAAATACCTAGCTGATTCTCATAAATTCATCTAATTTGTTTAAATAAATTAAAGCATTAGAATAATGGTTTGCTTAGCAACTTCTAGCTTATATAGTTCTAACATAATATAATTATCTTATAATTTTAACTATGGAAATATAAATTATTTTCATTTAAATACTGAGTACTGAAGAAGCTTCTTTTGTTTAATAGTGATTCTTAAGATGAATGCTTTTAAATCTTTTTCTAAATATAAAATATTTAGCATTATTCAAACCTTATAAAAATCATTTTTTTATTTTTTTTGTTTATATGATTTTTTCATGGTTCTGTATGTAAAAATTCCAAAAATTTCCCTGGTGCTTTAAAAGGAAGTTGCTTTTTATTTTTCTAACTTATGAGTCTAGTAATTATATCATTCCGTAGATCTTAAATTTTATTCTAATAGTTCTTCACATTGTCCTTTTTCCAAATTTTTAAATTCTTTAGCTTTATCTTAATTTTTTATATAATCCTGTTTAGAGCTATGTCTTCACTAACTTCATAACACATTTCTTTAAGCAATTATTCTATCAAAGGATCTTCTTCTTCATTTATGTTCTACTTAATAATATAAAATTTCTTTAATAACTAAGTAGATTTATCAAAATATGAGCTATTATTTTATATTTTTGGCTATAAGATTTCTTTGCTTACATTCTTCATTCAATTTGGCTTCTAAAAATTAGGATTTATCTTCATAATTTTTTATTCTTTTTTCATAGAAAATCTGTGAAAAAGGCCAAAACAAACTCACTAGTTTTTTCTAGTCTTTTATTCTTAGCTTTAATTCATTAAGATTCATAATTCTTAGGCTATTTCCTTCTATTATTCTAGATGATTATGCATAAAATGATACAGAACTGGGCTTTGGTATTGCTACACTCGGATTCTGATGACTTTCCTATCCCTCTTTTTAATTTAGCATACAAAATACTTTTAGAAATTCCTCCATTTTATATATTTGAAATAAAGCTAAAACATTAGAAATTAGCAACCCAAAATATAACTAGAAATAATAACTATTTCATAAGATAAATCAATTTATACTCTTTCTAACTATACGCAACTTTGCATCAGTCTTACTTATAAAATGCCTTCATTCTTCAAAAATAGTTATAACAAACATAGTCAAGATAGAAAGCTAAAAACTTAATTGCTTAATTCTTAAAATAATTATCTAAGAACTTATTTATCTATAACCAAAATGAATCTACCAGTTTTCGATTCTTCATTCGCACCATTTAATACTAGTAATATAATAAATATTTATATATGTTTTATAAGCTAATTTCTAGATTTATAATAAAAGGAATAAAATGGGAAGTCTTTTAATTTATAATATTAGCATTAGAAGACAGATTTATACAATATTTACAATTAGTGGAAGCTCATTTTTTAATTATAATCTTTCTGCTCTTTCTGTTTCTTTTAAGATTTTGCAGTTCTTAGATATGGATATTTCTCTCTAGCTAGTCTTCATTATAGCTTTATATTTAATAATTGCTTCTTAAATATTTTTACCAGTTTCCACAAATTTCGTAGCACTTTCCGCATTAGTGCATCCTTTATACAGAATTACCTTCAAACTTTTTAATTATCTTACATTGTAACTTTTATATAAGCTTCATATAACTTTTCTACCACTGGATACTTAATAAGGCGAATGGATCATTTTGATCATAATATATAATCAAATTCATTGAAAATAGCTGAATCTTGTTGCTTTATTTACTAATAGACTGAATATTTTTTCTACTATATGGATAATTCTTAAATAGCTAGCATATCTTCTATTAGTTAAGAGCTGCTTCATTTTCTTATTTCTATAGCTATTTCTTCAAATTTTACCTTTTAACTTTTAATCTTATACCTTTAATTTCAATTTGTCTAAAGAGCTTTAAATATATAACTAGATATTAGATTAAATTAGATGGAACTCTTATCAAATCTATAACTAAGCAGCATCTATATGAATAGAAGCCTATAAATTAGCTAGTGAATCATTTATATTTAAAGTAGGACTTAGTAGTAAAGTATGAGTGATACTAATATAGCTAAAAGTATCTTAGAAATGCTAAAATAAGAAACTTAAGCATAGATTTAATAAAGCTTTTCAAGTTAGCTTACTTAGCCAGATGTATGAAGAAACTCTATTCCTCTATCACTTTCTTGAGCATTAATTAATAACTAAAATAATATTTTTAGGAAGTAAAAAGGAAAAAAGAAAGCAATGATCTATCAAATAATTATATAGTAAAAGGACTATCAACGTAGGGTGTATAGCTTAATACAAATTAGCCTAGTTAAGATATTAAAATATTTCTTTTTCCACTATAAGTACATTTAGCATAGTTATTAAGTTAAGCCTTAAATTAACTAAAATATCAAATATTAAACAAAGCAGTGAAGAATAATCAACATGATCCCATTTAAATAAGAGTAAGCAATCTACATTAAGATTATAGTAGAATAATGTCTAAAATATAGCATTTGAAATATATTAAGACTCTTTGAAGATGTAAGCTAGAAATAAAGTTAATTCTTATATTTTGAAACTAAATAAACTAGAATAAATAATAGAGCAAGAAAAACCATTAAAAGGAAACCAAATAACTAACATTTTCGGAGTTTTATATTAGTTAGCTTTAAAGTCAATTTTTAGAATCTAAAGATTTAGTTAGTTGAAAATTGGCAAAAATTATATCTGCATTTTGAAATTTTGAAATAGAGACAAAATAAAAATTTATGGATATAAACCATAAAAATTGACGTAGTTATTAAATATTAATTTCATAAAGCTTAAAATGAAATGACTATAACAATAATATTTCAATAGAATTCTTAAAACAAATATGAATAAAAATTAACTATCAAATACCTTTGGAAATGAAACTAAGAAACTTCAAAATTAATACATTCAAAGTTAACTAGAAATTAATCTCAAAAGCATATGGTAATGATAAATAGTGAGACAGTGTTTATTATAAATAAATCTGAATGTAGATATGGTTAAAAAGCTATAGTAATAATTATAGTCTATTCACTTGAACAAAAGTTATAAGTAAATATTTAAATCATGGTAATAAGTAGATAAAGCTTCTTTTTTATTAGCATTAGTTAAGAATTTTTTATTAATGTGAGGAGAAGAAAAAATAAAGGAATTGAAGACAACTTAAAGGATTTGAAGGTACTATAGATGAAATATATATGTTATGTATGACCATGAAAGTAGATAAGTATATATGATAACTTCATAATTTACCTTAATTAATTTTATGAAATTTTAAAACTTTCAATTTCAAAATGACTTTTAGATAAATAGCTTAATTAATTAAATGGAAGACGCAATACCAGGCAATATATAGCTCGAAAATGATTACAATGAAGAGTTAAAAGATTTCGATGATTGAGCAATTATTTCTATTCAAATTGTTTCCTTGCTATCTGTGTTTGGAAGTCTGTTCATTATATTAACGTATTGCTGCTTTTATGAACTTAGAAGCTTTTCTTCATCTCTAATCATGGCTATGAGTTTAAACGATATTTTTCTTTCTGGAGCTTAGTTCTTAGAATTGTTAAAACCAAATGAGTATGAATTAGTGTGCTTAGTATAAGCAAACATGTTTACCTATTTTGGATTAAGTTCCATATTCTGGACTGATGTGATATCAATTGTTCTCTATTTAACTATTGTAAAAGACCATAGAGATATACACAAATTTATTAAATTCTTTTTTTTCTTTGCTTAAGGTTTGCCTTTAGTCTTCATCTTTTTTATCTGAATATTTGATTCTTGAGATAAGAAAGGCCATGTTTGCTGGATAAAAATGGACCCAGATCTTTTATCAGCACCTAATATCCTTCAGCATGTTACTGGATGATTTACAATAACAGCTAGTTTGATAGCAAGCATTTATCTTCTTTTTAGAGTCCGATCTAAGCTTAAATAATCCCTTTAGAGGTATTCTAATTCCTCAACTCTATTAAAAACACTTAGAATATGAAAATATCCTGCAACCCTTTTCTTTTGCCTATTTCCTTGGACAATTTTTAAGATCTTAGTGGATTTTGAGGTTGACATATAAAAAGTAGTTTTAGAGTATTTTATGATTCATTCATGCTCCTTAGGAATGTTTAACGCTGTAATCTATGGCTGGAACATTAGTATATTCTTACAAATAAAGCAAAAGCTTGGTAAGTCGGCTTATAAAAGAGGAAGTGTTAACATTTCTTAGAAAAATGACTCAATTCATGAGGAAATTTAGATGCAATAAAAATTTCCCTTTATTATTCAAAATAATGATAATAGTGCGGAAGGTTGGAAACTAGAAGCTTCTTTACTATCTTTAATAGACGAACCATCTCTTTGTGAAGTAATGGCTCAAGAGATTGAAAGAAAAACCACATCTAGCGAGTATATAAAAATATCCTTTTAATCTAAATTAATATTATTAGTTTCTAACCTTAAATAAGATCACTTATAATCCCTTTACTTCTAAACTATTTCCATTTTCATTAGCAATTTTCTTAAAGAAAGTTCCTTTAGTGTTTTGGAAATAATACATATGAACAACGAAATTATAACTCAAAAAGTATTACATTGAAAAAACTATTTCGTTCTAAAGCCTTTTAGGCAGTTAAACTAACAAGTATCTATTACTTTAGTCAAACGATTGATCCTCTTCTCTTTCTTAATATCACTTGAATTATTTTAGTCAAATCTATTAAATAATGATTTAAGGTACTTAACTGGATTTTTATAAAGTGATATGAACCGATAAATAATTAGCTATGATGCTTAGCTCATAAAGTTATAGCATTACTTTCTAAGTATAAAAATAGAAATCGTTCAAATCACATTTAATTTTTATGTTTATATCCTCTTTTATACTGTTACTTTACCTTATTAGGAAGATAAAATAAAATGCTTATTTTAGTCAAGTACTGCTAGATTTAGACTTAGTATTAAACAAATTTATTCAGATATAACTTTATTATTTCTAGTTCTTTATATATCTCCAAATAGTAAAATATTAGACTTTCTTTTATAATTTAACTATTTTAGACTCTGCAATGAGCTTAAAATCTAAATTTTAAATCAAAATAAAATTTAAGTTTCGTTTATTGAAATCATTTATGTATCTGCTAATACTCCAGAACATAGCTATTGCCTTATTGATTTGATTGAATTTTTTCATACTCAATTTGTCAAACTTTGTTGCTGCTTTATTTAAATAGAAGTGTTAATTTTTACTCTTTACTAAGTGGTTTAAATATATTATAGCTTTGTTAAAGAGGAAAGGTATCATTCCTAATCAGCTTTCACTAATTTTAAAGAAGGTAATAAATTTAAATGCCACTAGAATCTTATATCTAAGCTTAAATAGCTGGCTTAGATATAGAATGATTGACATATATACGAGATACTAAGTTAAATTAAATATGATGTCTTCTAAAGTATTCTAGAACCTTATAATTATAGATGCTTAAGGGAGAATATAACGATCAGTATTAGAAGATGAAGATATTAGGACTTTATTAAGTAATATAAGCTATAAAAGGATTAAGAGATCAGTTGAAGACTAGCAAGACCTAAGATTATTAACTTTAATTGGTGAAAAATAAGAAATAATTTATTAAGATCTAAGGCTTAATAATTTAACCGTAAATGAAAATCATTAATAGAATAGGTGGAATGATAAGTCTAACGTAAAGCTTTAAGATAATATTATGATAGAGGTTTAAAGCAAGGAATGTAATAATTTCATTATAAATATTAACTTGTATTTTAAGCATTTTTAATAGATTCCTTGTTGTCTCTAAAGCAGATCTAGATGGTTGATCATAAATATGATATTTACAAGAATTAATCTTATACTTCTATTAAAGGAATTTTATCTTTAGCATGGTATAATTTTGATCAAAGTTTAGCAGATTATACTTTTTATTTCTTCCGCGGATGCTTTAGCTAAATCTACGAAATAGCTAGCTTATTCTAGTTATTTGCAAGAAAACTAAAGCAGTCAAAAAATAAATTAGAGGCCAATATTTTTAATAGCTTACTTTAAGTTTTTTACCAAGTAGCTAATCTCAAGGTACATCGAATCCCTAATAGATATGAAAATTAAATTGACAATTCACTAAAATTTATTTATCCCTATTATTTTAATTTTATTCTCATATAAATTGAGATCAGAAAGGAAAATAGATAATGCAAATAATCTTCTTTAAGTAGTGCTTATATTTATCAATTATTCATCTTTAAAGACTAATTATCTAAACATAGCAGTTTTTATAGAAAGTTTTAAGTAGGCTTAGATTTTTAAAGTATATCCTAATCTAAACTTATATTTACTAAGCCGATGTCAAGGTAAATTTCTCCTCCTTATATTTATTATGTTTATTTCTGATAGCATTAATGGAATATTCAAATTTGAGTTCAAGATATGGCTAGTATTAAAAAGTAATGTGAGATTTAGAAGGTTTCGCTTCTATTTCTTACTTTCTTTATGTCTCTAATATGCTTTTGAGAACACAGAGCAATGAGCATCTATAGCTTGTGCAATTTAATCTTAGGCTCTTTTGAAAAGTCATGATGATCATTATATAATCACTAAGGCCTTTAAAAAAAAGTTTTTAAAAAGGTGTTTTAACTTAAATCTTAAGACTCTTTTATAGCTAATGTTGATTAAGATACTTAGATAAGGATTTATTCAGTAGTTATATTTAATGAAAGAGGATAAATTTAATTACAGTTTTGACTTTTATGTTCAGTCAGTGTCGCTTTCAAAGTCGAAAAAACTTATGTTTATCTGCTTTTCTTAACTTGATCCACAACTTTCAAAACCAACTTTCGGGCTTTCTTAGGAGATTTTATAGATTTGTAACATGGTGCTTTAAGGAGAAACTTTTAAATCCTTAGCAAAAGGCTTTTTGCTTTATGACTGAGTTCTTTATTTAATCTGGTCTTTAACTGTAAAACTTCCGTTTCTAGGTAGTGAATGATTAAAGGGCCTTGTCTTGCTTTTCTAAAATGCCTCTATAAAATCCTAATAGCTGCTTGGCTTCGGTAAAACTTCATTCATTCCTGCATTATAGCATCTCTCCATATCAGACGAGCTACAAAAAGCAGTATGCCCTATAATAATTCCATTATATCCAAGCTACCTAATCCTTCTAGTTGCTTCAAAACCATCCATATTTGGCATTTCGCAGTCCATAATGATCATTAGGAATTGAGAGCAGCACTAACTTGTAATTTTTTCCTTAACTGCTCTATAAGCCTCTTTTCCGTCTCTTGCTTCTATTATAGCAAATTTATTGAAAAAGGCAGCAAGAATCATTCTTATAATTTCACTATCATCAACTATCAGCAATTAAGAACATTTGCAGGATATTAAGCTTGGAGAAAACTAGGGAATAGCTTCTTACATTATAGATTTCTTAAACATCATCTCTTAGTTAACTGACGCATAGTCCGAAAAACTTTTGAATACTTAACCAGCTATAACATAAACAGTGAAAGTGCTTCCTATTCCTAAGCTTGAATTTACTTTTATAGGAATTTTACTCATTTGTAAAGCTATTTACTAAGCTAAAAAAAGTCCTAATCCTATTCCCTTTGGTTTTTGAAGGTTGAAGTTTCTTTACTAAGAAGACCCAAACAATTTAAAAAGATTTTCCCTTTGTTAATTATCCATCCCACATCCAGTATCCTACACTTTAAGCTTGCATAAAAGGTTGCTACATGTGACATTCTCTTCACTTAATACTTTCTTAGATAGCTTTAAACTCATTTTTATAAATCCCTTTTTAGTATATTTAAGAGCGTTTTGTAGCAAGTTAAGAAGTATCCCATATAATCTCTTTTTATCAAACTACAGCATAGTAGGTACCTATTCACTTAGATCTATTTACAGATCTATTCCAGCTCTATCAGCTTGAACTTTAATGGTATTCTTCATTTCATTTAGAAATTCCTTTACATCAACATCTTAAGGCTGTAATTGAAAAAGTTCGTCCTGTATATCAGTTACATCTCTAATAAGGTTTGAAATGCAAAGCAGTTACTGAGCGTCGTTTTAGATACAATTTAAATTGATTTCAAAGTTAGACTAGCAAGGTATGTCTTCTAAAAGACTTTAACTTAAATTAACAATACTTAAGATGCTTGTAATTGGATGACGAATTTCGTGACTAAAGCAGCGGATAAACATTGTCTTATACTTATTTTCTTAAAGTCGCCCTTCAAGTTTTAAAATCTCAGTGATATCGCTAAAATTAAGGATTATAGCTTTTTTCCCTTTGAATTAGATAATCCCTCCATGCACTTCAAAAAACAGCTTCTAATTTTAGTTTCTATAGTAGAAAAGACCGAAGTCAACAATAGGCTAAATATCCTTTTGGTACATTAGAAGAACCATGTCATATAGACATCGCTCTTTCTTTTACTAGTCAAAGTTATAGGTAACAACTTACTTTAGGAAATCCAAATCTTATATATTCCTTTGAAATTGTAGGAACTTCTCGTTCTTGAAGTATACATCCTTCTAGTCTAAAATAATGATACCAAATCTTAGTTTAGTGTAAAAGTTGAAGATCTAGATTTTCTCTTTAGCTTTAGTGGCTCACCTTTCAGTGTGTAAAAACTCCTCTCGGTGTAAATATGGGCTATATACTGAAGTCATTATAGAAGCTATTATCAGCGTTTTGAATTGGAGACTTCAGTTTATCTTCGGATTTAAAAATACTTGGTGCATTCATACCATTAAAGCTGCAGAGCTAAAAAGGAGTTAAATTTTTAATTACTTAACTAAATGACATCCAACCAATCCCGTAATCAAATTCATATAGCATAAGCTAATTAAGAAATCTTCTTAGCTTTCAAAATTATTAAGCAAGCATACCGCATATAAAATCCCTAGTGTTATTTTTCCAAATCTTTCTATACATCAATTCTTTATAAACACCTATTTTGTGAAATTCAGAAATATTATTCCTCAAATTGCTCCTGTAAATAACACTCCTCCTTGAATCATCAAGTCGCTCACTTTGAAGCTCTATATGAACACAATGATAAATCCTAATAAGCATAGAAATTTATAAATTCCCTCTTTCTCCTTAAGATGATACTCAGTGTTGTCTCTCACCATAATTAAATGTTAATAGTTAAGTTTATTAAACTAATTAGCTTGCAAATTTTATAAAATATAAATTTAATTATTCATACCCTTTTAAAGATTCCACTAGCTAACTTCTTTAAACCAATTTCTAAATATTTTAAGCTTATCATCCTCTTTTTACTCAGCTTAACATAATTAAATCTACTCTTTCTTTAGCACTAAATAACTCTTACTATCTTAAATAGAACTTTGTCTTTTTATACCCTAAAGTATCTCTCTCTTCATGGTATATCTTTAATAGCCTTTTAAAATTTGGTATTTAACTCTATTTTGTCCCTGAAATTTCAAGCATTTTAATAGAATCTACAGAAGGTAAAACATGGTAGAATAATAAGTATATATAGCTTAAATATCCCATGCTTTTTCTATAAATTTTAGAATGCTAACTATTTAAGTAATTTCAGGATTTTAATAAGTTGATAAAAAGTGAATCTCTGATGACTAGATGAGTCTTAGTACTTTGTTTAGCCCCTTGTTTTATTTTAATAGCATAGCTTAGTGTGATTTGTCTACTCAATGAATAAGCTAAATTTATTCCATCATTTACGTACTTTAATGTTATATTTCTAATGCTTTTAACATTCCTCGTAATTTTAGGTTTAAGCAATACTTTTCTTGTTAAGTAGTTTGATTCTCCTACTTATTATTAAAAGCTATTTACAAGTTTATTCGAAATTAACTAGATATAATAGACTTTATACACTAGGCTAAGTAAACAGAGCAAAAGATCTGGTTATTAGCTTTTAAATAAGGAGGAGAGATGAAGTTAAGAGGTAAAGCAGTTTTGCTCTTAAACCTCTTGAACAATAATTAGTTATTGGAATTTAGCTTTGATTTGTATTAGCTTAACTAATGCTTTTAAAGTTACTTCAAGCTTCTAAATATTTCCATTATAGCATCTCTGAGTATTTGCTAATACTATCCATATTACATCATACATGAAATACCTCATATATAAGCTTATGAGATAATTATCTACTAGCATATTTCTTTATCTATTTAGATATGAAATCGCCTTTAAGTAGCTTAGAATCTAGACTCAAGGTTAAGAGCTATAAGTAATCTAATACTAAGACTTTAGTGCTTATCATCATAGAATGAGTAAAGAGTATGATAATTAAATTGATAAGCATATTACATTTAACCTTATATTTATCTAACTTCCTTCACATTTTTCTTAGTTTTAGAAAGGAAAAATTAACTAAATAACTGTATTAATACAGAGAAATCTCTTAAAAACTATAAAAATAGTACTTATTAAAACCTCCTTATCGTATAGTAGTGCTAGCTAATAGCTGTAAATGCTCTTTCTATGCCTCTAACTTATTAATTGACTTATTATTAATACTACTACCTGATAAAACTATCTAACTAGCTTCTTTATATTATGAATCAATAAGCTTTTATGCTAACCCTAGTCATTTAGTTTTAGTTTCATGTAATCTCATCTCAATTCTTGTTTAGTTTCCTTTCTTAATTTCAACTATAAGAGTAAAGAGAAGATTTCCCTTTTCCTTTTTTAGGAATATTTATAATTGCTATTTTGTGTAAGGGACGCTGGACTAAGAATTCCCTTATTCTAACTTGTATTATAAGTGATCTAGGTAAGCTCATAATGAGCTATTAAGATATCCTTGGTAAACCTAATTTAATAGAATAATTGGGAAAGAAAAGATCCTCATTTCATGCCTTGTAACTGTCAACTTCTAGGTTATCTATATTACTCAGATTTAATTATACAAACTTATAGGAGTAAATCAGTTTAGGCATTTTCCTCTAGTCATTTAAATCTAAAATGTACTGAATAAAAGATACTAATAAAAGAGTTTAGGAGGTACCTTAATATTAGTTTATAGAAAATAGGAATAACTAAATGAAAGCACTAGCGGGTATTTATTATAGTTCTCCTTTTCCTTTACTAACAATCTTAATAATTAAGTCTGAAACCTATTACCATATCAATAACTATTGAGAACTTTAAATCAAGAAGATTATATTTACTTCTGGTATCTCTAGTTTGTAAGAATTCCCATTACTTTATTGTAATTTATGACCATAACTAGCTGTTTTCTTAACTTCACAGTCTTAACTCTATCTCCTCTACTTATAAGCTTTTACTACTAATGAGATCTTACTATCGATCCTTAGATCTAAAATCTTATTTCCAAGAGATAAAAATTCTGGTTGATGGATATATTTGTTCTCTTATTATCTATATCAATAATTAAGATTTAAGATATTAAGCTAGAAGCTACTTAATCAAGAGGAGTATTTATAAGGTATAATTATAATGAAAGAGTATATACTACTATCTTAGTGTCTTACTACTAATAAAAAGACTATTACTAGCTATTCAATTACATTCAAGAAACTTCTTATATCTGTTTCTTTTATAACTATTCTCTAAAACACTTTAATTAAGCTTAGTCAAAATAACTAAAGTATATAGCTAGTATATTTTGGCTTGTTGATGTCATTTTATAGAGGCTACCATAAACTTATACTGAGGTTAGTAAGCGAAAAGAAATTAAAAACGGATTTTGCTCGATTTAAAGGTAACTAAAGCACTAGAGATGTGACATGAAAATATAGCATTTAATTTCTGGAAGCCAAAGTTCAGACAAATGATAGATCTATTCTCTTTCTTTAGTTCCATATTTCATCTATCTATTTATTAAATAAAGGCTGTAGCTTTATCTACTCTTTACTAAGCCTAAATAGTCACTTAATTTTAGCTTTGTCAACAATACCATTTTTTTCATGCTATTCTTACAAAAAAATTAAAACTGAATAATAGAAATAAAGCATGAAAGCTAGAAGCTAAATTAATAAAGTTAAGAATAGGTTTCATATAGCATCCGTTAGAAGTTTCCTTAATAAATAATTCCTGAAGTATTTGGTTTAAAGGTTAAAGAAATATAAATTAAAATTAACATTAAAGTTAAAAATAAATATTCAAAAGTCAATTAAATTAACCTGCTGGCTTGTACGAGTATTTTCTTCCTTTTTACTTGAATTTATGTGTTGTTATAAATTCTATTTGTAAACCACTACTTTTGGCTACTCATCTTTAGTTTATATCCCTCCAAATAAGGCATTTACTAATTTCTACTTTTCTACTTCTTATTATGATACCTGTGGCTAGATAGGCTTTTTAAAGGTTTTATTTTATTCCTTATAGGGTTTGTTTAGTTAAAAATCTGATTATTGAGATTCAGATGAAGGCTGAGTCTGAGTCTGAGTTTGAGTTTGAGTTTGCCCTTGCTAAACACCAGTGTAACCTTCTTTAGTTCATACTTGTTTAGTCCTGTAGATTTCCGGATTTTATTAGGTAAGATTTTAATCTGAATAAGACAAAATACCTTGAAATAATGGTGATTGCTTAATTGTTGCTTTTTAGGGAGCTTCATAAGGTCCCAAATTCATACTAGAAATCGCAGAGCTAGCACTGAACTTTCCTCCAATCCTTCCCTCTCTCTATAATAAGAATTAAATGCTATTTCTATTCTTCTTTAAATCATAAGCCTTATACCCAGTATTTGAAGCTTGATCAACATAATTCTACAGAAATGGAAGCTAAGTCTAAACGTTCTAAAATTAGTTATATTGCATTAGTTAAGGAGCCATTTGATTTAACTTCAACTAGTCAATATAATTTTTGTATTCTAGTGCTCTTTATGACAAATCTTAGTTTAATGTCTAGACCAATTTGGATAATATTATCGTAAATTCTTAGTTTAAGAAGTTGTTAGTTTTCTAAACTAGCTTGAATAAGGCGTTTAAAATCCAGCATTTTACTTCGTCTTTTATAAATGATTGCTCGAGCTGAAAGCATAAAATGTCTATGAGTATTCCTGCGTTCACTTCATCTCCTGTTTCTAGATAGACTGGATGTTGGTTTGTTAGATGTCCAAACTCTCCAAAGATTCAACTGATTGTTTCAAGCATTCGTTCGTTGATATTATAAGGGTTCTTAACAAGTATTTCGCAGTACATAGAAATGGTAGCTAAGATATAAGTATTGTCCTCATCTTCACTTCACTCGTTTATTAACTTGAGCAGATTATTAGTAATTCCCTAGCTGATGACATCACCACCTATTTAATAAACCTAGATCATTGTTTTAGTGAATCATAGGTTATCAGGAGCATATCGCTCAGCTAATTCACTGATCTTTTCGACAAGCTCTCTCCTTAGATGTTCGTTAAATTTAGTGTTCCTAAGAAATAAAATCAACTTATTTACTATGACTTCAACGTTTGTAGCATTAGCCATTCTATAAAATAATTCTAATGTTTGAACCTTTAGAGTTTCATCAGGATCTTCTATGCATTCTATAATGATCATCTAATGAGGAACTACGTAATTGGGATTTACTTTAACTATCCCAGCTAATCCAGTTATACCTAGAAATTTGAGATTGTTATGCTTATCAGAACCAATAAATTTAGAAATTGATTGTGCAGCAGCTTCTAGTAATTGCTAATTAGGGTATATGCGAGTAATAGTTCTAACGCATTGAAAGACAATAGCATAGCCTGCATTTATGCTAATATCATCAGCTCTTTTAAGTACTTCTGTGATCACGTCATACATTCCTTCACTTGACTTCTAATCATCCATGCCTAGTAGTTCTAATATTTGAAGCAATCTTATCTAAGTTCAAGGTGCTGGAATTCTGTGATAGTCATATTCCCTTGGTAGACGATGGTCGATTATTTATTTCAGAATAACGACGAAAGAAGGGACTAAATCTTTAAATTTAGTTCTATACTTATCTTATAACATCAAATAGTGGAAGATATGAAGACTAACAGCCATTACACTTGGATCTCTATCACATAAAGCTTTCCTGATTTTATCTTAGTGTTCTTCGATTAAAACAGGCGAAAAATAAAAGAACTTGTAAAGGACCATAACAGCTTTTTTTCTCACTAGTTCATTTGTATGAGAAAGTAGTCGAACAACAGGCTCTAAGATTGCACTCATGATTCCTTAGTTAAGAAGTTTACTCAGCACAATTAAAGACGCGCAAATTTCCAAGTAGTTAGGACTTTGCAAATCTCTTTACAGCATGCTAACTAATAAAATCATAAGCTCGCTCTCAGGACTAAGGCATAAAGTGCAAGCCAAATATCCCGTTTTCTTACAAATTAAGTTTTTGTCTCCTGTCAAGTTAACTGCATAAATATAAGCAAAGCTAGCATCATGACCTAGCATTTCACAATAAATAGATCGAATTATATACTCTTTCATCTATTTCCCTTTAATTCCTGGCTTAGCTAGTTTTGCTTTGAGTTGTTGTACTTCGCTGGTAATAATTTTATCCTCTTCTTATTTAGATTTGCAATCTCCAATTTTTCGAATTAAATCGTACAGTTCCCTTGATAAATGAGAGCCTGATGACATTTTTAATAAATTAGTTTTTAAAATATTATAAAGAGGCTTCAGCTATCAACTAAACTACATCCTTTAAATATTCCATCTGCTCTTAGGCTATAATAGCAGATTCAATACCTTTAAAACTGGCTTACGAGTATCTATACTTTACACCTTTCTGGAAGTTTTTAAATGGAATTCTAATAAGCATATCAACCTATTAAAGAAGTGAAACCACAAGAGCTTATGATTCAAAAGCTTCTCAAGTAAGCTTTAAAAAAATGCTTAAACTTACTAGAAATAGCTGAAGAATAGCTAGCTAGATGACTTAATATTTCAAAGAAAGGTTAGAAAATATAACTAGGCTAGAGTTTATAAATAATCTGCCATACTCTATTTCAATTTAGCCTTTAATATTTTAGATATACAAAAGCTTAAAATTTAATTCCAGAAAAGCTGCTTAAACATATAAGTCTATTAATTGTTCTCCTTACTTTTAATAAGCTAAAGGAAGTTAAAAGTAGTTCCTGCTTTGTGTTTTAAGTGATTTCTAATGCTCATGTAAGCTAATTTCAAGTATTTCCTATTTTTCATATGATGTAATTAATAAACTTGCTAATCCCTTCATAATAGAGATTTGCTATAAGCTGAAAGTCGCGAGTTGATAGGCAGTAGTTTTCTTTATTCTTTTTATTTATTTCTACTCTTTAAATGTCCAGTAGGAAGGTATCCTAGATGCTTCCTATAAGCTGTTCTGTTGTATGATTTAAATTAGAAGACCTCCAGAATAAAAATGCATCCCTTATGATTCTTTATATCTACTCTCATATCAAGCTTTAGCCCTTTTTAACTTGATTTAATTGATATCTAAAAATATGTCTTGACAAGTTTTTAGTTTTCTACTTCTAAACGAGATTAAAGGTTAGCCCCTAGTATAAAAGCATAGTAGGATTTAGATATTATAGTAGATAAATAGAGAAAAATGAAAAAAGTAGAAAGTAATCTAAGGAAGGTAGATAGTTAACTTAAGAGCAGCTATAGTATATAGTCTACCTATTTGAAGGTCTTAATACTTATTATTAATTTCTTAAAATGCCTATTAACATCGAACTTAAGTATAGGTATTCAAATAAATCAACCATTGAATATCTGAAGCCCTTTTCTAATTTTTGTTGGTATGGATATTCATTTTAGTCATAAAAAGCTAAGCATATCTAAGTACTTCATTTCTAAACCTTGCATATCTTTAATTTTATAATAAACTACCCTTCTTAGGTATATTTTAAGAGCTGCTTATATATAATATCTAAATTTAGAAAAATGGAAGAGAGTTATCCTAGTATCTTAAACCTCTATTTTATATATAGCATTCTGAAATAAGCGTTAGTCATATTTTAATGATAATAAGTTAGAGAATTATGATGATAAAATAGCTTTAAATTAAGCAGTAACTTAAACAAGCACCATAAATATACCAGAAACCATTATTTAGATTATAAAGTGCTATTTATAAGATATCCCTTTATCTTTGGTCAGAATTAGGACTTTTCTTACTATATTATACTCCTTTAATTACTAGAAGCTTATATAATCAGATAGTAACTTAGATATTATGCAGAACTTGAAGAAAATTTATCTAAATGCTATTAAATTTACATACTTAGTCTCATTCTCATAGTGAAATGACTATCTTAAGATGACATAATTCATATAATTTAAATAATAAAATTAAGGATTTAATAGAAATCAAAATACGTTAAAAGAAAAATTAGACTATAAAGATTTCTGTCTCGTAAAATAGAAACTAAACTGAATAGATTTAATATGTTTAAAATATAGTATCTCATAATTATTTTGATGCTTTATTTATTCTATTATATTTCGAAATATAAGCAAAATTGGTTCGAAATATTATAATATCCTACATGGATAAACCAAGTATCTAAGAATAAATTAAACTAGCTTAAAACCTTGAGTATCTACCTCTTAGACTGAATGTGTAATGAAATCAAATGGAAGATAGACTGCATGGAGTTCGCTTCGGCTAGAAAACTCTTATTGCTGTTTAGAACGATAAATTTACTGATGGTGAGATTCCTGAAAATAGTCTATTGAATAAGTTAGAGCAATCAAAGCCAGAAATAATGATAGTAATAACAATGTATAATGAAAACGCAAATGAGCTTTGCTATACTTTAAGAGGAATCTTTAAAAACTTGCAAGAATTTTAGTAAACTTATAATATTAAGTCTGATAAAATAGGTGTAGTACTAGTAGCAGATGGCAGAACTAAACTGGATGAAAGTATAAAGGCATTGGGTAATTAATGAGGATTTTATTAGGAAGAACTTATAAATCAATATTTTTAAAATTAAGGGAATTACGAGCTAAGTTCAAAACTGGAAGGTTATAAACTGGGGTTATGTCATACATTTATGTGCTAATTGACTTCGTAGGATGATCCGGATTTTCCAAAGATGAACTTTATATTTGCAGTAAAAGAAAAAAACTTGAGAAAACTGAACTCCCATCTATGATTCTTTGGAGGGTTTTGTGAATAAGTACAGCCTAAATATGTCATTTTGCTTGATATAGGAACTGAGGCTTAAGTAAGCGGCCTTACTGAAATGTGGAGAACTATGGAAGCTAATGAAAAGGTTGGAGGATGTTGCGGGGAAATTTTGCCAAGGTAAGACTGTTGGTTTAACTCAATTGTCATGGCTTAACGAGTAGAATATAAATTTGCTCATATTCTTGATAAAACTTTAGAATCAGTAATTGGATATATAACAGTACTCCCTGGTGCTTTTAGTGCTTATCGTTGAAATGCAATAACATAGCAGTAAAATTAATAGTAAAGTCCTCTTTGGAAGCATTATTTTAAGTCTCTAAAGCAAAATTTATCAAGCTGTATGGAAGCTAATATGTACCTTGCAGAAGATAGAGTTCTATGCTTAGCAATTATATCAAGACCTAAGTAGGATTATATACTTAAATACTGTTATAAAAGTAAGGCATACACTGACGTACCTGAAAACTTCTAATCACTTCTCTTACAACGAAGAAGGTAATATTTAACTTTTAGATGAATAAATGGCTCATGGTTTGCTTTAATTCACACTCTCACAGAGTTTAGATAACAAATGAAGGAAAGTAATCATACATGGTGTAGAACAATATTCATCTATCTACTTATGCTCTACTATTGACTAAATGTTTTACTTTCTTGGATAATGGTAGGAAGTAGTTATTTCATTTTGGATCAAATAATAAAAAAAACATTTAAAAAATTAGAATTTGTCGAATTGGGAAGAGAGGTTTCTAATTTTTACATCCTACTGCTAACAATCGTGATCATACTTTCACTTGGAGTAAAGCCAAGTCAAGCTGAAACGCTTTTTTTAATATGCTCAAGAATTTTCGGCATTTATATGATTTTAGGATTTATCTTAATGACGTTATACTCAATCGAATAGATAGATCACTTTTTTATCCTAATATTCTTTGGAGCCACTGTTCTAATTTTCACCCTAGCTTCTTGTTGCTTCTGAAATTCCAAATACATATTAACAGGAATCATTTAGTTCTTATGGATAATTCCTACTTACGTGAATATTTTTATGATTTACGCTATCTGCAATATTCATGATGTTACTTGGGGTAATAGAGCTGATAAGTTAAATGAAGATGAAGCTAAAATGCAAGATAAATTCAAACTTTTTAGAACTAAATGGGCTATTATTTGAACTGTTTCTAACATCTTAGTTGCTCATATTTTTATCTTTCTTAGCGAGATTAAGGGAGGTTAATATATTACTAGGTTTCTTGTAATTATAGGTGTAGGTATCTTAGTTTTACGGTCATTAGGATGTTTCTTATATAGATTAAGCAATTGCTGCTCAAAATCACCATAAAATAATAGGAATCTAGAAACATAAATTGAAAGGTTACCTAACTAGGAAAATAAAGAAGGTTTCCCTTCAGAGTTGATATTAAGACCAAATTAAGAAGAAAATTAGTATAGCTCAAGTTAACAAGAAAAAAAGGAAATACAAATATAGATAGAAGGATAAAAAGATATAGAAGTCGAAAAATAGAATAAACATGATGCAGAAGAAAAAACTGATTAGGATATTCAAAAAGTAGATACTAGTTTGGATATTACATAATATCAAAAAATGGAGAATTTGATGTTACAAATAGATTAGGATCTAAATTCGAGTACTCCTGAGAAAGTTTAGAACATAAGTTGAATAATTTAAGTTACAAACTAATTAAAAAATTAAATCAATTTTAAATTTAAATTGCCAAATCAATTAAGGGTTACTTTTTCTTTATTATTCATATCCATTAGCATATTTCATATCACTATATCCTATTAACGAGCTTTTATCTAACTCTTAAATATATTACGATAGTATCTTCTAATTTAAAAATTAGATAGCCAATGACTAAACAAATTCTATACTAGAATCACATAAAAGAATGAGAGTATCTTATTACTTAGATAGCTTAATCTAACTTTGAAAGAACTTAATTTGATTCTAGTTAACTAAGATTAAGCTTATTATTTTATTACGTTAAATAATGACACTTTTGATGTTGATTATAGATACCTGCACCTAAGAAAGGCTATCGAAGATAGAGGAATTTATTTTTCCTTATCATAAGTAAAACAGAATAATAGCTTAATAATTTTTCTGTATTATAACGCTAAGATTTCTTATTAAAATAAAGTGATTAAAAGATACAAATACTAAGCAGTATTTGAACAAGTAAATTTAATCCTAAGAGTTAAAATCAATCTAATTCCTGATAGAATATAAAGATAATTTACATTAGAAAGACGAATAAAGCTTACTAAAATATCCCATCCTTTTGTTTCTAGCTTAATAAGAGATTAATTTAGCTTCTGCTTTTAAGGATACTTGGACTTATATTATTTTTTGTTTGGATAAGCTAGAATATATGGAAAAACTTTTTTATGAGTTCAATTATATTAATAGCCAAACTTGTAGGCTAGTTTTTTAAAGATTATGATGATTACTAATATCGGAAAGCTAAATTAAAGATTTATAACTTTATGAGCTTTTTTGGTTAAAAATAGAGTAAGATTGAAAATAGTCACTGTATATCCATTATAAATGGTATATGCTATTAGCCTTTTTACATTTTTTAGAAAAAATGTTGGCAAAAAGATTAAAAAAACTGGCGACAAAAAAGATTTAAATCTCATTTCTTATAAGTACCTTTTTTAAAATTTCCAAAGGTATAAAAGCAAAGTGTGAATAAAAACTTTTATGGGAAGAAGAGGTTTAAGTACTGTATTAATGAGTAAATTTATAGATAAAGTAGATAATTAAAAGTTACATCACTTTAAATACCTGCAGAAAGAAAGTTATTATTCCTCCTATTCCTACCAAGGAAGAGATAATTAGAATTATTATGCATATAATTTTTTTAGGACTATTGATTTATCCTTTCTCTATTTTCAAATAAAGAATGCAAGGAAAGATGTCACACACCAAAGGAGTAGCTGTGCTACCCATAACAGTAACTGCGTCTCCAACATCTGGACAAAATAAAGCAGCTAGTAATCCCGTACCAACTATACAGATAATAGTAGCTATTCATTATTTTCTGTCTGCTTATTTATCATGTAAAAACATTTTCAGAATTATATCTCTAACAGGATGAACTAGTAGAGGACTACCTGCCATAATGCAGATCACAATAGCTAGCTAAGCTATTATAATTATATACGCATTATCTCCATAATCTGCTTTAAGAATATTAGTGGGAAATTTCTTCCAATCGTATTCCTCATAAAAAGTCAAGTAGCCAAATACTCCTGCCGTACTATATGCAATGAAGCAAATCAGCATAGATCAGAATATTACTTTCTTGATGTTCTTTTCATTTCTTTTTTTAAGTTCCTAAACGTAAATAAATGATCCTTACCTGATAAATTTCTAGTATATTAGGATGGCAAAAGTACGCGAAAAAGAAACAAGGCATTGCCAAGGCTAAATGTAAAACATCAAAATCAGCGACCTTAGCATTACTAATTCTATCAATAGTTTCTCCTCTTCTTTTCCAAAAAAACTCAATTACTATCACTATTATTATATAGAATAGAGCTACCAAACTTGTAAAAGAAGTAAAGCGAAGTACATGTAAATGCTTAGGGTAGGACAAAAAAAGTAAGACGAAACAAAATGAGCTAGCTCAAAAAAATTTATTTCCCAGTATTGAATGATCAGCGTTTAATAAGCCTAAAGAATGTGGAACTACAGTTTTGAAAAGGACTATATAAACAACTAATGATCCTCATTAAGCTACTATTATGGTAATCTCAATCGCTTTAGCACAAAAATTTCCGTATCCATAAAAGCCAAGTCCTTCGTAAGTTTAGACGTAAGACCTTATTCCACATTTGACAATATATAATAAAGTTAGGTAGCTTATAATCATGGAAATAAAATTAAGTATTAGTCCATATCAAAGTCCTGTTAGTTTAAAAGCATAAGCTATTGTAAGTGTACCCGCTCCTACAGCTGCAGCAACTGTGTTAAACACACTGGTATTCAAACCTCCTGCTTCGAATTTCTTTTCTAGAAATTCAATAGGAACTTTGACAGCTTTTCTAAGACGTTAAATAGGACTTTGAGGTTATTTACTAAAATCAATATTTTCATAATTCGTAAGATAAATCAGAGATTATTGCTCCTCTCTTTTCACTAAAGTCTTAACATAGCTCTCTTTTTAATCTGCTAATGATTCCTTTAATCCAAGTAACTCAACTGAGTCAGAATCAGTTTATTCTTCATTCATTTTTAATTCTATAAATGTCCTTACAAACTCTCCTTAAATCCTTACTCTAATGATCTACTTAGCTAGCTTACTCTATAATAGACTATAATCTATCTAGTTAAACTAGATAGTAAATTTCATAGAGTGAAATTTTACCTTAAGTATTATCCCCTTAGTCTCAAAGTTAGATTACATTACTAAATAGATAAAAAGCTAAAAAGGGAAATAAAGCATATCTGAATACTAAGAGTAGCTTTCTACAAGCTTATTGATATATTATGCAGATGGATATGATACCATCTAATAAGCTTTCAATAGAATTAATAAGAGAGATAATCTAACTATATTAGTATTAAGGTAAGGTTATAATAATACTCTGAAGCTCAGAATTTTATACTTGGTAACTTATTGTATAATAATCAAACATTTAATAAGTCTAAGCAGCCAAACTTTGCTAGCTTAGTACCTTTAATTAAAGCATTTACTTAAAGGGATTTTATAGATCAGTAGTATTAAAGTAGAATTAGACTAAATAAGTAGATTTTATTTAGCTATTATTTATACTTTATAATATAGCTTTCAAAATACTTCATTCTAGATTTTTATTTTTATTTCATTCAAAGAGGAAAAATGAAATAGAAATCTTAGTAGTTAGATAAATATCTCGTAGCTTTAAGGAAGAATAAATATAGTTACTTTGAATATTCTAGTAATTTATAGGAAAGGGATTATTTGCAATTGATAAGAAGGATACTCTTAAAGAAATGCAGCTTTGAAGATTTAAATCAATAGAAGGAAAAAGATAAAGTATCTACTCTTAATTTTTTAGCCTAGTTATTTATTAAATTTTTCGATGCTTATCATTTTGCTTAAACGAGAATATTAATAAACTACAGAGAGTAAGGAAAATTATATTAAGAGCCTATGATGTAAAAAAAATAAAGCGATCTGCAACTTTATGTTTATTAAATTGAAATATCGGGAACATAAATGATATTCATAATAACCTCATATTTCTTTTAACTACTTACCTTATAAAATTGCAATCAATGTATAGTGAAACCTTTAGATAATTTAATTTATAAAGGTTTTATTTAGAAAGTTTTAATCTATTTTTAGTTTTAACTAACTAGAGATTTTATTGATGTCTCACTGCTATATTTGAAAGATGAGCGGTACCTTGTTTAGCTTAGTCTATAATGTTTCATTTAATTACTATAAAAAGCCTTCAAACTACTTTATCTTATTTTATCTTTAGAAGTTGATCAGTGTTTTTATTCCCAACGTAAAAACTAGTTATAAGTTCAGAACTATTAGCATAATAATAATGCTCTAGTTAGAAAATAAATGCTATAAGTATAAGAATACTTAGGCTTTATACCCAATACACTTATTTTTGATGTAAAGCAGTGGTAAAATAAATGAATTTAGGAGATTAAAATAAAGCAAGGCAGCATAAGTTAAAGGCTTCTTATCTTATACCCTTAATAATTACTATATTACTGTTTTAATGTGCTGGCAAATATTTAAGCTGCTTACAAATTTAAGATTTTAAAAGTAAAATAAGCATCTCAAACCTGCTCTATCCTTTGGAGGACTGTTGTTGGAATTTTATCTGGTACGTTTTGTATTTCAAACACACGTTTATTAGGTGCTGGTATTTATGGGAAATTGACCCCATAGGTATTTAAATTTGGCTTTGTTGGAATAAACCACAAAACAGGATTGGAACCCATTACTTGAAGGAAATTATTTAGCTTGCCAACATCAAATCTAGATTCCACAAAAACTCCCACTCCTTTAAGCCCTTCTAATGTGGTAATGTTATTAAAGACTTAGTACATGTGAGACCCAAATAAAAACGCAACGCCAATAAAAGTCGATATTACAATTCCAGTCTCGATAAGAAAAAAGGCAGTCCAAAAAATGCCTGGGAACTAGTCAATTGCAGGATTTTACTCTCTCTTTCTTGCATTCCAGTAATACACAAAATTTACTATATACATGCCTGAGGCTAGAAATGTGTAAAAGCAAAAGAGCAAAAAATACTTATAGTTATAGAATCCGGCACAATTAGCTATCCAAGGACAGTGGTGATCCATTTTAAGCACGCATTACATACAGACTCTACAATGATGAGACCTTTCTGGCCTCTATATCTTACATTTTTAGCATTAGCTAGAATTGTCTATATGATATACATTTCCAACTTTTCCTGGATTTGTAAAATAAGCTAAAAGAATGTTTATCGAAGACATCACAGCGAGAAAAGAAGCAGAATAGAAAAAGAGTTCATATTAAAAAGCAGGGTAATTTTGAGGATTCTGTTGCATATCTCTGGAAAAATGCTGAATATGATAAGCTTACATAGCATGTCCATCAAGCCACTTATAAATTTGTAAAAGTAAAGTACCCTAAGAACCATTTTTCATAGAACGTTCCTCCATCAGGACCAGGCGGTTGCAATGTATCAGGATTAAGATAACGATAATTTAATCTATTTTATTTGGATTGCTAAGAGTTACTTTCTTAATCTGAGCTTAAGGTCACCTAAATAGTTTTATTACTCTGTTCCAAATCTTATTCAGATGAAACCTTATCTGACATTTTATTTGAATTTAAATCTAAAAATATCAACCTACTTCATTATCATCCCTTCTCTTATTTTAATTACTTATAAAATAGAAAATCTATAAATACCTTTCAATTCTAAATACTTTAAAGAGCTTTCCATTAGTTATTAACTAACTTAGATCCTTTATAGTTAGTTCTGAAGCTTAATTTGTCTAACTACTAATGAAGGTATCTTAATTTAGTTAACTGACTGAAGATAACTTTCTAAGAAGCTTATAATTCATTTAAAAGAATAAATTCTCCTTTAGATTTCCAAACTCTAACTTGTAACCCTCCTTTAGAAATAGTCTGTTATTGATTACTAATAAGAGGCTTATTACTAAGCTTAAAGTAGCTAAGAGTTACTAGGTATGAGTTATATTTCTGTGATTTAACATCTAGCTAAAGAGAAATAGCCTGCTATAATAAATAGCAAGACAGTTATGGAATATCACTTATTATTTACCTTTATAGAAAGAACAGGCTTAATGATGGAGGAAATAGGTTTAAGATAGAAGCTTTATTATCCTATTTTATTAATTATTAATTGGCTCTACATTCATAAAAGCAGAATATCAGGATTAAAAAATACGCCTAAATGCTTAAAAGTTTCTATAAAAAGGTAAGGAAAGTTTTCAAGTTACTTTTTAGAATTATCAAGAAAAAGACAACTAATTATAACTTAGATGGTTGCATTTATACTAAATAATAATGCTTTTTATCTCTAACTTCAATCTATTGCTATTATTAATCTACTTGGTAACTAAGCTATTATAACCTATTATAGTCTCATATAACCAAGATTAGTCCCTTTTAATAGCAGGTATAGCAATTTCATTATATTGCCTACAATAAACGTCCCATTAGAGTATGTTTATTATAATTTCCAAAATAAAGTAAATTTAACCCTTCATCAGATTACTATATTATTATTAAGGGTATTATTGATCTGACATCTACCTATTAGATAATTTATTAAGTTAATTTATCTATTTGCTTTATAAGCTAAGCTATTAGATTATTAGTTGCTTTTTTAACTTAAAAAGCAATTTAAAAGGATAAGTCTATTTTATTTAAACTAGGATCAGATTGGCCAGTATGCCTGATTAAATTAAGGAATTAGAAAAATGAAGAAAGGAGTTTAGAGTAGTTATAAGCAGTAAATTGCTTGATTTTAACTGATAAGAAAGCGATGTGACTTTATTAGATAGCTTTTTGTGGCAGTTTAAAGGATTTAAAGTTTTAATAGATAGAATAATTTTTAAGTAGAGTTTGGTATCAAATAAGAGACTGCAACATTTTCTTGAATTCATTGAAATCAATCTGAATTAATATTTACCTCCCCATCTCCGTTACTATCCACATCTTTACAAATTTGCTGCCAAGATTTTTAAGATATTCCTCCACCTATAATTTTTTTTAGTTCAGTAAAAGATATTTTAGAACTTCCATCTATATCAAAAGTTTTAAAAGCAGAATCTATTCTCTCGTTGCTAAGAAGTTTTCGTTTGTCCATACAAGCTGAAATAAACTCGTTAAACTCGATAAATCCAGAATTATCTGAATCACATTTTTCCATGATGTTTTAGACAAATTATTCTGCCTCCTCTTCTGACACAAATCTGTCTTTGAATCCTTTTAGCAGCTCTTGATGAGATAATTTTCCATCATTATTGATATCCATAGATTTAAACAGTTACTCCAAAGTTTACTTTTCCTCGTTTGTTGCCATTTGAAAAGCAACAAAGGAACTAACAGCTTAATTTAATTTCTGTGTTTGTGTGAATTTACAGAGATTATCTACACTTTCTTTCAATATTGGCTCAGAAACACTTTGCTTATTAATCCTATTTTATATCCATAAGTGACTTATACAATCATCGGCACTGAGACGAGTTTAGTAATTTTTATCCAACATTTTTTTGATTAAATCTTTAGAGTCATTGGTAATAGTATCTCACTTCTTTGGAGGAAATGAGAAATTTCCAATCTTGACATTGTTCTAAATGTCTTCATCGTTTCTTCCGTTAAAAGGTGGATCTCCACTTAGTAAAATATACATTATTACTCCCGCTGACCAAATGTCACATTTCCAGTTATATTATTTCCTTAGAACTTCAGGAGCAATATAATAAGGAGTTCCTTGTATTTAGTTCAGCAAACATTCTGGATTTACCAGTTTAGCTTTACCAAAGTCTGCTACCTTAATAATAGGCTCTCCAGAGTCATTAGATACTAAAAGATTTTCTGGCTTAAGATCTCTATGCGTAATACTTTTGTTATGTAGATAAGAAAGAGCCAAGAAAAGTTAATACATATATTTTGCTGCTAATGTTTCTGTGAACTACCCGGAGCTTATAATCTAGTCAAAAAGATCTCCTCCATTACAAAATTCAGTAACGATATGGAATTAATAAGGTTCGTCATAAAGCTCAAAGACTTTTACAATATTAGGATGATCCATATTATTGAGGATTTAAAATTCGGCTTGCATTTTTTATACCTACTCAGGAGTCATATTCTAATTCTTTCCTATTGTTTTTCAGCTAGATAAGAATGAGTAGGAGCTTATTGTGGTAAAAAAGCTGATACCATTTACTTGTCTTAGTTAAATATTACCTCTCTCATCAGATAGCTATCTAAAAGATAATCCTGTTATTATGTTATCCAACTATGCTTCCTTTGGAAGCTAGAGTAAATATGCTGATTATCTTATTAGTGTTTTGTTCAGACAATAAATCTGAGTTGTAATGTCATATTATTAGATAAGCCAAGCTTATCCTTTAGCTATAAGATAATTTTAAAAGCATGGAAGGATAATAAAAAGTTAGGTGTAACTTATTAAGTCTAGTTCAAGTGAGGCATTATCTTAAGTCTATTAAGATGCTACCATGCTATAGTAATTAAGACTCTTTGAATGCTATTCCTTATAATTTATAGATGAAGGTGTATTCAGATTATTTTAATAAGGCCACTTTAAGCTAAATGCGCTCTTAGTCTTAAAGTAGTGAATTAAACCAAAACATTAGGAATAGAGATATAGAAATCTATCTAATTGGCTTTTTTGCTTATGAAACTACAATCAAATAGAGAAGTAAGTAGTGTGAATATTAACGATTTAGAATTGAAAGCTAATTAACTAAGAAATGTGTTCTAGTAAGAGCATTTAAAGGAAATAGATGACTCTAAGTTAAATAACAGTAAATTATAAGAAACTAAAAGCATCCAATGGCTATAAATTGAGCTTTTGATTAGGGGTTTAATAATCATTCCATATTGAGGTATATGTATTACTAGCATGATTTTGAATAATCTGCTTTATAAATTATAAATAAATAAAGATTGCTTATTGTTTTAGTTTTGAGAGCTACTAAATAATACCTGGTAAATCTAGGGTAAAAATAAGAAGCAAAGGATATTAAAATTAGATGAATATAGGTATAATTTCTAAAAATTTAGCTTTAAATTCATATAAATATGATTATATCAGGAGATAACTAATTAAATCCTTAAGATATATGCAAATATTAGATTTCTTGATTTCTAATAAAAAGAAAAATTTATAATATCTTTAGTGCTAGAAACTCAATAATATATCATTATTTTATAAGTCCTTTGCTTTACCTTCTCAGTATTTGATAAATTTCTTTGAGATAGTTTTTTATAAATGAATAGATAAAAAAGTTGGTTTATCTTAATGATTCATTTCTATAAATTTTTACTAGAATCTGTAAAATAAAATTAGGTAGTTTAATACTTTTTTTTCTCTTAAGTTCATGCTAAAAATCTACGATTGAGTTATAATTATTTTTATCTACTTTTTTTCTCTTTATTTAAACGGAAAATAGTTGAGGCACTCTGAAATTAGTCAGGCTGTTTTATAAATGGTTAAATAAATTTCTTATTAGGTGCTGTTATTAAAGCTTTTAGTGAAGTTGGATTATTTAAGAAGTAAAGCCTTTTTGCTTATAACTAAGTTATATAAACTAACTGTCAAAAGTTAAAGGGTTTATTCTAAAATTTTAAGTCTGTAAATTAAGATTTTCATACTCATGAATTTTGATTTTGTCTGATGATTACTAAAGCATAATAAGTAATCTAAGGTAGTACATAACCCTCTTTATCAAATATTATCCTATCATTCATATAGTGCTTAATGATATCTCTCATACTCTTCTTATGAACCTCTTAATTTGATTTACTTAATTAGACTAAAAGGCATTTTAACTAATCCTTTCTCTGTTTAGTAAACTTAAGCTATTTAATATAGCAATTTAAGTAGCAAAAGGTAAATAGATTTATAGCACATACCTATAAAAAATGTACTATCATTAGAGCTTTAGAATCAAAGTTATGATTAACAAATCCAACCTACTCTCAGCAAAGTTTTAAATACATTTAAAAAGTCTAAAATGAAAAGGGAAGAAAGGTATAATATTGATTGTCCTTTAATGAATTATAAATAGCCTATTACCCTATAAGCTATCGCTTATATCTTAAAGAATTATCAAGATACTTCGAAAGAGAATTTAGCAAGATTCCTTATAATTAATTTTCTAAAACCCTTTTGAGTATTAAAGTTTAACTATAATTATGGATGGTGTAGTATCTATAAGGGGAGTTTATCGTATATCATTGAAGATTGAATCCTTTTAATTTCTAATCTTTTTCCAGGGAGATTAAAAGCAGGTTCCATTTCAATCCTTTTCCAGAAAAGATTCTTGCTAAGTTAACAAAGTTTATCTATATTTTCTAATTAACTTCATATTCCCAAGATAGTTTCTATAATTATTTTAAATTGAAGTATTAATCAAAAAATAGGAATCAAACTAAAAGTCAGTCTCTAGTAATAAACTTTATTATAACTAAAGCAGCTCAAAAGCTTGAAGTTAGAATTTAAAATAATGGTAATTAGCCAGCTTTAATGCTTAACTTCACATATATATTTATTCTTCAAAGTATTAAATTTAGTAAGGTATTAATCTAATAAAATGAGCAACTAAAGTAAGTCTATTTAAGTTAAGAAATGCAGCTGAATGATTTATTATAAACTCTTACCCAATCAAAAAACTATAAAGAAACATAATTATTAAATTAAATGCATTATGATAGAAGCGAATCTTTATTTTATCTAAATACTTTTTATTTTTCTAAAGTATATTAATTCAATTGACACTCACAGTTAGGAAGAACAGAAGAAAAACGAATTAATAAGATCTAAAAAAGTATTAAATTAATAAAAGATGTAATACCAACTAAAAGAACTAGAACCGTATTTATAAAATTAAATTATCTCCTTTTAATTTCCATTTTACTTTTGAGTCTATAAGCACTAAGTTTCTATATAATTTACATCTTAAAAGTATTTAATTATGCATTTAAGTCTTTTCTAAATATATGGGTATTAATATACTTTTATTAGAAGTTTGAAAATAAAGACAGGGAAAATTGAGTTTACCTTTGTTTCAGCTTTATTTAGGTTATTCTAGTCGCCTTTTATTATTGATTATGTATTTTATCTATTAACTTTAGAAATGTTTCTTTTGGCAAAAAATAAGAATCTCACATATAAAAATACAAATTCATACTATGAAATCTACTAGAAATGGTTATCATTCTACCATTATAATCTAAAAGGGGGAACAGTCTTTTTTACTTCAGTGGCTTTCATCTACCTATAACTGTATCTAGAACTAATTATCTTAGCTCTCAATTATAAGGATTAAAGAGAGCTTTATATAGGATTTTTTATGAAGTCAACTTAAATAGTCAATGTTATGTCTTTTAAATTAGGCAATAAAATACCTTTAAGATATAATTAAACAATGAACTATATTTCTGACTATGAATTTACTCTAATAGTGTCGTAATCAATCAACTGAAAGATAAATAGTAGCTTGATAACTTCAATTTAGTGGTATATTCTTTAATGGTCTAGTTTGAGCTTGACTATCTTAAAATTATTTATTTTCAAATTTTTCTAAATATCACCATAGCGAACCGAAATTAGGCTAGATTAAAAAAGAATGAAATTTAGTAAAAAGTAAACTAATTTTGAATCTTAAAATAAGCTAAAAATATAAATTTTAGGTAGAAAATAACTAAAATGCTAAGTCTAAAGTTTCTAAAGATAGTATTATTAGACTCTTAGAGCTATTTAGCATTTTATTGGATATCTAATTTAACTTCTAGTTGAATGTAATTTAAATTATTAAAGAACCTACTTCAAAATTAATTCCCACACACATTATAGTGCATTTTTAGCTATATAAGAGAAAATATAAAACCCTGTGTTATGTATAAAGTATTAAGATGAAATAAAGGAAATTAAGCTTAGCTTTGAAAACTTTATTATATATAATATCTAAATAATTAAGGTAGCAGTTTTACCTAACTAGATGATTTTATTTAATTAAATGATAAAAAACACTTTTATTGTAATAAGAGAAAGAAGTTTATTAAAATTTAGAGCAATCAGAATAACAATTAATTTATAGTCTAAATTATAAATTATTTTTCTTAATTTTTCTCAAACTTTTAAGTAATCTATATTCAAATGTGGGTTCTTTCGCTTAAACTCATATGGATTAAAATCGCATGTGCATTGTATTAGTCAGTCTTTTTTGCATTCTTCACACCACTGGAAATTACATTCACTACAATTCATTGATTTACTTTAGTCATTTAAATTTTTTTTGCAAGAGGCATTACACTTTGGGCATTTTATTACTACTCTACTTTTAAATTGTTCAAATATTTTTTCTAAATCACTGTTTGGATTTAATCTTTTAAATTCATGAGGATTGAAGAGGCAATGACATTATAAGAGCCATTCAAACTAACAAACACTACACCACTCAAATTTACAATTCGTACATGTTAAGTGATCACAGCCTCCATCTCTAATGAAAAGGAAAGAGCATTTTATGCATTTTATCAAAATACCCTTTGCAATCATTTCCTTTATCCTAAAATAAAGACTTACTTTTATTCACCATCATCTTCTATTTGACATTTTTATGCAATATGAGGATTTTTGTAGCATCCTGGACAGAACAAATGTTTACATTCAGGGCATTCTACTTACTCTTAAGGTCCAAAAATTATAAACGTATTTTTGCAATTTAGACAGTCAATCAACTTCTCACCTTCTTATAAACCAGCAACTAAAATAGAAAATTTTTAGTACTTTTTTAAGCTTTCTTAGTCTTCTTTTATTTATAGTACTTATTCCATTTAATTTGGATGAATTTTCGATTAACACTAAGAAAGAGGACACTTCATTTAATCTTCTGATACTTTAGCTTCTTATATTAAAGATTTTAGCCATGTATGAATATCGCTAATGCAAAAAGAATGTAAGCATTTTAACTAATACATTTAAGATTCTTAGTAGTCTAGCATGCAAATTTGACACTCTTTTATTTATTTCCGCCCTTCAAATTATGGTTAAGCAACTGGCTATACAATAGGTTATTATATTGGAATCATCTCATTTTAATTGTTTCCAAAAATAAATTTTACCATTTCTTCTCCACCTAGAACGTTGAAACAAATAGAAGTTGGAATTGAGTTTTAACATACATAGCATTTAACAGAGCCGTTATAAATGTTTTGTATATTTTACTAAGCATCATTTAATACCTTGTTTACGATGCATTCGGTGCAAAACCAATGCTTACATCTCAGTTCAAGTTAAGATATAAATAATTTGCAATTCATGCACATCAAAGAGACTTCTTAGGATTAATTACTTTCTATCTTTACTTAACTTGGGTCTATTGGCTGAATGTTTTGACCTATCTATTAATTATTTTAAGGAGCAAAACTCGGTTGTACATTTTAAGATTACTAAGACAGTTATTAATTTATTAATTCTTAAACAACTTGCTAAGAGCTTTGCTAGTTTTAAGCTTATCCTGCTTTTACTTCTTCTTATGCCTATACACTTTATTAAATACCTTGCTAGGTTAAATTTTATTAATTTTATATTTACTCATTTCCTTGCTAAGTTTCTTGCGAGGCTTACTTTTATCCACCTTTATCGATATTTATGTATTGCTAATTAGGATTTGGATTCTTTTACTTAACTGAACAACAACCCATTTATAAAGCTTTTAATTTAAAGGATTTAAATATTCAATTGGATTAAATTTAATAGATTTTAACGACTAAAATAAACTTATTCCGATCTTAATAAATTCAATGATACCTTCATTAAGGAATCAAAATAAGAAGCTCTATCTAATTATTAATAGTTACTCACAGTCAAACAAGCTTCTTCAAATACAGAATTTTTACTAGGGTCTATTAAAGTGAATAAGGATATCATGTAAGCTTTATAAAAGCATAAGAAGTTTCTATTTTAATTTGTACCATTCTGAGTAGAATTAAATGCATTAAGCTTTAAATAATTTTGTTAGAATAATTGACTAGAAAATATAGCGAAAGGATTCTGTTTATTTATTTTCCATTTTTTATTCTTTCTTATATCCTTTAAATCTAACTATTATTTAAGCTAATATGCTTCTTGTAGGTTTATAATTATTGGTTAAAGCTTGTTTATCTTAGAAAATTATTAGAACTATACTGTTGATAGTTCCCTCAGTCTAAAAGCTTAAATAGCTTTGCTATCAATGCTTTTATGTAGAATAATTGATATAATTTCTAGAGTCAAATTATTATAATTTTAACTGTAAGAAAATCTTAGGATTAGTTAGAGAGACTAATTAAAAGCTTTCTTCTATAGCTTTCTACTTCTAAATAAAATACAGGATTATAATTAAACCTCTAGAACCTTATTTAAGGATTTACTTATTCACCGGAAGCAAAAGAATATTTAGCTTAATAAAGAAACAGTTAATACCATCTTATGGATATTAAATCACTAATAGTTTTCCTTTTAATTTTAGAAGCTTTACTACTAATACTTTCCTAAAGCATATATAAAATAATGTAGAATATAGGAATTAAAAGATATAAGAGTGATGCTTTTTTACAAATTCAATAAGTTTGAGTTTCTAATAAATAAGTTGAAGACTACATTTAAGTCTCTAAATTTAACTATAAGTCATATCCCATCAAACAGTCTCTTTATAAAGCCTATTTTAATTAATTTACGTCAATTTATCAATATTACGTTCAAGCTTTTCTAAATTGTTTTGATAGAAGAAAAACTATTTTTAGAAGGATAAGAACTACATCAGTCTTTAATTTTGAGTAAATAAAATCTGCTCTATCTCTCAAACTTGACTGCTTTTATCGTGCCAAATAAAAATAATTCACTTTCACAGATTAAAGACTTTAAGCATTTGCTTTAAGAATTAGGTTCATAAAAAAATGGTAGAAAGGTTCAAGAAAGGCTTCTATACCACCTCCTAAAAAGGGGAGAGAAAGTAAGAACCCTCATCTCTAACTAACACGTCTTCTTCCTAGAAATAATCTTCTTCTCAAAACCTTCAAGAATAATAGACTCAACTAGGAACTTCCAGGCCAACCTAAAAGATGGGACAAAAGACCCAAAAAGCTACCTCGATGACACCAACTGAAGAGGAAGGACCTAGAAAGGTGCTGGAGACGCAAGAAGCAGCAGCCGTGCGAGAGTTTGCGATGCCACAGTTCCAGGAAGAACAGGTATAAATTTTAGTCGCATTCTCTGACCTGAAGGAGGAAGTAAAGAAGCTACGATTAGAGAATAGAGCTCTAAAAAATCAAGTTACTGAGCTCAAGGAATGGAAAGAAAGCTTCTGGGAAGTCTAAGATTGAGAGCAAAACACTTTCTTTAGGGAAATGGGATTGCTGCAGCAGAGAACAACTGTGCTTGAAGAGAACAGCAAGTAGCAACAATAGTAGGAATTCGAAGTTAAGACAATTCAAGATCCAATGGACATAGAAGGAGCTATTAATTTACCGAGGAGTCCAGACAAGAAATGAATTAAGAATAAACCAAGATGTTTTGTATGCAAACAAACTGGACATAAATATAGACAATGTTAGAAATTGAAATTAATTAAATAATAGTACTGAAATAGAAAATAATAAGAAAAATAATAGTACTAATATTAGGATAAGATTAGAGAAAAAAAAAATTCTTGCACAAATTAATCAAAACAATTAAGACATGATTAACTCATATGAAGCAATCTATGAGCAGTACAAGATTTATATAAATAAAATTAATAAGAAAATTAAGGATATCAAATAATTTATATTATATCATACTTAATAGTTACTTTAAGAAGTTTATAAATAAAGGAATAATACTAGAGAGATGGAAATTTAAACAGACTTTTTAAACTAATAATTTGAATAAACTTATTTTAATCAATAAATGACTTAAACTGAGTTAGTTGAAAATCATAAATCGATATAAACAAATTTGTAATTCAATGAAATATTTACTTATTAATAAATGAACTATCTGCAATGTTTAATTTAGTTATATTAATATCAACAATAATAATCAGACCAAATATAATGAGAACTTTAATAAGTTTATTAGCTAAAGAATAAGACTGAAGTCGAATTAAAAAATTAGCAATTTGAAAATCAATAATACAATAAACAGTGCTAGGAGTTATAAAATTAAATCTTATTTTTTAGTTAAGAATTAGAGAATCAATAGCAATATAATTCTGAACAGATCAGGATATTACAAGCACAGCAGTAATAAAAAGAATAAATCCTGTAAGGATTTTTAACATAAAAATAAAATGAAATTGAAAACATAACAAGCTTTTATACTAAGCAACTATAAAAATATTAACAAATATATTTTGAAATGTAAACATAAACAGAAACAAATTAAACCAAAATTAATTAAACTTAAACAGATGTTATAGGATAGGATAAGCAAATTTAAGTAAAAATCCAGTGTTTAGATATATCATCTAACACAATAAAAGTTGATCAATTAGACCAATTTTGCCAAGTGAATTTGTAAGAAAAGAATTATATAAAACTCTAGTAATCCTATCATTAGTTAAATATAGGTTTCATATGTAACGATTAAAAGTAAGAGGAAAATCTGAGAAAATAATAAGAAATTAATAAAATGTTAATGAATGGATTATTTAGCCTTAAAGCTAAAAATTAATCAAAGGATTAATAGAACTAGACAGATTTCAATAAAATTGAAAACTAAAAATGTTCTGTTGCTAAAAATTCAAACCCTCTTAAAAGAAAATAGGAAAAAGATTATATTTAAATTCCAGTAGTGCATAAATATATACAGAACAATTTTAAAACCTAAGATAATTCCCCAAAATAACATACACAAAATTAAACAAAAAATATTTGAAAGAAATAATTTGCATCTATAAGATTAGAAGCCAGTCTTACGCATTTCGAAAGACTCTGAAAGATCGAAATTATATTATTGAAAACCCTTTTTGTATATGCGGAGAATATGACACTCTCCAACATGTAATGGAATGTATATATTACATTGATATAAGAGAATGATTGGTCTCCAAAATTGGTTAATGTGATATTTTGAAACTAATAAGTTACGATTAACTATATATAAACTCTTTTTCTAAGAAAAAAATAGAAATGGTGGATGAATAAATAAAAATATTCATTCAAATGTTTATCAAAAGGAGGCGAGAAATTCTATAACAAGAGAAAGAAGAAGAGCAATACGAGAAATAATAAAAAGAAGCAAATCTAAGAATAGAAAATTTTAATGAAGAGAATGAAGAATAATAAAAACAAATTTAAATTCCAGTAGCTAAACGTAGTATTAAATATAGAGATAACGAAAAAAATGGACGAAATATAGAATTCACTAGTTTTTAATAGTGACTCTTCTTTAATTAATTTCAAAGAAGCTGCAAATTCATAGAAAAAGCATAGGCAGGTGCATTAAAATCTCCAAACGAAAGATTTGGAGTAACTACAAATTAAATAAGTAAACCTAATAATGAATTTATTAAGACAACTACTTAAAAATTGTAGTAAAAACCGGAAAACAAATTCATACGCGTCCCATTAAAGCTACTTAGGAACTCTCTTCAACGTGGATATTAATTGTAGCGTATTATGAAAGTGAAATCAACCTATAAATAGATGAACAGATTAACCGCCTAAAATAATACCGCGAAAGATACGAAACGATTACCTAAGAAATCTTTCCAAAAATAAGATATTATCTTAGATAGTTAGAATTCAAAAGATATACCTTCAAATCCTAATTAAAATTCAAATAAAGATATCCTTTTATGGTAGTCAAAAATAACATAAACTTAAGATTAATTTTTGAATAATACTAATTAAAAATTCTATTAAATTTCAAATAACTAAATTAATCAGAAATAAAATAATACTACTAATCCTGATAATTCAAATAATCATTATTTACCTGATCTTCAGAGCAAAAAACCTTAAAATTAAACTGCTGATTTAAGAAATGTAATATAAAATCAAATAATTAATTAGTCTAATGAGAATTTATTTACCTTAGAAATAAAAGAACTTAAACATAATATATAAAGACTTATAGATAAGAACCAATAATTAAATGAAATGCTAATTAATATAAAAGCAAAATATGAACGAGATATTGAAACATTGATAAGTAACTAAGAAATAACCAAAATATATTATAAAACTTATATAAATAAAATTTATTAGAAATATAAACTATTATAGAACTATTTTTAGTCAATCAAATCTGATATATAGCAATATCACAAAAAAATGCTATCAAAATAACTAGTTCATAAAATTACTTAAACAAACTTCTCCACTTATTACAGTAACTAAATAGTTTAAACAGATGAAATAATTAGTATAGTTCAAGAAATTTAGATATAATAGAAAAACTATGAGAATTAAGTCAATTCAAAAGATGAAATATAATCTAATTAAGAGATTCAAATTGAAGCCAATGCTAATTAAAGCTTTACTTAAGCTTAAATGATAGGAGTAAATAATTCACTATGCCAAAACTTTAATAAACTTATAAATTTTACTTAAATTGAAATAGATAACTTTCTAAATAAAACTTAGCAAGGATATCAATAGACTATATTAGAATAGAACTAATATTTACTTCAACAAATTACCTAATAAAAAATAATAATCGAAATTTAACTCCAAGAGTTATATTCTTAATATTAAAAATTATAAAACTAAAATAAGTAATTTATAGATTAAGAATAGAAAGCTTAAATGGAAATTTTAACTTTTAAAATCGAATTAGATAAGTAAAGATAATAAAACTATGAAATAAATATAGCTTTTCAAAATTAAATTCTATTAAAAAATAAGGAAATTCAAATGTATAAAGAATTATTTTAGAATTAAATCTAACATACAAAAGAATTTAGTAATTAATAGTAATTTTAGAAGAAGTAATTTGTAGATGCATAAACTTAGACATTATATGGAAATATTTAAACAAAGGATAGTATTATCTAAACAGATAATATAAATAAATAATAAACAGCTTTTTGTGTCAAAAATTTACTCAAACAAATATAATCAAGCAAGACAAGTTAATGTAAACTTAAAATAATTAATAGGAAGCATAAACTAATACTATTATAACATAATAACTAATACTGTCAAATAAAATTGCCAGATGAAGATTTTGTTTTACTATAGCATTAATATCACTAACTCAACTTAAAATTCATTTAAAGTACCCAAAATATGTAGACACTTGAGATAAAAATAGAAGAGTTTAAAAACTTAATTAAAATTTGAAAGCAGATATATTTAATTATTCTACTAAAAGATGAAAAAAATATTAATAAAACTAAACAGATTCGATCGATGCTATTTATCAGAATTAAACCTTATCTTCCAATATTAATCTTAATATTCTTAAAAGGAAACCTGAAGAAGAAGATGAAACAATTCCGCCAGCAAAACGTATGAGTAAACATAATAATAAAAAAGAGTGCGATTAAATAATATGTTATTTCAATCTGACTAGTCTATAACTTTAAAAGTTTATTAAATCCGAAACTTGAAGACGTCCATAGTACGAAATGTACATTATATAAGGTAGATATGTCACAGTTACTTAAGATTTAGAATAAGGTACATGTGATAGTGTGAAAAGTAAAATTGATATAGATAGAAAGCTACTTAAAAAATATACTACGTAAGTAATATATATTTTGATACAATATTTTCATTAACATCCTGAGTATGGAAAAAGATTAGTACATATTTAGATTAACCAATAAGGATAGAAAAACATTTGCATTTACGAAAGTGGTCTATCTGCAGGCTCGGAAAAAATTAGAAAGGACTAATAAATTTAAAAAATAAAGATGGGACATATAAATATTAATGGAATAGCGAGCAAGTGCTTGAATATTGAAGAATTTATCAGAGATAACAGTATAGATATTTTATCAATAAACGAAACCTGATAAAAAGATGACTTTCCTCCAATATTGATAAATGGATTTAAAATATATTTTAAGAACTCAGGAAAAGGAGGAGGTGCATGCTTAATTGTAGGAGAAGAATTTAATAGTACAGAAATACATATATAAGTTGAAAAAGAAATAAATAGATTCATAACAATTAAACTGGATAATATTTTAATCACGTCTTGTTACATGCCTGATAATGGAAAAGTTAAGATGTTAAAGATTTAGCTTATGAACAACTAAATACATTGCTGAATTTATATAATGATAATCCACATATACTAATGGGAGATTTCAATGCTCTTTTATAAGGCTTCAGTAATAATCCTGAAAATGTTTATGATAATAACATTAGACTATAAGAATTCTTACTATAAAACGATCTTGAGATAGTGAATGATAGCAACATTAATACATGTATTCACAAAGGAACAGGAAAAACGTATTGTAATTATTATATCATTATAAACAACCATTTGAACGTTAATTAGTTTGCAAATTTCACTGCTCATAATAATAGTTTATTTTCTGATCATATTCCAATCACTGTCGATTTTATCAATAATTCTATAGTATATTGGGAAAAGATAACTCAGAGAAAATATAAAATAAATAGGTTATAAGATGCAATAGATAGGTAAAAATATTAAGAATCTTTCCTACAAACTTATCTAGAATTCTTTTAAATAGATTAAGATAATCTCGAAGATTAATATGGATGCATCAAAAGTAATATTTAAGACAATGCTGATCAAACATTAGGTTCGTTTATTCCAAATTCAAATTATAACAAACTTCCTCAAGCTCTCACAAAGAAATATATAGAGGCAAAAAGAGCTAACTCAGAATATAAGGAAGCTCACGTAAAATTTGGAAGAATAAATTAGCAAGTAACTAATCTTCATGAGGAAGCAAAACGACTTTGGAAAGACTTCAAGTATAATCTATGAAAATTAAAAAAAAACAAAGCAAAAAAGAAATTTCTACTTCTTAATGGAGATTCTAAGGAAATTTTTTCACAAGCTAAGAAAATTCTAAATCCTTTGAAGAGAAATATTATGAACTTTAATTAAGAAATCAAAAATAAATTCATTGAATCATGGGAAAATTGTGTTTTTAACAAGCATTCTAATCTAACTCAAGAATAGATAAATTTTAGTAATTAAAAAATATATAAAATATACGATAATATTTAAGAAATTAAAGATTATCCACTCTCGTATTTGTAAGGATTTGATCTTTTTACCATAAAAGAAATATAAGAAATTATTCAACAAATCCTTAATGGAAAAGCAGCTGGTCCAGATGGAATAAAAGGTGAACTTCTGAAATATGGTGGATAATATTTATTAATAATTCTTCATTCTTTTCTGAATAATATGCTAAGACTTGGAAGAATCCCTTAAGAATTAAATATATCGGTGATAATTCCAATATTTAAAAAAGGAAATAAGGATGATTGGAAAAACTGACGACCTATTTCTCTTATTAATACTATTCTAACACTATATGATAAAGCTTTAACAAAAAGACTATACAATCTGATTTATTAGAGAAATTTGATTCATCCTTCATAAATGGGATCTATGAAAAACAGATAAGCAACTTAATAAATTTGAATAATATAACAAATAATTGATAACTATCGGAAATGTGCTAAAGGTAAGACTAAATTGATAGCAACACTGATAGAAGTTGAAAAAATGTTTGACTCAATAGAAAGAAGACTCTTGTTTGATTAACTTAAGAGAGTTAAACTACCACTTGGAATAATAATAGCCTTAGAATCGTTTTATAAAAACCTAAATTCTTCATTTATCATAGATGGTAAGAGCACCAGAACTTTATAATTCAACAATGGAGTTATGTAAGGAAGTTCTCATGGACCAGTTTTAGCATTATTGTATTATGACATAGTAATTAGATATCTGGAAAGTAAAAGTAACTAATTGGGATTTAAATGCCAGGATTCAAGTATTAGCTACGCTTGTAGAGGATGGGCAGATGATCTTATTCTTCTTTCCAAATCTGCAAAGTAGATGTAGAATTTAATAAATGAAGCAAATAAAGTTTTTGCATGAACACATTTAAAGATTAATGTTACCAAATCCGAATGCATCTAATTTCTAAAGAAGAATCAGAAATAATAAATTTTAAATTTATGATTAGGAAATTAACCAATTGCTTAAAAAGAACAAGTAACATATTTAGGAGTTATTTTACATTAGAAGAAGAACTTAAATCCCCATTGCAAAGAAGCTGCATTCAAATATATAGCTGCAATGAAGAAAGCTGTTTTTTAACTGATGAGATATAAGAATGTAACTCCTTGACATTTTAAAACTTTATGTAGACTTTTTACATTACCTAAAGCAGAATATGGAGGAGACTTAGTACCATGAAGTATTCAAAAAGGAGTAACTGGAGTTCTGAACAGAATAGAATCAAGCATGAGATTAATTTCAAGAAAAGCTTTTTAAGTAGCAACTTCAACATTTAATGAATCATGTTATATAGACCTGAATTGATTACCCTTTAAGCACATTATGGCTATAAAATTCTTCAGATTCTACCATAAAATTAAATAAGAAAGTACTGATTTTCCAAGATCAACAATAGGCTCTCTTTTCATTAATATATGGAAAAAAGGATTTCAATACTACGATTAAGTGTAGCAATTATCAGACCTTTATAATATCGATCTGCAGAATTAATAGAATAATACCAATCTTAAAACTTTTACTAAACATGTAAGATAAAAAATACAACAATATTTCTACAAAGTAGCTACTAAAAAATTTATGAGAATGAAAACAGCTAGAGTATATACTGAATAATTTGGTAATCTTTAACAATTTCCACAAATTACTTATACTAAATTAAACAAATAGTATAGACGAGAAATTATCAGTATATATAAACTTAGAACCTAAACTTATAATTTCCGTAAGGATCTTTAAGATCGTCATTACCCCATTGATAATCCCTATTGTATGTGTGGAGAGTATGAAACTTTCGAGCATATCTTTAAATGTGTGTAATATTCTTATATAATGAATTGATTATCGGAAAAGATCGGAAATTATGACTTAAGGCGCCTTATACTATACGATCAAGAATATCTAAACTCATTTTCAAGGTCTAAATTGGAGTATTTAGACTTATAGATCAAAATATTTCATAAGAAGCTAATGACAAGGAGACTTGAGATTCTAGAAATGGAGAAAGCAAAAAAGGAAGAAGCTAAAGATGAATAGAAAGAAGAACTAATTAAAGAAAAATGATGAAATGCAAACAATATTAAAAAACAATTTAAAAACATTTACTAACGTCTATAATTGAAAGAAGCAATTCTTGCAATTAAAGACGTCAAAAAACTCTTTTAGTTTAAATTAAATTTAATTTAAATATAGAGATCAAAAAGAAAGTGAAAAAATAATGCAATCCTTAAATTTTAAATCGCCTTTACTCAAGGAATTTATATTATAGGGTTCTTGAAGAAAAACACAGTATGAAATGAGTAATATTTAAGGCAGGTATGTGACAATAAATTAAGAATTAACCTTTGGAACTATTGATAGTATTAAAAAAATCAAAATATTTGTGGATCAAAAGCTGTTATAAAAATATAATAAATAAGTAATTTTTATAATTATCTAATTCTTTCATCAGCATCCGGAATATGGTAAAAAATTTGTAAATGTTGATTATGATTAGCAAGGGAATAAAAATATTTGTATTTACGAAAATGGACTTCCAGCTGGATCAAAAGAAAGTAATAAAGATAATAATTAATATTAATATAGAACTCGAATCAAGATTGGACACGTTAACATTAATGGAATAGCAGGAAACAGTTAATGATTGAAGAATTTATCAAAAGTAATGACATAGACATCTTCTCAATTAATGAAACATGACAAAAGTAAGGTTTTCCTCCTATACTAATAAAAGGATATAGGACATACTTTAGAAATGCAGATAAAGGAGGAGGAGTAAACTTGATTATTAGAGATGAAATCAATAGTACTGAATCTAGAGTAAATATAGAAACCTAAAATCGATTTGTTTCAGTCAAAATGGAAAATATATTAATCACATCTTGCTATATGCCTGACAATAATAAAAGTAGTCTTATTAAAGATTAAGCTTATGATTATATTAATACATATATTGGGTAATTTCCAAATAATCCTCATATATTGATAGGAGATTTCAATGCTCTATTATAAAATTACGGAAATAATACTTAAAACGATTATGACAACACATCTAGATTTTAAGAATTCTTGCAATAAAATGATCTTCAAATAGTTAATAATACGATTAGTAATACATGCATACACAAAGGAACGGGAAAAGTGTACTGTAATGACTATATTTTAATTAGTAGTCATTTAAATAATAATTAATTTGTAAATTTTTAGGTTCACAATGGCTGCTTAAAAACTGATCACATTCTAATTACAGTTAACTTTTTGTTTAATACAACATATTATGATGATGAAAAAATAATTTAGAGAAAATATAAAATTAATCGTTTGTAAGATCCAATTGATAGATAAAGATATTAACAATCATTTATACAAACTTGTAATTATTACTTTCAAATAGATAGAAATAATTTAGAGGAATAGTACATGTACATTAGCAGAAATATTCAAGAAAACGCAGATTCAGTACTAGGATCATTTATTCCTGATCCTAAATACAACAAACTTCCTCAAGATCTTGCAAGAAAGTATATAGATGCGAAAAGAGCTAACTAAGAGTATAAAGAAACGCAAATTTATTTTGGAAGAATTAATTAAAGAGTCCTTAATCTTCAGAATCAGCTAATAAACTTTGAAATAAATATAAATATCATCTATGAAAATGGTTAAAAGATAAAGCAAAGAAGAAATTTCTAAATCTTAATGAAGAACCAAAAATTATGTTTTAACAAGCGAAAAAGATTCTGAACCCAAAAATAAGAAACAAAATGAACTTTAATTAAGAGCTTAAAAACCAATTTATTGATTATGAGAGAATTTTGTTTTTAATAAGCATTAAAATCTTACTTAATAGTAGCTTGACAATAGTAACAAAAATTTTAATCTAGTTTATTGAAATATTAAAGAAATTTAAGAGCAAATACCTTCCTATTTGCAAGAATTCCAACTCTTTACGATTTAAGAAATTTAGGAAATTATTCAACAAATCCTTAATGGAAAAGCAGCTGGTCCAGATGGAATAAAAGGTGAACTTCTGAAATATGGTGGATAATATTTATTAATAATTCTTCATTCTTTTCTGAATAATATGCTAAGACTTGGAAGAATCCCTTAAGAATTAAATATATCGGTGATAATTCCAATATTTAAAAAAGGAAATAAGGATGATTGGAAAAACTGACGACCTATTTCTCTTATTAATACTATTCTAACACTATATGATAAAGCTTTAACAAAAAGACTATACAATCTGATTTATTAGAGAAATTTGATTCATCCTTCATAAATGGGATCTATGAAAAACAGATAAGCAACTTAATAAATTTGAATAATATAACAAATAATTGATAACTATCGGAAATGTGCTAAAGGTAAGACTAAATTGATAGCAACACTGATAGAAGTTGAAAAAATGTTTGACTCAATAGAAAGAAGACTCTTGTTTGATTAACTTAAGAGAGTTAAACTACCACTTGGAATAATAATAGCCTTAGAATCGTTTTATAAAAACCTAAATTCTTCATTTATCATAGATGGTAAGAGCACCAGAACTTTATAATTCAACAATGGAGTTATGTAAGGAAGTTCTCATGGACCAGTTTTAGCATTATTGTATTATGACATAGTAATTAGATATCTGGAAAGTAAAAGTAACTAATTGGGATTTAAATGCCAGGATTCAAGTATTAGCTACGCTTGTAGAGGATGGGCAGATGATCTTATTCTTCTTTCCAAATCTGCAAAGTAGATGTAGAATTTAATAAATGAAGCAAATAAAGTTTTTGCATGAACACATTTAAAGATTAATGTTACCAAATCCGAATGCATCTAATTTCTAAAGAAGAATCAGAAATAATAAATTTTAAATTTATGATTAGGAAATTAACCAATTGCTTAAAAAGAACAAGTAACATATTTAGGAGTTATTTTACATTAGAAGAAGAACTTAAATCCCCATTGCAAAGAAGCTGCATTCAAATATATAGCTGCAATGAAGAAAGCTGTTTTTTAACTGATGAGATATAAGAATGTAACTCCTTGACATTTTAAAACTTTATGTAGACTTTTTACATTACCTAAAGCAGAATATGGAGGAGACTTAGTACCATGAAGTATTCAAAAAGGAGTAACTGGAGTTCTGAACAGAATAGAATCAAGCATGAGATTAATTTCAAGAAAAGCTTTTTAAGTAGCAACTTCAACATTTAATGAATCATGTTATATAGACCTGAATTGATTACCCTTTAAGCACATTATGGCTATAAAATTCTTCAGATTCTACCATAAAATTAAATAAGAAAGTACTGATTTTCCAAGATCAACAATAGGCTCTCTTTTCATTAATATATGGAAAAAAGGATTTCAATACTACGATTAAGTGTAGCAATTATCAGACCTTTATAATATCGATCTGCAGAATTAATAGAATAATACCAATCTTAAAACTTTTACTAAACATGTAAGATAAAAAATACAACAATATTTCTACAAAGTAGCTACTAAAAAATTTATGAGAATGAAAACAGCTAGAGTATATACTGAATAATTTGGTAATCTTTAACAATTTCCACAAATTACTTATACTAAATTAAACAAATAGTATAGACGAGAAATTATCAGTATATATAAACTTAGAACCTAAACTTATAATTTCCGTAAGGATCTTTAAGATCGTCATTACCCCATTGATAATCCCTATTGTATGTGTGGAGAGTATGAAACTTTCGAGCATATCTTTAAATGTGTGTAATATTCTTATATAATGAATTGATTATCGGAAAAGATCGGAAATTATGACTTAAGGCGCCTTATACTATACGATCAAGAATATCTAAACTCATTTTCAAGGTCTAAATTGGAGTATTTAGACTTATAGATCAAAATATTTCATAAGAAGCTAATGACAAGGAGACTTGAGATTCTAGAAATGGAGAAAGCAAAAAAGGAAGAAGCTAAAGATGAATAGAAAGAAGAACTAATTAAAGAAAAATGATGAAATGCAAACAATATTAAAAAACAATTTAAAAACATTTACTAACGTCTATAATTGAAAGAAGCAATTCTTGCAATTAAAGACGTCAAAAAACTCTTTTAGTTTAAATTAAATTTAATTTAAATATAGAGATCAAAAAGAAAGTGAAAAAATAATGCAATCCTTAAATTTTAAATCGCCTTTACTCAAGGAATTTATATTATAGGGTTCTTGAAGAAAAACACAGTATGAAATGAGTAATATTTAAGGCAGGTATGTGACAATAAATTAAGAATTAACCTTTGGAACTATTGATAGTATTAAAAAAATCAAAATATTTGTGGATCAAAAGCTGTTATAAAAATATAATAAATAAGTAATTTTTATAATTATCTAATTCTTTCATCAGCATCCGGAATATGGTAAAAAATTTGTAAATGTTGATTATGATTAGCAAGGGAATAAAAATATTTGTATTTACGAAAATGGACTTCCAGCTGGATCAAAAGAAAGTAATAAAGATAATAATTAATATTAATATAGAACTCGAATCAAGATTGGACACGTTAACATTAATGGAATAGCAGGAAACAGTTAATGATTGAAGAATTTATCAAAAGTAATGACATAGACATCTTCTCAATTAATGAAACATGACAAAAGTAAGGTTTTCCTCCTATACTAATAAAAGGATATAGGACATACTTTAGAAATGCAGATAAAGGAGGAGGAGTAAACTTGATTATTAGAGATGAAATCAATAGTACTGAATCTAGAGTAAATATAGAAACCTAAAATCGATTTGTTTCAGTCAAAATGGAAAATATATTAATCACATCTTGCTATATGCCTGACAATAATAAAAGTAGTCTTATTAAAGATTAAGCTTATGATTATATTAATACATATATTGGGTAATTTCCAAATAATCCTCATATATTGATAGGAGATTTCAATGCTCTATTATAAAATTACGGAAATAATACTTAAAACGATTATGACAACACATCTAGATTTTAAGAATTCTTGCAATAAAATGATCTTCAAATAGTTAATAATACGATTAGTAATACATGCATACACAAAGGAACGGGAAAAGTGTACTGTAATGACTATATTTTAATTAGTAGTCATTTAAATAATAATTAATTTGTAAATTTTTAGGTTCACAATGGCTGCTTAAAAACTGATCACATTCTAATTACAGTTAACTTTTTGTTTAATACAACATATTATGATGATGAAAAAATAATTTAGAGAAAATATAAAATTAATCGTTTGTAAGATCCAATTGATAGATAAAGATATTAACAATCATTTATACAAACTTGTAATTATTACTTTCAAATAGATAGAAATAATTTAGAGGAATAGTACATGTACATTAGCAGAAATATTCAAGAAAACGCAGATTCAGTACTAGGATCATTTATTCCTGATCCTAAATACAACAAACTTCCTCAAGATCTTGCAAGAAAGTATATAGATGCGAAAAGAGCTAACTAAGAGTATAAAGAAACGCAAATTTATTTTGGAAGAATTAATTAAAGAGTCCTTAATCTTCAGAATCAGCTAATAAACTTTGAAATAAATATAAATATCATCTATGAAAATGGTTAAAAGATAAAGCAAAGAAGAAATTTCTAAATCTTAATGAAGAACCAAAAATTATGTTTTAACAAGCGAAAAAGATTCTGAACCCAAAAATAAGAAACAAAATGAACTTTAATTAAGAGCTTAAAAACCAATTTATTGATTATGAGAGAATTTTGTTTTTAATAAGCATTAAAATCTTACTTAATAGTAGCTTGACAATAGTAACAAAAATTTTAATCTAGTTTATTGAAATATTAAAGAAATTTAAGAGCAAATACCTTCCTATTTGCAAGAATTCCAACTCTTTACGATTTAAGAAATTTAGGAAATTATTCAACAAATCCTTAATGGAAAAGCAGCTGGTCCAGATGGAATAAAAGGTGAACTTCTGAAATATGGTGGATAATATTTATTAATAATTCTTCATTCTTTTCTGAATAATATGCTAAGACTTGGAAGAATCCCTTAAGAATTAAATATATCGGTGATAATTCCAATATTTAAAAAAGGAAATAAGGATGATTGGAAAAACTGACGACCTATTTCTCTTATTAATACTATTCTAACACTATATGATAAAGCTTTAACAAAAAGACTATACAATCTGATTTATTAGAGAAATTTGATTCATCCTTCATAAATGGGATCTATGAAAAACAGATAAGCAACTTAATAAATTTGAATAATATAACAAATAATTGATAACTATCGGAAATGTGCTAAAGGTAAGACTAAATTGATAGCAACACTGATAGAAGTTGAAAAAATGTTTGACTCAATAGAAAGAAGACTCTTGTTTGATTAACTTAAGAGAGTTAAACTACCACTTGGAATAATAATAGCCTTAGAATCGTTTTATAAAAACCTAAATTCTTCATTTATCATAGATGGTAAGAGCACCAGAACTTTATAATTCAACAATGGAGTTATGTAAGGAAGTTCTCATGGACCAGTTTTAGCATTATTGTATTATGACATAGTAATTAGATATCTGGAAAGTAAAAGTAACTAATTGGGATTTAAATGCCAGGATTCAAGTATTAGCTACGCTTGTAGAGGATGGGCAGATGATCTTATTCTTCTTTCCAAATCTGCAAAGTAGATGTAGAATTTAATAAATGAAGCAAATAAAGTTTTTGCATGAACACATTTAAAGATTAATGTTACCAAATCCGAATGCATCTAATTTCTAAAGAAGAATCAGAAATAATAAATTTTAAATTTATGATTAGGAAATTAACCAATTGCTTAAAAAGAACAAGTAACATATTTAGGAGTTATTTTACATTAGAAGAAGAACTTAAATCCCCATTGCAAAGAAGCTGCATTCAAATATATAGCTGCAATGAAGAAAGCTGTTTTTTAACTGATGAGATATAAGAATGTAACTCCTTGACATTTTAAAACTTTATGTAGACTTTTTACATTACCTAAAGCAGAATATGGAGGAGACTTAGTACCATGAAGTATTCAAAAAGGAGTAACTGGAGTTCTGAACAGAATAGAATCAAGCATGAGATTAATTTCAAGAAAAGCTTTTTAAGTAGCAACTTCAACATTTAATGAATCATGTTATATAGACCTGAATTGATTACCCTTTAAGCACATTATGGCTATAAAATTCTTCAGATTCTACCATAAAATTAAATAAGAAAGTACTGATTTTCCAAGATCAACAATAGGCTCTCTTTTCATTAATATATGGAAAAAAGGATTTCAATACTACGATTAAGTGTAGCAATTATCAGACCTTTATAATATCGATCTGCAGAATTAATAGAATAATACCAATCTTAAAACTTTTACTAAACATGTAAGATAAAAAATACAACAATATTTCTACAAAGTAGCTACTAAAAAATTTATGAGAATGAAAACAGCTAGAGTATATACTGAATAATTTGGTAATCTTTAACAATTTCCACAAATTACTTATACTAAATTAAACAAATAGTATAGACGAGAAATTATCAGTATATATAAACTTAGAACCTAAACTTATAATTTCCGTAAGGATCTTTAAGATCGTCATTACCCCATTGATAATCCCTATTGTATGTGTGGAGAGTATGAAACTTTCGAGCATATCTTTAAATGTGTGTAATATTCTTATATAATGAATTGATTATCGGAAAAGATCGGAAATTATGACTTAAGGCGCCTTATACTATACGATCAAGAATATCTAAACTCATTTTCAAGGTCTAAATTGGAGTATTTAGACTTATAGATCAAAATATTTCATAAGAAGCTAATGACAAGGAGACTTGAGATTCTAGAAATGGAGAAAGCAAAAAAGGAAGAAGCTAAAGATGAATAGAAAGAAGAACTAATTAAAGAAAAATGATGAAATGCAAACAATATTAAAAAACAATTTAAAAACATTTACTAACGTCTATAATTGAAAGAAGCAATTCTTGCAATTAAAGACGTCAAAAAACTCTTTTAGTTTAAATTAAATTTAATTTAAATATAGAGATCAAAAAGAAAGTGAAAAAATAATGCAATCCTTAAATTTTAAATCGCCTTTACTCAAGGAATTTATATTATAGGGTTCTTGAAGAAAAACACAGTATGAAATGAGTAATATTTAAGGCAGGTATGTGACAATAAATTAAGAATTAACCTTTGGAACTATTGATAGTATTAAAAAAATCAAAATATTTGTGGATCAAAAGCTGTTATAAAAATATAATAAATAAGTAATTTTTATAATTATCTAATTCTTTCATCAGCATCCGGAATATGGTAAAAAATTTGTAAATGTTGATTATGATTAGCAAGGGAATAAAAATATTTGTATTTACGAAAATGGACTTCCAGCTGGATCAAAAGAAAGTAATAAAGATAATAATTAATATTAATATAGAACTCGAATCAAGATTGGACACGTTAACATTAATGGAATAGCAGGAAACAGTTAATGATTGAAGAATTTATCAAAAGTAATGACATAGACATCTTCTCAATTAATGAAACATGACAAAAGTAAGGTTTTCCTCCTATACTAATAAAAGGATATAGGACATACTTTAGAAATGCAGATAAAGGAGGAGGAGTAAACTTGATTATTAGAGATGAAATCAATAGTACTGAATCTAGAGTAAATATAGAAACCTAAAATCGATTTGTTTCAGTCAAAATGGAAAATATATTAATCACATCTTGCTATATGCCTGACAATAATAAAAGTAGTCTTATTAAAGATTAAGCTTATGATTATATTAATACATATATTGGGTAATTTCCAAATAATCCTCATATATTGATAGGAGATTTCAATGCTCTATTATAAAATTACGGAAATAATACTTAAAACGATTATGACAACACATCTAGATTTTAAGAATTCTTGCAATAAAATGATCTTCAAATAGTTAATAATACGATTAGTAATACATGCATACACAAAGGAACGGGAAAAGTGTACTGTAATGACTATATTTTAATTAGTAGTCATTTAAATAATAATTAATTTGTAAATTTTTAGGTTCACAATGGCTGCTTAAAAACTGATCACATTCTAATTACAGTTAACTTTTTGTTTAATACAACATATTATGATGATGAAAAAATAATTTAGAGAAAATATAAAATTAATCGTTTGTAAGATCCAATTGATAGATAAAGATATTAACAATCATTTATACAAACTTGTAATTATTACTTTCAAATAGATAGAAATAATTTAGAGGAATAGTACATGTACATTAGCAGAAATATTCAAGAAAACGCAGATTCAGTACTAGGATCATTTATTCCTGATCCTAAATACAACAAACTTCCTCAAGATCTTGCAAGAAAGTATATAGATGCGAAAAGAGCTAACTAAGAGTATAAAGAAACGCAAATTTATTTTGGAAGAATTAATTAAAGAGTCCTTAATCTTCAGAATCAGCTAATAAACTTTGAAATAAATATAAATATCATCTATGAAAATGGTTAAAAGATAAAGCAAAGAAGAAATTTCTAAATCTTAATGAAGAACCAAAAATTATGTTTTAACAAGCGAAAAAGATTCTGAACCCAAAAATAAGAAACAAAATGAACTTTAATTAAGAGCTTAAAAACCAATTTATTGATTATGAGAGAATTTTGTTTTTAATAAGCATTAAAATCTTACTTAATAGTAGCTTGACAATAGTAACAAAAATTTTAATCTAGTTTATTGAAATATTAAAGAAATTTAAGAGCAAATACCTTCCTATTTGCAAGAATTCCAACTCTTTACGATTTAAGAAATTTAGGAAATTATTCAACAAATCCTTAATGGAAAAGCAGCTGGTCCAGATGGAATAAAAGGTGAACTTCTGAAATATGGTGGATAATATTTATTAATAATTCTTCATTCTTTTCTGAATAATATGCTAAGACTTGGAAGAATCCCTTAAGAATTAAATATATCGGTGATAATTCCAATATTTAAAAAAGGAAATAAGGATGATTGGAAAAACTGACGACCTATTTCTTTGATGAACTCTATACTAAAAATATATGATAAAGCTTTAACTAAAAGGTTATATGATTAAATATATAAAAGAAACTTAATTCATGAAAGCTAGATGGGATTCATGAAAAGGAAATAAACTACTATGCAAATTTGGACAATATAGTAAATAATAGAATCCTATCGCAAATAAGTAAAAGGGAAGACAAAACTCCTTGCCACACTAATAGATGTAGAGAAAATGTTTGATACTATAGAAAGAAGATTGCTTTTCGATTAACTCAGGAGAGTCAAGCTTCCTTTAGGGCTTATAAATGCCCTTGAATCTTTCTATAAAAACATAAATTCCTCCTTTCTTATAGATGGAACCTTATCTAGGAAGATAAAATACAATAATGGAGTTATATAAGGCAGCTCACATGGTCCAGTGCTTGCTTTGCTGTACTATGATATTGTAATCAGATATTTAGAAAGTAAAAGTAACATAATAGGATTCAAATGTAATACTATTGGCAGAAGTTTCGCATGTAGAGGATGGGCAGATGATTTAATTCTCCTATCCAAATCTGAAAAGTCCATGCAGATTTTAATAAATGAAACATAAAAAGTATTCGAATGAACTTAATTGAATATTAATACTTCAAAATGCGAAGCTATTTAATTCTTAAAAAAGAATCAAAAAGAAGTTAAGTTAAACTTAAAAATAAAAGACAATCCAATTATTTAAAAGTAATAAGTAACATATTTAGGAGTAATTCTCCATCAAAAAAAGGATCTAATTAATCACTGCAAATCGGTTTCATCTAATTATCTGTCTGCTATGAAGAAAGTAGTATATACATTATCAAGATATAAGAATGTGACACCTTGACATTTTAAGACTTTGAGCCGGATGTTCACGCTCCCTAAAGTTGAATATGGAGGAGAATTAATACCTTGAGCAGTCTAAAATGGAGCAACTGGAACATTAAATAAAATTGACAAAAGTATGAGATTAATAGCAAGGAAAGTCTTCTAAGCACCTGAAAACACTTTTAATGAGTCCTGTTATATAGATCTTAATTGAACGCCATTTAAAGATATTATGGCTTTGAGGTTTTTTAGATTTTTTTATAAAATAAGATAAGAAAGTATTAACCTTCCATAATCAACATTAGGGACTCTCTTTATGAATAATTGATAGGAAGGATATTAATATAGAGACTAATTAAAAAGATTATCTGAATACTACAAAATTGACTTTAATAATTAGGAACATAATAGTAGCTTAACTACCTTTACGAAATATGTAAAGGACTAGATTCAACAAAAATTCTATAAAATAACTTAGTAAAGACTTAAATGTATGCCAACTGCAAAGATTTTTATAGAATAATTTTGTAACTAACGATAATTCCCAGAAATTACCTATCCGAAACTAAATAAATAATATAGAAAAGAAATAATCAGTATATACAAACTCAGAACTTAAAGCTACAACTTTCGAAAAGATCTTCAAGACAGACATTATCCTATCAAGAATCCTCATTGCATCTGTGGAGAATTGGACAAGTTCCAACATATTATGGATTGCAATTGTTACATAGATATAAGAGAATGGCTAAAAGCAAAGATTGAATAGGGTGATATAGGAAGATTAATAACCTATGATTAAAATTATATCAACTAATTCCCAAAAAACAAGATAGAATACATAGATTTACAAATAAAATTTTTCCACAGGATGCTGCTCAAAAGGAGATTGGAACTATTCGAAATGGAAGAAGAATGATTGGAAAGTCCTGAATCTAAGGAATAGGAAGTAAAAAATCAAGAAAATAGTGAAGAGAACGAGGAAGAAAAGGAATAATAAGAAGAGCTAAAAGAATAAGTGGAAGAATAGAAGGAAAAAATTGATAACTAAGATGATTAAGCTGAAGTATAAGATGAAGATGAAAGCGGGAGATAAAAAACTTATTAATAATTCTAAAGCATCTTTAATTGAAGGAAGTAATTCTAACAATTAAAGATGTCACCAGATTATTTTAGTTTAAGTTTAAGTTTAGGATAAGATTAGACGAGAATTCTGTAACTAATTTTATCCGTCAGGAGGTCAAATCTACAAACCGAAGTGGTATACAATCCAAGGCGACTGAAGAAAGAGTCCTGAAGGGAGCTGGCTCCATCCAGGTTATCAAACTGGTCCTGTGAACACGAGGTTGAAAGTCCTCCAAGTTCACTAAACTCCAATTTAAACTTTTTAATTTAGTAATTTATTAAGAATTAGGCTCATTAACTAATAAATTAGTCTAATTTTACTAGATTTAAATTAAATCTTATTACTTGATAAATAAAATTCAATCTAATTGTCTGTTTTTAACTTTGATTTCTCTAATAATAGAAATTTCTTTTAAACCTAATTTTCATTATTAGTTTATTTTTGATTGGATGATAAGTGTTTGACTATTTTTGGTTTCAAATATATACTAGCACAATTAATTAAAAGTTAGTCACTTCTTTCATTCTTCTAATCTGACTCTTCTTTGACTTTTTTAATTCTAGATTTCTACTTTTATAATATACCTTTTGAGTTCTTTTTCTACATCTAAAGAATAGAGTAGCACTTCTAGATCTTAACTAGCTAATTTCATTTTTATAAGCAATTTAACTTTCTTAACTAGTTAATCCAAGATTTTATGCTTTATGGATGTTTTCAATCTAAATTCTGATTTAGCTTAATTATATAAATTTCACTTTATTCGATGGACTAAATAATGAATCTATGCTCAATCTTAGTAATCCAAATATTTCCTTTACTTTAATTAAATTAGTCCTTAATAAAGAAGCAGAGCAACCTATGAAATGCTTATGAATATCTTAGTTTAATATTCTAATTTTATATCTTTTAATCATGAACAATAAAGTCATTTCTATGCCTATTTTAATATCTTACAAATCTATTTTTCTAAGTAACTAGAGATACTAAAATGCTCTAGAGTGATATAAAAGTAGCAAGCTTGCTTACTAAAGACTACTGCATATCACTGAACTAAGAAGCTATTTCTCCTAAACATAACTAACCAATATAAGAATACTTATTATATAATATTTTAAAACCGCCATAGTTGTTCGAAGGTGAACAACAAGGTCGTCTTCATCAGAGGTTGGGTAAGTTAAGTACCCATAATTGACACATGTCGTCCTCTGCTTTGGTGATGCAATGAGACACAATCCTGCCATGTCCTTGGACCTCCAGCAAGTATTAAAGATTACGAGTATTCTAAAATTATATCAGTATTGAACATTTTTATCAGTACTGAATAATTATACCAGTATTGAACAAGGTTTATCAGTATCTGATAATTTTATCAGTAACAAACATTCTTGTCAGTATGAAACATTTTTTTTAAAGAGCTGCGCACCAACGAGAGTGCTACGCGCTCTATAATCAAATTTATTTATTTATTTTCTCAAAAAAGAGTTTTTTCAAAGATTGAAAAACGATTGATATTAACCAAACTAGATTTAACTACAAAAGCGAGTATTCGTATTATATATCTAGAATCATTTAAAAAGAGACCAATTTAAATTGAAAAATTAGACTGATAATTTAGGTATAAAAATCCCAAGTTTATATCATCATATAACTAAAATAGTTAACTACTTAGCTTATACAACTTTACACCTGCATCACTTAAATATAACTAATAAAGTATCTTACTATATTCTTTCAAGCATTTCTAGTGAAAAGCTAATTCAGATAAAAGTCTAAGTATAGTTAAATAAGCTTAATATTAGCTTTCACTAGTAAATGATGCTTGATTAAATGCATATTCATGAGTAAAAGTTCTATTATACTGTATTTGATTGAAGTTATCTTAAATAGGGTAATAATTAAAGTACTAAATTTACGAAACTATGAACCTTATGCTGTTGTAAGTATATTATAAAAGCATATTTATTTTGTATCTAATTAACTATTTATATCTGTATAGTAAGAACTAAATTTTCCTTTACTTTTAATTTATTTAACTTGTATAGACATAAAAAAGGCTTTAAGAATCTTTTATCAATTAAGATTTAAATTTTAGTAATTTAAATATTTTAGGTTAAATCAACTTCAAGTTTGGATACTATCTTTTAAATTCATTTGGATTGAATTCGCAATGACATTATTAGAGTCATTCCTTTTAGCAAAGTTTACACTACTCATATTTACAATTCGTACATGTTAAGTGATCACAACCTCCTTCCATTTTATATATGTAATGACAGTTACCACAGTTTAACAAAATTCTTTATTCATCATTTCCTAAATTCTAAGATAAAGACTTACTTTTATTCTGCACAATCTTATCCTTAGCATTATTAAAAAGGATGTGGATCATTTAAGCATCTCAAACCTGCTCTATCCTTTGGAGGACTGTTGTTGGAATTTTATCTGGTACGTTTTGTATTTCAAACACACGTTTATTAGGTGCTGGTATTTATGGGAAATTGACCCCATAGGTATTTAAATTTGGCTTTGTTGGAATAAACCACAAAACAGGATTGGAACCCATTACTTGAAGGAAATTATTTAGCTTGCCAACATCAAATCTAGATTCCACAAAAACTCCCACTCCTTTAAGCCCTTCTAATGTGGTAATGTTATTAAAGACTTAGTACATGTGAGACCCAAATAAAAACGCAACGCCAATAAAAGTCGATATTACAATTCCAGTCTCGATAAGAAAAAAGGCAGTCCAAAAAATGCCTGGGAACTAGTCAATTGCAGGATTTTACTCTCTCTTTCTTGCATTCCAGTAATACACAAAATTTACTATATACATGCCTGAGGCTAGAAATGCGTAAAAGCAAAAGAGCAAAAAATACTTATAGTTATAGAATCCGGCACAATTAGCTATCCAAGGACAGTGGTGATCCATTTTAAGCACGCATTACATACAGACTCTACAATGATGAGACCTTTCTGGCCTCTATATCTTACATTTTTAGCATTAGCTAGAATTGTCTATATGATATACATTTCCAACTTTTCCTGGATTTGTAAAATAAGCTAAAAGAATGTTTATCGAAGACATCACAGCGAGAAAAGAAGCAGAATAGAAAAAGAGTTCATATTAAAAAGCAGGGTAATTTTGAGGATTCTGTTACATATCTCTGGAAAAATGCTGAATATGATAAACTTACATAGCATGTCCATCAAGCCACTTATAAATTTGTAAAAGTAAAGTACCCTAAGAACCATTTTTCATAGAACGTTCCTCCATCAGGACCAGGCGGTTGCAATGTATCAGGATTAAGATAACGATAATTTAATCTATTTTATTTGGATTGCTAAGAGTTACTTTCTTAATCTGAGCTTAAGGTCACCTAAATAGTTTTATTACTCTGTTCCAAATCTTATTCAGATGAAACCTTATCTGACATTTTATTTGAATTTAAATCTAAAAATATCAACCTACTTCATTATCATCCCTTCTCTTATTTTAATTACTTATAAAATAGAAAATCTATAAATACCTTTCAATTCTAAATACTTTAAAGAGCTTTCCATTAGTTATTAACTAACTTAGATCCTTTATAGTTAGTTCTGAAGCTTAATTTGTCTAACTACTAATGAAGGTATCTTAATTTAGTTAACTGACTGAAGATAACTTTCTAAGAAGCTTATAATTCATTTAAAAGAATAAATTCTCCTTTAGATTTCCAAACTCTAACTTGTAACCCTCCTTTAGAAATAGTCTGTTATTGATTACTAATAAGAGGCTTATTACTAAGCTTAAAGTAGCTAAGAGTTACTAGGTATGAGTTATATTTCTGTGATTTAACATCTAGCTAAAGAGAAATAGCCTGCTATAATAAATAGCAAGACAGTTATGGAATATCACTTATTATTTACCTTTATAGAAAGAACAGGCTTAATGATGGAGGAAATAGGTTTAAGATAGAAGCTTTATTATCCTATTTTATTAATTATTAATTGGCTCTACATTCATAAAAGCAGAATATCAGGATTAAAAAATACGCCTAAATGCTTAAAAGTTTCTATAAAAAGGTAAGGAAAGTTTTCAAGTTACTTTTTAGAATTATCAAGAAAAAGACAACTAATTATAACTTAGATGGTTGCATTTATACTAAATAATAATGCTTTTTATCTCTAACTTCAATCTATTGCTATTATTAATCTACTTGGTAACTAAGCTATTATAACCTATTATAGTCTCATATAACCAAGATTAGTCCCTTTTAATAGCAGGTATAGCAATTTCATTATATTGCCTACAATAAACGTCCCATTAGAGTATGTTTATTATAATTTCCAAAATAAAGTAAATTTAACCCTTCATCAGATTACTATATTATTATTAAGGGTATTATTGATCTGACATCTACCTATTAGATAATTTATTAAGTTAATTTATCTATTTGCTTTATAAGCTAAGCTATTAGATTATTAGTTGCTTTTTTAACTTAAAAAGCAATTTAAAAGGATAAGTCTATTTTATTTAAACTAGGATCAGATTGGCCAGTATGCCTGATTAAATTAAGGAATTAGAAAAATGAAGAAAGGAGTTTAGAGTAGTTATAAGCAGTAAATTGCTTGATTTTAACTGATAAGAAAGCGATGTGACTTTATTAGATAGCTTTTTGTGGCAGTTTAAAGGATTTAAAGTTTTAATAGATAGAATAATTTTTAAGTAGAGTTTGGTATCAAATAAGAGACTGCAACATTTTCTTGAATTCATTGAAATCAATCTGAATTAATATTTACCTCCCCATCTCCGTTACTATCCACATCTTTACAAATTTGCTGCCAAGATTTTTAAGATATTCCTCCACCTATAATTTTTTTTAGTTCAGTAAAAGATATTTTAGAACTTCCATCTATATCAAAAGTTTTAAAAGCAGAATCTATTCTCTCGTTGCTAAGAAGTTTTCGTTTGTCCATACAAGCTGAAATAAACTCGTTAAACTCGATAAATCCAGAATTATCTGAATCACATTTTTCCATGATGTTTTAGACAAATTATTCTGCCTCCTCTTCTGACACAAATCTGTCTTTGAATCCTTTTAGCAGCTCTTGATGAGATAATTTTCCATCATTATTGATATCCATAGATTTAAACAGTTACTCCAAAGTTTACTTTTCCTCGTTTGTTGCCATTTGAAAAGCAACAAAGGAACTAACAGCTTAATTTAATTTCTGTGTTTGTGTGAATTTACAGAGATTATCTACACTTTCTTTCAATATTGGCTCAGAAACACTTTGCTTATTAATCCTATTTTATATCCATAAGTGACTTATACAATCATCGGCACTGAGACGAGTTTAGTAATTTTTATCCAACATTTTTTTGATTAAATCTTTAGAGTCATTGGTAATAGTATCTCACTTCTTTGGAGGAAATGAGAAATTTCCAATCTTGACATTGTTCTAAATGTCTTCATCGTTTCTTCCGTTAAAAGGTGGATCTCCACTTAGTAAAATATACATTATTACTCCCGCTGACCAAATGTCACATTTCCAGTTATATTATTTCCTTAGAACTTCAGGAGCAATATAATAAGGAGTTCCTTGTATTTAGTTCAGCAAACATTCTGGATTTACCAGTTTAGCTGTACCAAAGTCTGCTACCTTAATAATAGGCTCTCCAGAGTCATTAGATACTAAAAGATTTTCTGGCTTAAGATCTCTATGCGTAATACTTTTGTTATGTAGATAAGAAAGAGCCAAGAAAAGTTAATACATATATTTTGCTGCTAATGTTTCTGTGAACTACCCGGAGCTTTTAATCTTGTCAAAAAGATCTCCTCCATTACAAAATTCAGTAACGATATGGAATTAATAAGGTTCGTCATAAAGCTCAAAGACTTTTACAATATTAGGATGATCCATATTTTTGAGGATTTAAAATTCGGCTTGCATTTCTTATACCTACTTAGGAGTCATATTCTTATTCTTTTTTATTGTTTTTATAGCTCTTACTTGCTTATTTTAAATATGTACTGCCTTTCTTACACTTCCATAAGCTCCTTCTCCTAAAAGGTTTCCTATCCTATAAAAGTTCTTTATATTACCAATTTACGTCCTAGAAAACGTTGTTGCTCCAAATCTCATTTCTTAAATCTAGATAGGAGCAGTACTAGGTCTCTACTGCACTAGTTATTATTAGAATTAAGCTTATTGAGGATTTTAAGATTTAGATTCTTCTTTTTTGATATCTTTATTTTTAGATAAGCACTTTCCCATTTATAATTTATTATTTCTACTTTAAAATAGCTATAAGTTCCCTTATAGGTTAAGTAAGCAAGCTTTCCTTTATTAATTTAATTTAACTTAAATTAGTTTAAATACAAAAATAGCTCTAACACTGCTAAGGAATCAAGTAGTCTTGCTTTAATGGGATAGGAACGTAAATTTGGCAATTGTATAACTTCTTATTTATAGTCTAATCAATAGATTTATACCATCTTAATTAGCTTTGTAAATTAGACTTGAAATATCAGTAGTATATCAAGAATCATAAGCTTTATTAGGATAGAAGGAGAAAGATTATAAAAAGAAGGAAAAGGATTATCAATTTAAGCTGATCATCTTATAGGATTATACTCGTAAGCTCTACCCTTAAGTAAGCAAGAGCTTAATAATCATTAATTTAGATTTTAAATTTGCAGCCAATATGAAAAATTAGGAATCAAGATGTAGAACATGATAAATTAATCTATCTAGCTCCCTAAGTATTTAATTATAGCCTTTTATATCTTTAACTTAGCAACTATCAGATTCTTAAAGACTGCTTTTTAATTGGTTAAGTACTTTAATTAAATAAATAAATCTAAAAGGCTTATTTAAATGTCCTTTAATCATTTTAGCTTATAATAGTTTCCAATTACTTAAATCTCTTAAATTTAGCTTTCTCTGTATAGTTTTTCAGCTAGATAAGAATGAGTAGGAGCTTATTGTGGTAAAAAAGCTGATACCATTTACTTGTCTTAGTTAAATATTACCTCTCTCATCAGATAGCTATCTAAAAGATAATCCTGTTATTATGTTATCCAACTATGCTTCCTTTGGAAGCTAGAGTAAATATGCTGATTATCTTATTAGTGTTTTGTTCAGACAATAAATCTGAGTTGTAATGTCATATTATTAGATAAGCCAAGCTTATCCTTTAGCTATAAGATAATTTTAAAAGCATGGAAGGATAATAAAAAGTTAGGTGTAACTTATTAAGTCTAGTTCAAGTGAGGCATTATCTTAAGTCTATTAAGATGCTACCATGCTATAGTAATTAAGACTCTTTGAATGCTATTCCTTATAATTTATAGATGAAGGTGTATTCAGATTATTTTAATAAGGCCACTTTAAGCTAAATGCGCTCTTAGTCTTAAAGTAGTGAATTAAGCCAAAACATTAGGAATAGAGATATAGAAATCTATCTAATTGGCTTTTTTGCTTATGAAACTACAATCAAATAGAGAAGTAAGTAGTGTGAATATTAACGATTTAGAATTGAAAGCTAATTAACTAAGAAATGTGTTCTAGTAAGAGCATTTAAAGGAAATAGATGACTCTAAGTTAAATAACAGTAAACTATAAGAAACTAAAAGCATCCAATGGCTATAAATTGAGCTTTTGATTAGGGGTTTAATAATCATTCCATATTGAGGTATATGTATTACTAGCATGATTTTGAATAATCTGCTTTATAAATTATAAATAAATAAAGATTGCTTATTGTTTTAGTTTTGAGAGCTACTAGATAATACCTGGTAAATCTAGGGTAAAAATAAGAAGCAAAGGATATTAAAATTAGATGAATATAGGTATAATTTCTAAAAATTTAGCTTTAAATTCATATAAATATGATTATATCAGGAGATAACTAATTAAATCCTTAAGATATATGCAAATATTAGATTTCTTGATTTCTAATAAAAAGAAAAATTTATAATATCTTTAGTGCTAGAAACTCAAATAATATATCATTATTTTATAAGTCCTTTGCTTTACCTTCTCAGTATTTGATAAATTTCTTTGAGATAGTTTTTTATAAATGAATAGATAAAAAAGTTGGTTTATCTTAATGATTCATTTCTATAAATTTTTACTAGAATCTGTAAAATAAAATTAGGTAGTTTAATACTTTTTTTTCTCTTAAGTTCATGCTAAAAATCTACGATTGAGTTATAATTATTTTTATCTACTTTTTTTCTCTTTATTTAAACGGAAAATAGTTGAGGCACTCTGAAATTAGTCAGGCTGTTTTATAAATGGTTAAATAAATTTCTTATTAGGTGCTGTTATTAAAGCTTTTAGTGAAGTTGGATTATTTAAGAAGTAAAGCCTTTTCGCTTATAACTAAGTTATATAAACTAACTGTCAAAAGTTAAAGGGTTTATTCTAAAATTTTAAGTCTGTAAATTAAGATTTTCATACTCATGAATTTTGATTTTGTCTGATGATTACTAAAGCATAATAAGTAATCTAAGGTAGTACATAACCCTCTTTATCAAATATTATCCTATCATTCATATAGTGCTAATGATATCTCTCATACTCTTCTTATGAACCTCTTAATTTGATTTACTTAATTAGACTAAAAGGCATTTTAAAAGCAAGCTATAAGATTTTATCTTACAGCTTTTCTTTGAAAGAGAAAAAGCAAAAAAGATTAAATAAGAGAAAGAAGTTTATTAAAATTTAGAGCAATCAGAATAACAATTAATTTATAGTCTAAATTATAAATTATTTTTCTTAATTTTTCTCAAACTTTTAAGTAATCTATATTCAAATGTGGGTTCTTTCGCTTAAACTCATATGGATTAAAATCGCATGTGCATTGTATTAGTCAGTCTTTTTTGCATTCTTCACACCACTGGAAATTACATTCACTACAATTCATTGATTTACTTTAGTCATTTAAATTTTTTTTGCAAGAGGCATTACACTTTGGGCATTTTATTACTACTCTACTTTTAAATTGTTCAAATATTTTTTCTAAATCACTGTTTGGATTTAATCTTTTAAATTCATGAGGATTGAAGAGGCAATGACATTATAAGAGCCATTCAAACTAACAAACACTACACCACTCAAATTTACAATTCGTACATGTTAAGTGATCACAGCCTCCATCTCTAATGAAAAGGAAAGAGCATTTTATGCATTTTATCAAAATACCCTTTGCAATCATTTCCTTTATCCTAAAATAAAGACTTACTTTTATTCACCATCATCTTCTATTTGACATTTTTATGCAATATGAGGATTTTTGTAGCATCCTGGACAGAACAAATGTTTACATTCAGGGCATTCTACTTACTCTTAAGGTCCAAAAATTATAAACGTATTTTTGCAATTTAGACAGTCAATCAACTTCTCACCTTCTTATAAACCAGCAACTAAAATAGAAAATTTTTAGTACTTTTTTAAGCTTTCTTAGTCTTCTTTTATTTATAGTACTTATTCCATTTAATTTGGATGAATTTTCGATTAACACTAAGAAAGAGGACACTTCATTTAATCTTCTGATACTTTAGCTTCTTATATTAAAGATTTTAGCCATGTATGAATATCGCTAATGCAAAAAGAATGTAAGCATTTTAACTAATACATTTAAGATTCTTAGTAGTCTAGCATGCAAATTTGACACTCTTTTATTTATTTCCGCCCTTCAAATTATGGTTAAGCAACTGGCTATACAATAGGTTATTATATTGGAATCATCTCATTTTAATTGTTTCCAAAAATAAATTTTACCATTTCTTCTCCACCTAGAACGTTGAAACAAATAGAAGTTGGAATTGAGTTTTAACATACATAGCATTTAACAGAGCCGTTATAAATGTTTTGTATATTTTACTAAGCATCATTTAATACCTTGTTTACGATGCATTCGGTGCAAAACCAATGCTTACATCTCAGTTCAAGTTAAGATATAAATAATTTGCAATTCATGCACATCAAAGAGACTTCTTAGGATTAATTACTTTCTATCTTTACTTAACTTGGGTCTATTGGCTGATTGTTTTGACCTATCTATTAATTATTTTAAGGAGCAAAACTCGGTTGTACATTTTAAGATTACTAAGACAGTTATTAATTTATTAATTCTTAAACAACTTGCTTAGAGCTTTGCTAGTTTTAAGCTTATCCTGCTTTTACTTCTTCTTATGCCTATACACTTTATTAAGTACCTTGCTAGGTTAAATTTTATTAATTTTATATTTACTCATTTCCTTGCTAAGTTTCTTGCGAGGCTTACTTTTATCCACCTTTATCGATATTTATGTATTGCTAATTAGGATTTGGATTCTTTTACTTAACTGAACAACAACCCATTTATAAAGCTTTTAATTTAAAGGATTTAAATATTCAATTGGATTAAATTTAATAGATTTTAACGACTAAAATAAACTTATTCCGATCTTAATAAATTCAATGATACCTTCATTAAGGAATCAAAATAAGAAGCTCTATCTAATTATTAATAGTTACTCACAGTCAAACAAGCTTCTTCAAATACAGAATTTTTACTAGGGTCTATTAAAGTGAATAAGGATATCATGTAAGCTTTATAAAAGCATAAGAAGTTTCTATTTTAATTTGTACCATTCTGAGTAGAATTAAATGCATTAAGCTTTAAATAATTTTGTTAGAATAATTGACTAGAAAATATAGCGAAAGGATTCTGTTTATTTATTTTCCATTTTTTATTCTTTCTTATATCCTTTAAATCTAACTATTATTTAAGCTAATATGCTTCTTGTAGGTTTATAATTATTGGTTAAAGCTTGTTTATCTTAGAAAATTATTAGAACTATACTGTTGATAGTTCCCTCAGTCTAAAAGCTTAAATAGCTTTGCTATCAATGCTTTTATGTAGAATAATTGATATAATTTCTAGAGTCAAATTATTATAATTTTAACTGTAAGAAAATCTTAGGATTAGTTAGAGAGACTAATTAAAAGCTTTCTTCTATAGCTTTCTACTTCTAAATAAAATACAGGATTATAATTAAACCTCTAGAACCTTATTTAAGGATTTACTTATTCACCGGAAGCAAAAGAATATTTAGCTTAATAAAGAAACAGTTAATACCATCTTATGGATATTAAATCACTAATAGTTTTCCTTTTAATTTTAGAAGCTTTACTACTAATACTTTCCTAAAGCATATATAAAATAATGTAGAATATAGGAATTAAAAGATATAAGAGTGATGCTTTTTTACAAATTCAATAAGTTTGAGTTTCTAATAAATAAGTTGAAGACTACATTTAAGTCTCTAAATTTAACTATAAGTCATATCCCATCAAACAGTCTCTTTATAAAGCCTATTTTAATTAATTTACGTCAATTTATCAATATTACGTTCAAGCTTTTCTAAATTGTTTTGATAGAAGAAAAACTATTTTTAGAAGGATAAGAACTACATCAGTCTTTAATTTTGAGTAAATAAAATCTGCTCTATCTCTCAAACTTGACTGCTTTTATCGTGCCAAATAAAAATAATTCACTTTCACAGATTAAAGACTTTAAGCATTTGCTTTAAGAATTAGGCTCATTAACTAATAAATTAGTCTAATTTTACTAGATTTAAATTAAATCTTATTACTTGATAAATAAAATTCAATCTAATTGTCTGTTTTTAACTTTGATTTCTCTAATAATAGAAATTTCTTTTAAACCTAATTTTCATTATTAGTTTATTTTTGATTGGATGATAAGTGTTTGACTATTTTTGGTTTCAAATATATACTAGCACAATTAATTAAAAGTTAGTCACTTCTTTCATTCTTCTAATCTGACTCTTCTTTGACTTTTTTAATTCTAGATTTCTACTTTTATAATATACCTTTTGAGTTCTTTTTCTACATCTAAAGAATAGAGTAGCACTTCTAGATCTTAACTAGCTAATTTCATTTTTATAAGCAATTTAACTTTCTTAACTAGTTAATCCAAGATTTTATGCTTTATGGATGTTTTCAATCTAAATTCTGATTTAGCTTAATTATATAAATTTCACTTTATTCGATGGACTAAATAATGAATCTATGCTCAATCTTAGTAATCCAAATATTTCCTTTACTTTAATTAAATTAGTCCTTAATAAAGAAGCAGAGCAACCTATGAAATGCTTATGAATATCTTAGTTTAATATTCTAATTTTATATCTTTTAATCATGAACAATAAAGTCATTTCTATGCCTATTTTAATATCTTACAAATCTATTTTTCTAAGTAACTAGAGATACTAAAATGCTCTAGAGTGATATAAAAGTAGCAAGCTTGCTTACTAAAGACTACTGCATATCACTGAACTAAGAAGCTATTTCTCCTAAACATAACTAACCAATATAAGAATACTTATTATTTATTTTCTCAAAAAAGAGTTTTTTCATAGATTGAAAAATGATTGATATTAACCAAACTAGATTTAACTGCAAAAGCGATTATTCGTATTATATATCTAGAATCATTTAAAAAGAGACCAATTTAAATTGAAAAATTAGACTGATAATTTAGGCATAAAAATCCCAAGTTTATATCATCATATAACTAAAATAGTTAACTACTTAACTTACACAACTTTACACCTGCATCACTTAAATATAACTAATAAAGGCTATTTAGATATTAAATCTTTCAATTCAACTAATAAAACTTAAAGATCTAGTATTCTTTGCTAAGTTATAGAAGTAGCTATCCTGTAGATCTAATTTATATAATAATAAAACTATTTTTATTCTTGATTCTGGATATTAGAGTATGATAGACGTATGCTACCTTACTATATTCTTTCAAGCATTTCTAGTGAAAAGCTAATTCAGATAAAAGTCTAAGTATAGTTAAATAAGCTTAATATTAGCTTTCACTAGTAAATGATGCTTGATTAAATGCATATTCATGAGTAAAAGTTCTATTATACTGTATTTGATTGAAGTTATCTTAAATAGGGTAATAATTAAAGTACTAAATTTACGAAACTATGAACCTTATGCTGTTGTAAGTATATTATAAAAGCATATTTATTTTGTATCTAATTAACTATTTATATCTGTATAGTAAGAACTAAATTTTCCTTTACTTTTAATTTATTTAACTTGTATAGACATAAAAAAGGCTTTAAGAATCTTTTATCAATTAAGATTTAAATTTTAGTAATTTAAATATTTTAGGTTAAATCAACTTCAAGTTTGGATATTTTCTTATAAATTCATTTGGATTAAATTCGCAATGACATTATTAGAGTCATTCCTTTTAGCAAAGTTTACACCACTCATATTTACAATTCGTACATGTTAAGTGATCACAACCTCCTTCCATTTTATATATGTAATGACAATTACCACACTTTACCAAAATTCTTTATTCAATCATTTCCTAAATTCTAAGATAAAGACTTACTTTTATTCTGCACAATCTTATCCTTAGCATTATTAAAAAGGATGTGGATCATTTAAGCATCTCGGACAAAACAAATGGTTACATTCAGGACATTCTACTTATTCTTACGGTCCAAATATTATAAACGTGTTCTTGCATTTTACACAGTCAATCAACTTTTCACCTTCTTATAAGCCAGCAACTAAAACAGAAAATTTTTAGTATTTTTTTAAACTTTCGGAGTCTTTTTATACTTAAAGTAATTATTCTATCTAATTTGGATGAATTTTCGATTAACACTTAGTAATAGGGCACTTCATTTAGTCTTCTGTAACTTTACCTTCATATATTAATTACTTTATATATGAATGTAAATCTGCTTAACAGAAGGAATGTAAGCATTTCAACTAAACTATTTAAGATTCATGGTATTTTAACAAGCAGATTTCACATTCATTCTGTTATTGTTCTTTTTGAACACATTAAGTGGATGGTTTTTCTTCTTTTTAGTTTGATTATTTTAGAAGAAGCTAATTTTCGTTAACCATTTTTTTCTAACTTCAGAAAATAATTTTAGCTATTTCTTCTCCACCTAGAATGTTAAAGCAAATAGATTTTGGAATTGATTACTAGCATATATAGCATTTAACTTAATTATTATAAATGTTGCCAATTTCTTACTTAGCATCATTTAATACCTTACTTGTGATACAACTAGCACAAAAATAATGCTTGCATCTTAAATCAATCTAACCTGGAGATTCTTTGCAATTCATGCATACCAAGGAATTACTCTGAAGAATTGGTTTAATTTCTACTATTACTTATTTTGCTTCTATTGGTAGATTATTACATTTCTATTTTGCTTAAGAAACAGTACTCTAGTATTTAAATTAATTCTACTCGTTAATCTATTCAGATGTAGCTTCCTCTTATATCTATATACCTCATTAAGGATTTTGAAAGTTTGATGTTTATCCATTTGCAGCTTTATTTATCTTTTATTTTCCATAAGGATTTCAATTCTTCTACTGAGCTGAACAGCAACCCATTTTTATAATTATTGCTTTATAAGCCTTTCAATTAAATAGAATTAGAACTAATAAAGCTTATTTATTTCAATCAGTTTAAATCTATGGATTTTATAAAAAAATGTCAGATTTCTGCTTAAAGGGTTTTTCTAAGTTCCAAATAATAGAAGCCCGTGCTTATTTAGTAAAAATTAGAAACGGAAAAATCAGTTGGAAAGCCGAACATCAAACTGCAAATCCAATACTGAAAAAGTCTAGAAAATAAGTTAAGTTAGTGCTAAGTCAAGAGATTTCTGAATTTCTACAACTAAAGAGCATATCTTTGAGTATTTTGCTAATTATAAGTTTTAATTACGTTTCGTTTAGGTAGCAAATATATTATTAAAACCTTCAAATCAATAAGTTTTTTAATCTTTTGCAAACTTTCTTTTTTCTTGCTTTTCTTTCTAAATTTTCCAATTAGTAATGCAGTTTTTTTTCTCCTTATCTTTTTCAGAATTTAAATCGTTTAGAAGCAATTTCGAATGGAACATTTAATCTTTAAAACTATTTGAAAAAGTAGTATTCAAGAAGCCAAGCTCTTATATATAAAGCTCTAGCTATAGGCTTTGAGTTTAATTCTTAAAGCTTTTTAAATCTTGAAAGATTAGAATATCATTCTGTAGAACTATACATATCCATATATGTTTATAGGATCTAAATGTCCACAAATAAATATCTCAGAGTAGTTAATGTGGTAATATTTTTATTAAAATCACACTAGAAATCACAAGGAAAAGTGCCGAGCTTATAAATGGAGACTAATTCCCTTATGATATGGTTATTTGATTTGTAGAAGTGAAGTTTGGAAAAATACTTATTTTTTTATTAATGTCTCTAAAATTAGACAATGCAGTAGGCATTATGTTCATCCTATTTACTGCAACTTAATAGAATCTTTATAAATTTTATTTTTAATTCTATTATAAAACTTTCACTGTTGCTAGCATTCTAAAGATATAATAGTATTATGACTGTCTTTTCTAAGATAGTAAGGCTATGACTCCTTTATTTTTCAAAAAGGAATTCTAATATCATGCTAGGGTCTTTTTGAACTGTTATATCTAACTCTAATAATACGAAGAAATTAATTGAAGACTCATTTTACTAAAGCAGATACAAACATATTTTGAACTTTGGAAATAAGTTTAAAATAATTAACCTATCATTGATAGTCACAGAGTACAAGATTAAAGTTGATTTTGTAGTAAATATAAAGCAAGAACTGTTAAACAAATTCAGTTTGAAAAATTTAAAAAAGTAAAAAGATGAAAATAGATAAAATAAAGATCAGAAATAGAAAACCAAAAAGAATCCTTTTTTTTATAATTCATTGGAACATCTCAATAAGGTTTCAGATTTTCAAATTAATACTAGAAATAGAAGAGGAAGAAACAGAAAAGTTAAGAACTCAAAGAATCTTAGAAGGTAGAAAAAGAAGCTATACTGTAATGAAATTGAATAAATTAAACTGACATAGAGGATATTATCAACTAGAGATCTACTCAAGGTTTTAAAAATTTTAAACTTTGCTAACTTTTTATTAAATTGAGTTCAACTGGAAAGTGTTTTAAAGGTCTTTGTTAGATCAATCCTTTGGTTATCTTCATTATTAAAATTAAAAAGTGATGCTTTCACCTTTATAAAGAAGAAGTTAAGGAAAATAAGAAAATATTAAAGGCAAAAGGCTCGCTAGACTTTTTAAATTAGAAAATACCCTTTTATAAACAGAAGAATTTTAACCTAATTAAGAATTAATAATCAGAGGGTAATTATTATTATTTACCATCTTAAAGAATTAGATTTGCTAATTCCTAGAGCAGAAAATAGAAATTGAGACAAACTGTTTAAACTTTAAAAAAGGAGAATGAACAAAATATTTTCAGACATAATGATTTAAGATTGATAGAATCAACTTAAATAAGTAATAGAAAACTCTTAATCTCAGTAAACGAAATTAGATGAAAATACCCAAAAATAAATTGCTTATACAAGAATAGAATACTTTTGATTAAAGAGGATATAAAAGGAGAAGAGAGTAGTAATAGAATACATTTAAGAAACTGGCAAAATAAAAACAGAATCTATCTACTTACTAAAAAATCCTAGAAGTTATTATCTCTACATAACCTATTGAATATTTAAGACTTGTAAGAAGTTATAAAGTTAAATAAGATAAAAGATAAAATTTATAATTTTAACCTGATAATATGATAGTAATGGAAACTGGCCATAAGTGCATATGATTAAATAAAAGATCTATTTTACTATAATAGTGAAATTATCTTAAAGGTATTTTAAATCAGATAATACTTTAAGTTCCAAATTATTAAACTTTAAACTAAAACTTTAAAAACATTTCAAACTTAAGAGCCTAATACTGTTAGGCTTTATTATAATAGCAAGCCTATTTAATATGTAAATAGCTATTAACCAACTGTATAGATTAGGTATAAGCATTCCTTTTAATTTGCTTAAGTTAGCTTTAAATTGTATATAGATTATTAAAAATGCTTTAAATATCTTTTATCAATTAAGATTAGAAAAGCTCTTAGTTATTTAAGTTCTTTAGTTAAAATTAAACTATTTAAATGTTCAAAAATCATTATTGGATAAACCAATAAAACTAAGCCTTTATCTCCTGTTTTTTAAATAAGAATCAGACTTTAAAGGATGAAGGCTACATAACTATAAGTTTATAGGTTATAAATAAGCAAAGGTATATAAATGGACATCTTAAAAGAAATGTGAGATTGATTTTAAGTTATAAAGGAATAATTAAAGCTTAAAGAAATAAATAAAGTGCTAATGCAGTCTGTTCAGATTTAAATGCCTTATCGCTTTAAAAGCAATATATAAATGATATCTACCTTTAACTATTTATACTATGATTAAGTACAAAAGAGTCAAGCTAAAAGCTCAAAAAATTCAAGGCTATTTTTAATTTTCATTTAACTAGCGAAGAAGAAATACTTATATGAGTAAATGCTTGGTAAATTTTATTATATCAACATTAATTTATCAAACAATAATAAAAAAACAGAGATTTTGCTTCATAAAGGGATAATTTCAACTATAGTGAATGTATTGGAATAGTTAAACTTACCTTTATCTATTATTAATCCAAGTAAAAAAGCTGGTATAAAAAAATAGATTGTTCTCGTCTTTTAAGATAAATCTGAATAAATCCATCCATCCAAAAATGTAAAAAGTAGCTGAGGTTATTTTACCATTTATTGGTAGTTTTTCTAAGAAGTTCATAAGGTAATTTATTGAAGCTTGCCAAAGCTCAATAAAAAGAGAAATAATATTAATGAATTTTATCCTTAAAAAATATTTAGAGAGGATTTTAATAAAATAAGTTGCTTCTTAATTTTAAATATCAAGGCAAATTAATTTAGTTTAAAAATATCTTAAAATACAACCTTTTTTTTTCAAGAGTTACTCGAGTCGGAAAGCACATTGCTCTCTTTTAGAATTTGTTTTAGTAGCTGAGCTTTCACTGGTTTAGTGTAGAAGTAATCAGCTCCACTTCTCAAAGCTTACTTCTCATATTATTCTCCCTGATTTCCAGATAAAATACAAATAGGTATTTTTTATAGCTATTTTTCCTATTCGAATTCTCTTATCTTGAAAATCATATCAATTCCGTTCATCTCTGGCATTTCTCAATCAGTAATGATGAATTAAATTTAGTTATGATGCCTTTAAACTACTTTTAATCCCTGAATTCCATTATTAGCTGTCAAAGTATTTATTTATCAAGACTCTAGAATGTTTTGCTACACTTTGAGATTAAATGTTTCATCATCTATTACAAGGACATTGCTCTAGTTCTTCTGAGATTTTTCTATTAAATCTTCCAAGATAGAAATAAGTTACTTCTAATTAATTGGTCTCATTATAAAGCTGTCTACACAGCTTTATAATTAATCCATTCTTTCTTTTTCTTTATGGCTGCTGACTAAGCAAAATATCAAGCAAGTTTGCTCAGATGTGTTTTGATCAGTATTCTCTATTTGTCCTTAGTTTTCTAACTCTTACTACTTTAATGTCTTTGAGTCAATTTGCTTATAATCATCTTTCTCGAGGAGAATTTAGCCACTCCAGATTAAAGAGTTGCTATTTGACAAATTCTGACCTAAAAGCTATTCTTTCTTCTTCTTAAATAAGTCAAATTAGCATTTTCTTATTCTATATGCTACTTCTACTCCATTGGCTTCAGATTCGTACTGGCTACTAAGAAAGACTAATGAGATATCTTTCTATCTTTTGAAGGTAGCTAAGGTTCTAATCTCATCTTATTCTTCGAAAACTTTAAATCCAAATGACTCTAAATAGCTACATAGTAACTCAGAGCTTTCACCATCTTAATCAGAAACGAGACTCTTTAATTTGTTTTGCTTTACAAATTTTTTAATGTTTCTAAGTGGTTAACTTAATTGAGGAGTTGGAGGCAGTTCTTAGTAAGAAAAATGCTTTAACTATTCATTTTAGTCAATACTTTAAGCGCCAACCTAAAGGTTTAAAGTTATTTTGACTGTAGTTCCAAATTTAGGAAAGCTAATCAGCTTTATCTAGCCTTGCATTTTATCTATTATTTGTTTGGAAATTCATAACCCAAGCCCAGTTCCTCCGTACTTCTTGTTGATTTCTTCAGATTCTTACTAAAATGGCTTAAATAGCTTTTCCACATTTTAAATTCCCTTACCTGTATCTACAATTTCGATAACTAAAGTTCCTTCATTTTCGCAAAGATACTCAGAAAGTATTTGTTAATCAGATGATTCTTACTATGTCTGTGCCTTACTCAAATAATAGTTGATAGATTATAAAATTTATTAAGGTTCTTAGGTTTTACAAGTCTAGAACTAAGAAATACTTTCATAGTTTTATATGAGTTCTGTTTGAGATTGTCTCTCATTCTTTATTGAAGATCTCATTTTTTCAATTTAGAGTACATTAGAAATTTGAGGGTTTATTTGTTTCCATATCCTTTCTTCTAATGTACTAAAGCTTTTTAAATGCTTATTATGAGATCCAACTAACTAAATTTAAGGACCTTTATCTAGACTTTATACTGGGATGCTTTTCATATTCCTTATCCAGTCTAGTTTGATTTTGACTTGTCCTTTTTCAGTAAATTTAACTCCATTTGACACTAAGTTCATAATAACTTAAATAAGCCTTACTTCGTCTATTATCAGAAGCTAGGGTACAGCTGTGCCTACTTCTGTAATAATATCGATGTCTTTCTATATTGCTTTCTACTTATTTACTTAAGCTACTTTGTATATTAGATTTCGTATATCAACCTTCTCGTAAATTAAGCAAAACTCAGCGTTTTTTATTTTCGAAGCGTCAAGGATATTATTAACTAAGCATGAAAGCACCTCTCCACTGTACTACTAGTTCTAAAGGATCTCTATTTAATCTGATGAGAACTGTCCCATGCTGCTTTAAAGCAAGTCTACACTTCCAAGTAGAGCGTTAAGTGGGTTTCTTATTTCATGAACCATTGCAGCAAAGAAAACTTCCTTTTGCTATTTCTTTTTTCTCTATTTCAAATACTTCTACTAAAGGCATTAGAGCTAAACTTCTGCTACCTTCTCTAGTAGAATTAGAAAAGTCATTATCATAAGCATTATCATAAATAAATTATTCCTAGATATCAACTTAAAAACATCGTAGTTTCTATGCCCTTCAAATTGAAAAATCGATGATTAAATTTTGTAAATTCCAGTTTCGAAAAAAGTAAAAACAAGGTTAGCTGCTATAAAGCCATAAAGAGGCTTACTAGTGTTTAAATAGATGACAGAAGGTAGTATCATAAAGTACAGCAGCAGTAAATACAAATCACTTAACCCTGCTAAATAGAAGAGAGTCAATAATAAAGCGGTAACAAGCTCTAGTTTCATCTAGTTTTAGTGCCTTTTTTATAAGGCTCAAACAATAGAGTTTGACAATATCAATAAAAATGTCATTTAAAAAATAGACCGTAGTTAGGATTAATTTATACGTACAAAACTCGCAATGTCCAAGACATCACACAGTACGAAGTCTAACTACATCAATTGGTCTATTAGATAATACAGCTGATACATAACTCTCAAGGCTATCTAAATGATTCTCCTTCTTCTTCATTTCAAATCCATAAAAGTATCAGCACAAGCTAGCTATCTTATAAATCTTTCAATTTCCATATTTATTAAAATAGCAACTATACCCTAGACAAGGTTATTTAATAACTGATAAATTAAAGATAAGAGTGGCCCTAGCCTGAAATAAATAAGTAATAGCATATTATAAGGAGCATTCAGTGCTCTTAATTATATTGTAATTGTTTACTCAAAAAAGAATATTTCTTAGTAAGCTAGTTATATGTGGTATAACAGTCTTAGAGTAAATAAATAGCTTCATCATAACTTAGGCTGCTTAGAATGCTTTATTTTAAATTTTAGCTTGCTTAACCTTATATTAGTTAAAAGAAGCTACGAATTAGCTAAATATTAAAAATGCTAATTATAAGGAAGATAAATGCTTTATTAGCAAACTAAGGAAAGAAATTTATTCTTGAAATAGGAATATAAAAAGTTAACTAATGTATGAAAATTAGCTAAAAGGGATCTAGAGTTAGATATGAAGGAGCTTACTATAATGAACTAATAATTATATATTTAAGGATACATTTTAAGAGTTATAAGGGCTAAGAGACTAGCATAATAAAACTGCATATAGCATTTTTATTGCATTAAAACATTAAGCAGGCTTATAATTATAAGCGTAAGATTAATTTTTTGACTAAAAAGGTTTAATGTGAGATACCTTTATTTAGTAATGTATTGGAACTGTCATATGAGAGCTAGAGTCCTGCTAAATAGTTAGTTTAGTCAAGCGAAAATAAATTTATTACAAATCACTTTAAATAACTAATTTAATATCAAATGGGAGTGTATTATTAGCTTACTAAATTCCTATGTTATGTTCTTATAACATTAACTTATAATAAAGCCAAAAAATAATGATAAAGGATGATTTTTTAATTTCTTCAAAGAGCTTAAATAACTAAAATGCTTTCCCTGTATTTTTAATTTCATCTTTATTAGCTTTTAGAAAGTATCTTATTGTAAATAAGGGTTAGACTAGATAGCTAGTATGAGGAAATTTATAGACTAATATATTTACTCTCTTTAAAATAGTACTTGTTTGATTAAAATGGATCATATTGCAGGTAATAAATCTAGTGTTATTGAGGTATATCCTTATCAAAAATAAGCATATAAATAACCGGGAAATTTCTCTTTAACTATACCAGACTTTACATCTATAAACTCAATTAGTTGTTCATTACTTACTTTCAATACTTCTGATTGATGAGAAAGCATTTACCTTGGACGTATTTTATGTGTATTTTAAAGCATCTGTTTAAATGAGTTGAAGTGGAGCTATTGAGTGGGCTGATCTATCTTTTGAAAAGTTTAAGATCGATAAAATCAAAAAAGGACTAAGAGACTGAATAGCAATAAGATGTATTAAGCTTAAATTGTCTTTTGGATCTAATCTAGGATAAAGATATTATATTAATAGCTTTTTTAAACCTACAGATGCTAATAGGTCGACTTTAGATAATTATATACACTCTAATAGTTTATTACTATATAGACGAAATCAAACATTTAAGGGTTAATATTATAAGTGCAAGTATGATTAAATTACTTAGCAAGTGATTCTAAGAGAGCTTAAGATTCTTTAAATAAGAATTAACTTAAAAGTGAAAAGTATATAAATATAGAGCAGCTTTGTATATATAAAGCTTATACAATTTGTAAGAGCTCTTTAATTTAATATCTATATACTCTTAGCTTCGTCTTATAAATTTGATAGACTAGCAGTCATCATCTATCAACTATATTGCCTCTTAAATGCTTTACAGTTCAAGTAAACAACATGTATAATGAAGTCTATTTTATAAGCCTTTCTAAAGATAGTTATAGCAGTTCTAAAGCCGCGACACGTCCTTATTCTCACCTAAAATAATTTATTTAAAGTTTAGATTTTATAACCAGACAATCTAATTGTAAGCAAATCAAAAAGCCAAGTAGTTATTTACTTAGACTAAAGAGTTTCAATTATCATACAAATATAAAGGCTTTGAATTGTATAATACTTTAAATAAAATGCTAAGCTTAGCGTTGAATAATAAAATTGATTTTAGGAAAGTTCGCTAGAATTTTTCAGAACAAACGGAATACTTTCGGTAAAAATTTGAGTCTTCTCTATCCGAGCCTGATTACATTTAAAAGTACCTCTTGTCTCTGTCTATGTAATATAGCTTTGATTCAATAGACATTGTTAAGTTCTTCAATAGGAAAGAGTATAAAGAATTTCCTCTTGATTATTCATTTGATATTAAAAAGTAAGACTTTATTTAGTAATCCTACTTGGGAGTAGTTCGCAGATCATTTTGAGAGGTATATTATGATTAAGATATATGAAAAAGAACAGCCTGAAGGAATGAGCTTTCATGACTTCCTAAGGAATGATTAACGATGATATGACTAGTATAAAGATTTCTGAATTGAGTACGATAAAATTAAGAAAGAATAGGAAGAAGAAATGAGGAAGAAGTAAGAGGAAGAGGAAGAGAGGCTAAAATAGCTTGCTCTTTAATAAGAATAAGATGATTAAAAGAAAGCAGAAGTAATTCGTGAAGATTCCTTAGAAGATGAAGAAACTGATCCTTTAGAAAAAGAAGAACAGAAGAAATAACAACTTATTAAGTAAAAATAGTAAAAACCATTAGTAGGATTAAGTGCAACGATAATGGACTAGATATTGATAATGAAAAATGCAGAGCAGGAAAAAAAATAAAATCAAGATTAGAATCAAATTAATTAGAGCTCTGAGTCAAAAGAAACAGGCCTTTTTAATGCCTTTATTTAAAAGAATATTTAGTCAACAATTAGTGCACCTCAAATCAAGCAATCTGAAGGTAATTTTTAAGTTAATTCATAGATCCAAGCAAATCCTAGACAGGCTAAATTCAAGAAAATCCAGCTGAAAATAAAATTTCGTAAGATACTTAAAATAAGCTTAAATAAAAACTAGGAGCAAGTTTAAACTTTCTAAAGTTTTAAGTAATGAGAAACGTCTAATAAACTTCAAAATAAGTAGAATTTTCTGACTTAAGTTAATAAATTTCTATAGTGGAAGAGAAAAGATAGCTATTTAGAGAGATTTTTAATAAATACGATAAAAAGAAGAAACAAGGAATTTCCTATTACTTCCTCCCTAATGCTTTTAACGCTTTGAATAAGAAACTAGATGTTACTATCTTAAAAAATAACACAATGTGGTTTGTTTAATAGTTGGTAAAGTAAAGAGAGGAGATTGAGGAAAAGAAAAGATAAGAAGAAAGCAAGAATGCAATAGCCTCTTTCTTACCTGAGAATAAAGAAAAAGTTAGTTAATAGAAAGTATAGAAATAAGTAAGCAAGCCTAATAATCAGACTAAGAGCGAAGTTTAAAAAGAAAGATAAAACTCTTTTTAAAAATAATAAGACTTTTTGAAGTAAATTCCTTTCTTTGGAAATGCTATTAATTAATCACAAGAACAATAAGAAAGTTCTTCAAGTATCATTAATAGCATTGAATCTCAATCTAGCGAAGATGAAGATGAAGATGAAGAGAAGAAGAAAGAGAAATTAAATCCTGAAACCTAAAAATAAATAAACTATAACTTATAGGAAAAGCACAAAAGCATTTTGCTCCCTTTTTAGGAATATGAATAAATAGTACTAAACTACTATGCCAAAAATAACGTTAAGATCTTAGATAGGTACAATGTTATTGATTATTATGAGGATAAAAGCAAGGATATAACATAAAGCCTTGCGTCTTATGAAAGCTATGACAAAGCTAAAACATAATTCCAATAAACTTAAAAAGTCTTAGAGGATTACTTAGTTAAAAGCAAAGGCCCGACTTCATTTACTAATATTCTCAAGATGGTTTTATAAAAACTAGTTTAAAGAGGTGAGTAAATATAGAAAAAGAAAGAGAAGATTATTTAAAAAGAAAAATAGTTTAAGGAAAAGCAAATTAAAGGAATCAAGGAGATTTTTAACTTCTATGCCAAAACTTCCTTTGAAATAGGTTAGCATGCTACTTTTGACAAATACGAATATGAAAAAAACACGCTAAATTTTGCTAAGTTTATGAGGTTTTGCAAAGACTTCGATTTTATGATAAAAGACAATAACTATGCAGGAAAGTTAGCTCTTTAGAAAAGAAGAGTCATGATAAGACAAGAAGTTAATGACATTTTCATATCCAACTGCGATAGTCGAAAAGTATTAGACTTCTAGAATTTTTTAAATGCACTCTCTGACTTATCTAATGTATTTTTTGATGAAGATTGAGATTATTTCAACTCTCCTAATAAAGAAGAAGATGCAATAGCTTAAAAAACAGTTGAAGAGAAATATTAATACATGCTTAAATATCTCTAATGCCATGAGAAAAAAAACCTAAGTGAGAAAATGAAAAACACTTGGCTTCCATTTGGATCTAATGAGAAGCATAATCCTTCAAGAGTTCCTGAAGATTGTATAAGCAAAAAATACAAATACAAGCCTTATAAAGTTAAAGAGACAGAATTATAAAAATGGAAACTACAAAAGTAGTTTGAAGAGGAAAAAATGGAAGATGCAAAAGAGTTAAATAACTTGAAATACAAAATTGGGCAGTTCTAAAAGGCAAATAAGGAATTAGCACCAAGCCTAGCTTAGATTTATACTGATAGAACCTAAGAAAAATCATAGCTTTTCAAAAAGGCAATTAAGAATCTCAAATCCCACGAAACAGTTCTTACTCTAAGGAATTTAGATAAGGTTTGCTTTGATAACTTTAAGAACAAAAAGGATAATTTTAACCCGTAAGATTTATTGAATTCTGATAGTAGTGAAGATGAATTTGACTTAGTTGATTAGTAATACCCTTTGAATATTTAAAAGACTATTACATAGGTAAAATTTAATGATAATTAGGATAATTTGAATTAGTCTGAAACTCAATAAAAGACTAAAGAATTGCAAGACTAGCATTCTCCTTACAAAAGAAGAAGCAAATCAACTAATTAAAACCCCTACTTGAAAAAAAATTTAAGTTAGCCCAAATAAAAACAGCTTAGTTAAGTTCACACTGTAGTTCCCACTACCAAAGCAAAATTTAAGTTACCTAACAATCAGGTAGGCCAAGAGAATCAAAAAAAGAATTAGCCCAGCCCTATTAAAAAGAATAAAGTAGGTAATTAAAGTCAAAACGAAGAAACTAATGATCATGGAGAAAGAAGGCAAAACAGACTAAATAATTCATACCAACAAGAAAAATCCAACATTTGGAAGTAGCAAATAGAGAGAGCAAATTCAATAGATAAAGTCCAAAAACTGAAAGAAAAGCAGGTATTATATAATACAGAACATAGAGTAGATAATGAAAAGACAGTATATTAATGTTTAGAAAGGGTATAAAGTCATTAATAAATCTTACTATAATTAAAGTTTAATTTAATTCATTATTAGTCTGCTAGTTCAACCATATCTCAGGTAGAAAGTTCATATAAGCTAAGCACTTTGTATCATACCATAAAGATGGAAATGAAAATTAAATTATTAGCATTTATTTAAAAAAAGCTCTTTAAAATACTTTTATTGCTTGTTACTGAGTAAAAGGCCATTGATAAATAGTACACATCAAAATATGAGATAGACAAGCCTTATTCAAATAAAGTAAAGTATAATTACTTATTTCATCTAATTAAGCTATATAAAGTTGGAGACATCTTAACTTAAATTCTATTTTAGTTGATTCTAATGCTTAAAGTAAACATTAGAGAAACGAGAGTAATTCTTAATTTCTAGGTTTTTTCTGATTAGCTTCCTAAGTATTTGTTAATAAGTCAGTAGATTTAATTCCTAATTTTTTAAGTAGTTTTAATTAGTAAATTTAATTGTGATAAAAAGAGATTAGATAAATCTAAATAGCCTGCTTGGAGCTATTTTATAAAACTTTTAGACTTAGAAAAGAGTAAAATTAAGATTTAGTATAATAGATTCTTTAGATTTGACTGGATTATTATATATAAGCTACCTAAATAAAAACAGTAAGATTATCAAAAGAAGGAATCAACCTATTTGTATGTTGTTAGATTGTTAATTTGAATAGGTTTGAAACTGCTTTCAATGAGAATATTAAATAATTAAAGTGGACTTTATTAGTATTTTTCCAAGGATTATTATAAGTCTAAAATTATGTAAACACTTGAAAGTTATAAAATCTCTAAGTATGGTTGAACAAATAGAACTAACTAATTAGCATTGCAACTAAAGGATAAAGCAGTGCTTTCTTATTAAGCATGGAGTATATAAAATAAGATGCTTTTATTATGGCTATTTAGAAGAAAATTTAAACTCAGATTTTTAGATATACATGCAACTAGCTTTATTGCCTAGTGTTTAAATATCATTTCTTGTTTATATTGCATTCTTTAACTGCAAAAAGGATTTAAGCTATTTAATATGAAATCCTGGCAGCCTCGTTATTTAAATACTTAGATATACTTTTTTCATTAAAAGCCATAGTAAAAACATTAAGGCATTCCATCTTATTTAGAAGTCTTTATCCACATTTATTAATTTTGGAAAAGCAATTTAAAAGCTTAATTTTTAACTATAAGCAATTTAGGCTTATAATTAGTTTAAATATACCATGCTTCAAACTTTTCAATTTATTTAACATGGATTATGATGGATAAACTCTAAGTTAAGCAGAAAAGTTCAAATTTTAATCCTGAAAGCTACAAATTTTTTAATTGATTTTCCGATTAAGCTAAAATCAGAAATAGCTTTATACTCATTTTGCGCAGATATAGAGCTTCAATCCTTTATACTTTAAGTATTATTCTAACTTCTCTCTTATTTCTGTATTTTTCTTAACTAAGAACTTAGTAGCAAGATTTAGCTTATTTCTAGAGCTTTACTTCAAGAACGCAATTTTTATAAGATAAGTGATAATATGTAGAAATAATATGGTAAAGTGAATAAGCTCATTAGATATCTTATACTATTCTTTCCTACTAGTATGTCTATCTATTGAATTATAATAAATTAAGAAGCTTCTAGAATATGTGGAAAAATTTATCCTTGTAAGCGCTTCTAGTAGCTAAGCTTAAAATACAACTAATGTTTTCTTATATGTTTAATCCATTTTAGAGATTACACTAGCTTTAAGCTACCACTAACACTATTATCCTTTTATATATTTCTTATTTCTTTCTTAATTAATTTATCTCCAAGAATTTCACTTTAAAAATTTAGGTTCTAAAATAGCCATGAATTTTGCCTGCTTAATTTATTTATTCAAAGGTGTTCAAATATATTATTATACAAGCTCTTTAGTCAAGAAGTTAAAACTTATAAATTGTTTCTTTTAGTAAGTATTAATATTCTTTCATCCTTATGTTATCATGCTAGCATAAGTATAAGTAAAGCTAGTAATATTTTAAACTAATTGACTATGAAATTGTTCGAATCTCAGAAACTTTTATTCTATTTACTTTTTCGTTATTTTATAAAGCTTAAAAATCTGGATTTTCATTCAGTTTACATTTATAATTTGTATTTTATTTTTTCCCTATTTATAGTAGCTAAACAACTATATCATATAATACTTATCAACTTACATTGAAATGCTTTTTTAAATGAAATGATATAGCTTTTTAATTTAATTTATAAGGCTTTATTTAATCCAATTTTTTTACCAAATTCCTTAGTTTTATTTGTTTAATAGACTAACTTGATAATACACGAAGTTCCTAGTTATTTACTTCTAATTTATTATTTCCTTTGTTGAAGGTTAACTATTGAATAAAGAAACCACTTTAAAAAATCTAAAGCTAGGTATTTTAATTATTACTAGAAACTGATATTTCTACTCTTTTATTTTCAGACTGTCAGTTATTATATTTACTTATAGACGCATCTCTAAGGATGCAGTTCTAATACCTTAATATTTCTATAAATCTAGTTTTCAAAATAATTAGGTAGCTTTCCTTTGACTGATTTATTTATCTATTAGTATTAATAGAAAAGCTTTTCAGATAGCACTTTTACTTATATTTATTAAGTAGGGAATATTTATATTTATAGAGCTAGTTAATTAATTATCCTGCTTATAGCTATTTCAGTGATAGATGAAAGCTGGTATTTATTTTCAAGATAGTAATGATAATATGACCTTATAAAACCTATTATATTTAATCTAATATATCCACTAGCTAGATCTCTAAGCATAATCGCTAATTTCTCTGATTGTTGGTATTAATTAAGAGTATTTTAATCTATGCTATTCCTTATATAGTAACTATGTATTAAGGGTTGCTTGTCCTGATTACTTATTTATATATATGATATACTAAGAGTGGGGATATAATGGATTGTAATTAACTTCTGATTAAATATCTGATTTTATGGTTTGCTTGTAGAGCTTTATTGTAGCATCTTTTAGATATTTAAAGCAAGGATTTTATATTTTTTGCTTAAGTTGCTACCAAGATTTGTATAATTAAGCTTTTATTTATAGACATTAATATCGATTATGATACTTGGGACTATAAGCAATTCTAGTCAATCTAAATTAAGAAAGACCAGGAGTTCAATGAAAACCTTTGAAAGCTAATCAAATCCAATTTGATTATTGTAGCATTTAGCTTGCTATATGTATATTAAGAGTTTAAGTTAGCCTATATCATGTAGACATAGCCTAATATACTTAACTAAACTTAGTTTTGTGATCTCTTTAAATTTGAGTTACTAAATGTTTAATACCCTGAAATTGTTTGGATAGCTAAGCTAAATTAGAGTTAAAGAAAAAGAAATAGGGAAGCTATCTTAGCTTTAATTGAATAAGCCTTTGAGGAGCTTATAATATAATAGCCAATTAAATTTAATTATATCCCTAATTAGTTTAAGTGATATAAGTGCTAATTTCAATTATACTATAGACACTAATCTTCTAGCAATATCTGCTTACTATATATATCTCTAAATGGAAATTAATAAATAAGTTTATCTTATAAATTAAGATAAGTAAACTCAATGCTTTTGTTTAGTATGGTTTAGTGAATAAACCGCTCAATAGGGAAAAATCTTGAAAACTGCTGGTGAGAAAGAATTAGAGATGATAGTTTTTTAATTAATACAATGATGCTCCCTATAGCTTATCTTATTAACATTACCCTATAACTAAAAGTAAGCTGTAATTACTTATTCCTTCTTATGCTTTTAGTTGGCTTTAAATTTTTAAAGTCTAATAATTTATAATTTTGGATGTAAATTGATAAGTAGATTGGTTATCATAATTATCAATGAAGCTTCTCTAAGTTGGTAGCCATTACTTTTTTAAGAGGAAGCTTGACTATTCAAATTTCAAAGATTTAGTTCTTTTCTCATTTCCCCTTTAAATAAGAAGCATTTAAACTGAGGATCCTGAATATTTAACTGAGTGGTACAAAGTTACTTTTTAAATAGCTCAGAATGGAACTGAGAAAGGAGTACTCTTTGATGATAAATTACCCTAAAAAAGCCTTTTATGACTATAATTACTTAAAGTACTAATTCTAGAGGTTTTATCAAAGTTACTATATGTTTTAATCTTCTAGTGATAGAACAATTATAACAAATGCTTATAATGAAATACTAAGTCTATTGCATAAGATACTCTATTTCTAGGTAAGAGAACTAAAATACTTAGTAAAGATAACTTACAGTTGAGAGGTAAGACTTTAGCAATAAAATCCAAGTGGTATAAGATAGAAATAAAAAACCTGATATAGAGAAGTACTAGGATTAGGGAGGTAAAATTTTAAAAGAGTAAAGAAAATTAAATCCAGAGAGAATGATATAGGAAGATGTCAATCTATAAATAAAGGAAGGTTAAAAATGGAAAATAAGACTTGATAGGAAAATGAAGGAAAGAAATCCTACAAATGAGATATCTTTTTAAATAGTTGATATAGCATTCGACTAAATTTAAAATTTAGATTTACTAAGAAGGTTAAATTAAAATTAAACCTAGCTACGCAATAAAGAAGTAAGCTAAAATGTTGAATTTGTATTTAAATAAAGGAAAAAGATTTTATTTAATGTTAGAAATCTATTTTTAGTAATGAGATGAAGGAAAACAATGAGGATATTGTTTATCATCAATGAATGAAATAATGAAATATATTCTCTTTTTTTCGCAAGATCCACTCTTTAATGATGAAGATAAGCGTCAAAAAACAGAAGACAAAGGAATTAGAAATTAATAAGTATAAAATGTTAAATAGAGACTGAGTATATGAAAGGCTATATGTAGTATAATATATAAAATACATAGTAAATGAATTGCCTTCAATGAAGTAAATCTAAAATAATAAATCAAAGCAATAAGATAAATAGCAATAGTTTATTATAGTAAATAATAGTTCTATTGATATTAATTAAAAGGAATCATTAAACTAATTTAATATTACATATCATTTATGGAAAGCATAGAAAAAAAAAACTAAATTACTACTTTTATTAGATAACGAAGAAGAGATAAGTTTATAGAAAAATCAAGAGATTTAAAGGATTAGATTTTAATTGTAGAGGTTAGGACTAAATTATAGAATAGGATAAAATTGTAGCATAAAACCAAAAAAATGGTTATTTAAATTCCTTACGATGAATTTAATACTTATTTGCTAAGCATAGAATAAAAGGTTAATTAACTTACACTACCATGATTAATATTTAACATACTATTTTAATCCATTTGAAGAGTAGCTGCTTCCCTATAACTAGACCAAGAAAAAATACTGTTGAAACTTTAAAGACATTGACTCTATCGTGTTAGTTAAAGATCTCTTTTAACAATTAAATAGTTATATTATAGGAATAATCAATAGGATTCCAGCTTTGAAATACTAATAAGTAAATAAAGGAATATTTACTAATAAAAGCTCCAGAAAAGAAAATCTTGCGCTCCATTAAATAAAAGAAATTCAATAAAATCAGATTAACCTCATGAAAAATCAATAGACTATTTTATAATTCACTGGGTACAAAAAGCGAAAGATATTATTATTTATAAACTAAAGGCTTTGAATCATAAAACCTCCATAGATTTACCTAACATTTTTATTAATAGCACTAACTAAAATCTATAATATAAAACTATATTTAATAAAATTGGGTTTTATTAGCAATGAAATAGAATATTTATTAATCTGGGCTATGATTATAGACTTGATGCCTAAAAAATCTGATGTTTGTATTTGCAAATCTAAGAGCTATAGTGAAAAGAGAAATTAAGAAGAAAATTATTTAAATTGTATAACTGAATATCTATCTTTTAAGTTAAAACATTCAATTAAACAATTCTTTTAACTTAAATATAAGTCAAATTTTTTTTTCCTTAGTACCAATATTAAATTTTTACCAATGCAGAATACCACTAAGAAGATATGCAAAATTTATCCTAAATTTTCTAAAACTTTTTCCTTGATTAATCAACTCCAAAATGAGCAATTTTAGTGGTATATCTCACAATTCCAATAAATTTTTACTCTATATGAGATATTTAATTAGTCTTATTATCTCTGTATATTCTAGCATTCAAATTCAACCATATATATTAATTAAGGGCTTTAATCCAAACTTATCAGGAATTTATCAGATATAGTGAATCTAAAAATAAAATAACTCTCTGAATATATGCAATCATCGTTATTTTTTATAGGTAAAATAATTATTTAATCAAAACACATTAAATAATCCTGAGAGAGCTTTCAATTGCATAAGTATAAAAGATCTTAAAGATTTGGCACTAGTAAATCAACCGACAGAAAATATAAACTTCTTCCACTCTATACCATAACAGTTATGATAATCCAATTTTAGAGTATAAAATAGACTTGTTGCCATATTTTAATCGTTTTGTTATCGTAGATTCTAATAGAAGAAAAGGAAATTTGTGTTAATTTTATCTAGTTTCAGCGCTAATTATTTTTAAGCATATTTGTTGCCAAATAGTTTCTAAAGGTGACCCGTTTCCTATTTCATTCCAAACAGAAGCAACCCTCTTTGATTTTACAAAACTTTAATGTTAAGAATTAAAAGAGGGATATGCAAGTATCTTAGTCAAAGAGCTAATTTTTGTTTTTTTTTACTATAACCAATCTAATAATATTCAAAGCTATTCTCAGAAAGATGCAAATAAAAATACAAAATTAAATGTTTGACATTCTTGGAGGTATTTTAACCTCTTTCTTGCCAACCTCTAGATTGTTCTAGAGGTTAATTATAAAAGTTTAAATGTCTCTACAATCACTTTCTTGATATGCATACTATGATGCATTCTTTCATCTAGATAATTATTGGTATCTTTGATCTTGTAAATTTTTCCAAATTTGTTGCAATATAATATTTCTCTTTCTCTTTTTAATTTTAGTTGTTGTTGTATCTTCTTTTTATTTTCCATCTTTTACTATTAGTTTCAGTATTCTTATTTAAAGTTGAAAATTTTTACCATCTTTTCCGTAGATGTATTTTAGAGTTACAATAATAGCATCTTTTTGATTCTCGTTTAGCTTTAAATCTTGAGTTCTTTTCTTCTTTGATTATCATTGGGTAACTCCCTTATTCTTGTAGGTTCATTTAACGCTGAAAATTTTTGCTGGTTTTCGCTAATTTTTTCTATTTTGTTAATCAGTTCTTTCTGCTTCTATTGTTAGTGTTATGATTAATCGCTCTAACCTTGCGAAATATTTCAAAATGCATGCAGGTCTCTTTTTTAGATCATGAATCTCGATTCTTCCTCTACAATTTCAAGTTTTTACATTAACTTCTTATTATCTTCCTTCAACTTTTTTTGCCTCTTCCTTGTAGTCCAGCACCGCCTTAATCAGCTAATCGTAACTTTTTTACTATTATGTGATGAGATTGGAAACTTCCAAGCGCATTATATTTTTAGCCTATTTCCTAGGCTTTTCTTCAGAGACGGATGACTTATCTTAATGAGTGATCTTTTTGATACCCTTTTCTGGTCTTAGTCTTTCTAGGATGTAGCTAACTCCTGTCTTTTTAGCCGCGAAAATTTCTTTTTTTAACCCAGACATTATTTTAATGCTTAGCAAGATTAGATTTGAACTTAAAAGGTAAACTTACAAAGAATACGTTATAGAGGTAAAAACTATTGAGGAAAAACCTATATTTCCCTTAAAATGTGCAACATATTGAATAATAAGCAGAACAATAATAAAAACAGGGAAAGAAAAGTAGATTATTCAAGAATTACTCAATGAAAAAAGTAAATTTATAGTATAATTTAGAAAGCTTTTAAAGCTCTTATTTATAAATCTTATAGGTAATTAGAAAAAGTTGTTTACTGTTCAAAAATCAGTCATCATACTAGATTAAAAAGAGATCCAAACTTATTCAAGTAATTATGAGAGTTAGGTTACATTAATTTCTCCTATAACTTAAGCTCAGTATTCTTGAATTCTATATATAGAGTCGATTAGTGTCATAGATAAAGGAATGATAATAAGAAGGAGATAAGTAAAGAATATATGGCTTGAGGATCTATTTTCAAATAAGAAAAGTCTAAATACAAAGTTCTCTTTCTACCTGAACCAAATAAAATCCAAAATATTTAAGACTAAAATAACTAGAAAAGGATTTTTAAAGTATTTCAGTACTTAGGAAGGATATCACAAGCATATTGGTTAAATTAAAAAATGAAGGAATAATATAGAAAGTAATATGAAAAGCTTAAATTATAGAAGAAAAATTAAAAAGAAATTTATTAAGAAAATGAATTAATATATCTTGTCAATCAAAGGAGATTATATGCAAAAAAGAGTTGTCAAGATCTAATAGTAATATGTAGGGGAGTTTGAATTAATCTGATTAACAGTACTAGAATTTGTACTTAAAAACGACCTTCAGATTTTTGAATGGGCTTCAAGGGATAATTACTTTAAGTACTCTAGAATGTCTTAAAATGATAAAATGATGGATGAATAAAAAAATCAAAGAAGTCTTAACTTCAGAGTAGTTTTGAATAAAACCATTTATTGCTAAATCGGGAGGTGAAATAGCCATAAATGAGTCGTTCTGCAAATAGATTTACTTAATAAACTTATAGAGCATAAGTATAATTACTTAATGAATTAAAATATGCTTAAATTATAAGATAAACTTATAAAGTCTCTAGTGTTTAAATTATCTCCCCTCTCTCATCAAAATTATTTTAATGTCTCTATTTATCTTCAGTAAAATCTTCTTAATCATTTCACTATTGTTTCTTAGCCTAATTTTAGAGGGCTTTCAGTCTGCATAGTTCTAACTTATAAATAACTAAAGAGCTTCAATCCAAACTTGACTATACTTTTTGTTTTCCATTTTAAAAAGCTTAATAGATGTGGAAGTGGAGAATATTTAGTTATATTTTCTTTCTTACACTTTATCTTTTAAACTTTTAATCCTTCACTAAAAAGATAGAATATAAGTATCTATTCATAATATAGTCTAAGGAACAGAGATAATGTAAAACACTGTTATAGTCTCTTCCTTTATTATTTATCATTTGCTATATTAAAATTCGAGACTTAATTAAAGCAAAAAATCCAAATAAGTGAATTTTTTACTTCGAGGAGTAGAAATTTGATTTTACGATTTGCATAATATATTGAAAATGTATTTGCAGCAGTTAAAATGTAGAGAAAATTAAGCAAGAAAAGAGATATAGAAAATATAAAAAGAACTGTAAGTTTATTGATAATACCTTGACTCTAAAAGTAATAAAAGAGTATTTAAATTCAAGTCAATAAGCATACGATCAGATACTAAAAGGTACTACATAATTTAATCTACGTTTACCTACAATTTTGATAATGCTAAAAGTAACTGCTACATGAACATTTTAACTAGCTTCAGAAAATTTAAATAAGCTTTTATTAAATTTCCAATAAAAGAAATTTAAAAATGACAAAAGCTTAAATTGAGAAACATTTAATAATTATACTTTTTATGTTTTTTTAGTTAGCTACCATTATTTAATTCTTAGAGTTTCCTTAAAATCCTTATATGTTTAATTTAATTAATAGTTTAGAAGCTCAAGCTATCTTGAGTTCAATAGGATAATTTTATATCCTTTTGTCTTTAAAACAATTGCTGAAATGAGAGCAGCTTTGTCAAATCATAGTGAAAAGAAAAAATCATGCTTTAATTATAGATGATAGACGTAAAAATTTTTTGCCATCTACATTTCTTAAAACTGTGTAGTATATATTAGTACTTGGTAATTATTAGCTAAGAATATTTTTCTTGGTAGCATAAATAAAAGATATTTTAAGCTATGTTAAATAGAAAATAATAAGCTATTATTGGCTCTAATTAATAAACTTAATTCTAATAAATTTATAAAGAAAAGAGTTAGATAGCCCGCTGAAGAGCGCATTTCACGTCCATCGCTTTCGGCGAGTTTCTCCTTTTCTGTTTTGCTTCAGTCCTACACTCATTCTCATCTATGTGCGATTCTTGTATTATTTTTTAACAAAAAATGAGACAATTCTTCCTTTAATGGGTTCTATCATGTGAGAGCCGCAGAATCCCTCTCCTTTGGCTCTAATAAACATCAGCCTTCATTGGTTTTGCCAAATCTTTACTTATGAACGAGACTGTTTTCTCCTAGCCACAATTCTTATTCGAGAGATGATAATGGAGAGATAGCGATTAGGAACAGAGTGAGCACAAAGATCTAACCAATGGTCTTTCGTGCAAGTTTTAGCTGAAGAGCTTGCTTGTGCAAAGACTAGGGCATTCTAATTCCCCAAGCTTCCGATAGGCGTCTCTTAGTTTTTGAGGGCTCATTAAATCTGTCCTGCACGTATATCGGCGATCCTTCTCCAGATAACCTTGCTGAGTCAGAGCAACAAGAATTTTTCATCCAATCTGACTAAAGGAGAGCTTTTCTCAGCCATGAGATTTTCTTAATGATGAGTTCCTAATTAAATCAAGTGGAAATTTTCCCTTCATTAATGCTTCAATGTGAATCCACAATTAACCTCCCGTTTTCGTTGTTACAGCTCTGCCTCTAGTTTCTTGTAGTGATTATATAGTAGAGCAGAGTCCGAGAATATTGTTGTATCTGAAATGGAAGAAAAAACTTAACTTCATAGTGTGCTTTCCAGAAGTTTCGATCCATTTAGATGTCGAATGGGACCATTACTTAGGAGAAAAGTTGGGATTAATCTTTAATCTGAGTTTTTTTCGTTCCTTAACCCTTCTGTTTCTCTATTTCGTCACGAGTAAACTCCATCTTCAACAACTTCCAACGAAGACTTATACTAAAGATCTTAAATTTGAAAAAGAATTACTTTATAGTAAACTAGAGATAACTGAATAGTCTTTATTTACTTATATAAACTAATTGATTATTGATTTTACTAGATTTGCTTATAAGGATACTATTGAAGATTTACTAGTAGAAGATTATCAAAAGATTAGTAATGTTTAGTTTGCTTATTGCTATATGTTCACCTTTAGTTTATTAAGACAATTCTTTAATCACTGCTCTTCTCTCCTTCTTTATAGTAGCAAGCTAATTAGATATATCCTGTATATATTCTTGTAGAATAGCTTTCTTCTTTCATTTATATAACAGCATACAACTTAATTTTCGTTTGTTAAAATATCATCTTAAGATATCTTGCCAGAAGTATAAAATCAAAGCGTATGTCACAAAGCTTATTTAATTTCATGTAAAGCTAAGAAATATTAGCAAGTCTCTTAACCGTTTCTAGTCTTTAATGGACAACAAATAGACTACATCAATAATGACTGCCAAAATAATAGCTTAAAGGCTATTCGATGCTTATTCATAAGATAGAAGTATACGTTAGTTTCTTATTATAGGTTTAGATTGTAGTCTCTAATAAGAGTAGATGGAATAAATAGTTATAATTGGCATTTTATTTAGTCTTTTATATTTAAGAAGGATATTCAAATTTGTAGTTTTACAATATAGTAAAATGGCTAGAGATTGCTATTCAAATTGTTTCATTTGCTGTTAAGTTCTGAGAAATTGTCCTGGTTTTCAGTCTTAAAGCTAATTATATGAATTTCTAAAATCATATGTTCTTTTAGTCTAATTAGGCTAACAATTTGAAATGGACTAGAATATTAAGAAGTAAAAGATACTTTAAAAGGTTGAGTGAAAAGCTCAAAGTAGATTTATACTCAAGTAGAGTTGTAATGAGCCTTTGGATTATAAAACTTTACTGAGATTAATGGAAAATCATACTCATGTACAAGCAGCAGAAATATTTTTGCGTTGCTATAAAGGTAATGAAAGAGATAGCTTCATATAAAACTTGCCTTATATAGAAAACACAAAAATACAAAATACTATAAAGTATTAGATAAATGATACTAATAACGTAAAATAAAGCTTATAGATAACTTCTTGGTAAGGAGATACAATTATCAGATAAAAATTAAACTTCAAATTTTAGAAAAGTATGAAACTGAAAGGAAGTGGCTGTGGTTGTGGCTGTGGAAGTGCAAAGGTAAATTATGCTACTAAATCTCAATAAGCATATACTTAAAACTCTTAGGAAACATAGTAAAAGGCAAACTAGGAAAAAAATAAAATAGTCTATTAAAAATAAAGATTTGTATTAGCTGAGGAGTAAAATATATATTAAGAAGGATTATAACTCTTGAAATAAGGCTTAAATTAATAAAAGATGGATAAGTTGCTTTAAGGAATTTAAACTATTCAAAAAAATAAGTTCATCAATATAAATGATCCTCTAGTGCTTATAAATCAGATTTTAGAAATAGTTTCAAATAAATTTACTGAAGGATGGTCTTAAATCTTGAAGGAATAGCTTGTACGAAATCTTCCTGATTTATTAGCCTTGCTGCTTTAAAAGAACGAGAAAAACTCTTCTAAAAGTGAGGGAAATAAGAATAATATTGATTTTTTCATAAGTGCAGAAACTAAAATGGATCTTATGCTAAAAATTGAAGCTGGATTAAAGTTAGTAAATATAAAAAGAATAGGAGGCCCAGAGTTAGATTTTGACTTAAGATACAGTTATATAATATTGGAGAATATTCCAGATCAAAAAGAAACTGATTATTTTGGTATATTCTGCAAGGTTTTAAAGGTCACTTAATGGGCAGTGGCTTTGTAGTTTGGAGCTAAAGCTATAGATACTGAGACGATATCCATAATAAAGGAATTCGTTGTTTGAGGAACTGAATAGATAAATTAAAAAATCAGCCACAAGAAAATCGTTAGAATAAGATTCTTAGAAGCTCTTACATATGACTTAATAATTCAATATTCTTTAGTAGCATTTGAATAATTCAAAAGCATTGTATTGAAAGAAGAAATAGACTTGAGATTTAGGGCTTGCTATCTTCTGAAGCACATGATTAAAAATCGATAAGCTAGTTCAGAATTAGTTGAGAAATCATGCAAGCTTTTAGAACAATTATGCAGGGATAAAGATTGGTAGATTCGATATTATGCTTTGAAATCATTACTAGAACTAAGTATTGAAAAAAACAAAGTAGCTTCTTGTTACAAGTAAAGGATATTTTAATAAAAGAAGGAGAACTTGGATTAAAATAACAAGGAACATTAGATAATATTAGAATTATCAACAAATCCAGAACATGTTACTTGTTTTACCTAAACTATGGAAGATAATTGGTTAACCCTTAAGGGGATAAGCAGTGAAATTTATTCGGACATGGTAAGATATTTGAAAGATGAAATTTAAGAGAAGTAAGACTTTTATGTTTGCTTATAATGCACTCCTAGTCCTAGTTCCTAATCCTAAAATGATCTTTTAACTGAAATTTAAAAATTTTTAGATAATGATACTAAAACAGGGTTATTACTCCTTGGAGATTCTGGTTCAGGGAAATCTCTGTTCATGAAAACTTTGGCTTTAAAGTATCTGGAGTAGAAGCATGAATATTTACCAATATACATATATCTTCCAGCAATAAAACAATTTGAAGACAAATTAGTGAAAACTGCTCTAAAGAACAATTAAATTGAAAATAATGAAAATTTGACGTTTAGGAAAATGTTGTTTCTACTTGATGCTTATGATGAATTAGGATAATATATCAGTATAATAAGTACAAATAAAATTGACCTTAACTATCCTTAAGCGAAATATATAGTCACATGTAGAGTCAACTATGCTTTAGCAATTGAAAACTATAAGGATTTGTTTTCTCCTTACGAAGATGGAAGAGCTTAAACTTAGTAGTTAGAAGAGTTATATATAAAGCCTTTTGATTCAAAATAGATAGAATAATATATAAAGTTAGTCGTGGGAAAATAGAATCAAAATACCAGTTAGAATTTAAGTTAAGATCCTAGATTAAACGAGAATGAAAAATAAATAGAAGAAACTGAAAAAGTTAAAGAATAAATGAGTATAATCTAAAATATTCACGGCTTAATGGAAATTTTAAATAATCCTTTTATGCTATTTGTATGTATGAGTGAGGAAGAAATATTAAAGCATTTGAGGAGTGGAATTGACAAAAAATTGCAAAAGGCCAAGATATATGAGATCTTTATTAATAAATGAAATTAAAAAACTGAATAAAAATTAAAAGCCTTAAGCAAATAACATAAGGAAATAGAAAAATTGTTAAAGCTATTTAAGGATATTTAAATAAATGCTGCATATTAGATGCTATAGAAGCAATTATAGTTAGAGAGTATTGATTAAGCTATCTAGAAATGAATCGACTAATTTACAGAGAGCTAAAACCATATAGGATGTTTGATATAGATAAAAGAATAGAATAACACGAAAAGGTTTGAGTTTATTCATGCTTCAATAAGAGATTACTATGTGGCAAAGAACATAACAGATTTAGTATTAAAATTAGTAAAAAATGATTTAAATTCCATTAATACTCACAATATTAATAAGTATTCAATAGTGAACAATAAGGATATCTTATAATTTATAAGAGAAATTAATAGTACAGCCTAAGTTTAATAAAACCTATTGGAGATAGTGAAAATGACAAGTTTAAGTCCTTCTTTATAAAGGGCGGGTGCTAACTGTATAACTATATTGAATTGGATGGATTATTAATTTATATAATAATAAGATCTTGTGAATATATAAGTGCCAGAAGCAGATTTAAGTGATTCAGTATTTGATGGTTGTGATTTAAGCAACTCTAATTTAAATAAGGTGAATTTTAGTAGAGCTTGGCTGAGAAATTGTAAATTTAATGATGCATAAATGATTTAGGTCAATTTTGGTTAAAAGCAAACACTTGCAGGTCATACTCGATCTGTTACTTCTCTTACATTAACAAGTGATAATAAGTATTTAATTTCGGGAAGTGGAGATACAACAATTAAAATATGGAATATGTAAACTTATGATCTCTTTAGGACATTAGAAGGTCATTCAGATTCTGTTACTTCTCTTACTCTAACAAGTGACAATAAGTATTTAATTTCGGGAAGCGATGATACAACAATAAAAATTTGGGATATGAAAACTTATGATCTCTTGAGAACGTTAGAAAGTCACACAGATTATGTTTATTCTCTTACATTAACATAAGACAATAATTATTTAATATCAGGAAGTTAGGATTATACAATAAAAATATGAAACATGTAAACTTATGATCTCATTAGGACTTTATAAAATCATACAGGTTCAGTTAATTCTCTTACTTTAACAAGTGATAATAAGTATTTAATTTCGGGAAGTGGAGATACAACAATTAAAATATGGAATATGTAAACTTATGATCTCTTTAGGACATTAGAAGGTCATACTTCTTTTGTTAGATCTCTTACGTTAACAAGTGACAACAAATATCTAATATCGGGAAGTGAGGATACAACAATAAAAATTTGGGACTTGTAAAATTATAATCTCATTAAAGTATTAGAAGCTCATACAGATTTTGTTACTTCTCTTTCGTTAACAAGCGACAATAAGTATTTAATATCAGGAAGTGAGGATACAACAATAAAAATATGGGACATGTAAACTTATGATCTATTTAGAACTTTAGAAGGTCATACTCGATCAGTTACTTCTCTTACTTTAACAAATGACAATAAATATTTAATATCGGGAAGTCGTGATAAAACAATAAGAATTTGGGACATGTAGATAGAGAATCTTACTAAGCCTCTATAAAGACATACTTCTTCTGTTACTTCTCTTACGCTAACAAGTGACAATAAGTATTTAATTTCGGGAAGTGATGATACAACAATAAAAATATGGGACATGTAAACTTATAATCTCATTAGGACATTAGAAGGCCATACAGATTATGTTACTTCTCTTAAGTTAACAAACGATAATAAGTATTTAGTTTCGGGAAGTGGTGATAAAACAATAAAAATATGAGATATGTAAATTTATGATCTCTTTAGAACATTAGAAGGCCATACAGATTCTGTTCTATCTCTTGTGTTATCAAGTGATAATAAATATCTAATATCAGGAAGCGTTGATACAATAATATAAATATGGGACATTCAAACTTATGATCTCTTTGAAACTCTATAAGGTCATTCAGATTCCGTTTCTTCTCTTACAATAACAAATGACAATAAGTATTTAATATCGGGAAGTTGAGATACAACAATTAAAATATGGAATATGTAAACTTATGATCTCTTTAGGACATTAGAAGGTCATTCAGATTCTGTTACTTCTCTTACTCTAACAAGTGACAATAAGTATTTAATTTCGGGAAGCGATGATACAACAATAAAAATTTGGGATATGAAAACTTATAATCTCTTTAGAACACTAGAAGTTCATACTCGATCTGTAACTTCACTTATTTTAACAAGCGACAATAAATCCTTAATATCGGGAAGTGCTTTTCCTGAAAATTCAATTATAATATGTAGCATGTAAACTTATGATCTCTTTGAAACATTAGAAGGCCATACTCGATCAGTTTCTTTTCTTACTTTAACAAGTGACAATAAGTATTTAATATCTGGAAGTCGCGATTAGACAATAAAAATTTGGGAGTCAACTAATGATTCATAAGGTTATACACTCAAGAGAATGATGGGAAGAAATGGTTTAAAAATACATGGATGTGATTTTGAGGGAGTGTAAATGGAGGAGAGGAATATAAGACTAATTCAAGATAAATATTTGACTTTGGATTGAAATTCGAGATAAAGAACTAATAATTATTAATAGAATTGAAGTTAAATAAAGTATGATTTATCTAATTTTTTCTGGTTTTTGTTTTTGGTAATAAGATTAAAGTATTTTATTTATAGCATAACATGATATATTAATGTGAAAGCAACCTTTATTTGATTCTCCACGAATCAAAGAATTTAATGTTAGATAAAAAAATTAGCTTCAAACTTTCTTGGTCTTCATTGTCATGAATCTTGAAAATTCATTGATATTTTTCTTGTTTTTTTTTGGTAGGCAAAATCCCAAATATTTTCTATTGAATCCATTCCCTGCTTATTAGATATGGTGATCTTCTTTGTTTTATTAGAGTTTTTTCTATAAAATAAACCTTATCTTGTTCAATATATTTTAAATATATATTACCATTATTTTCCTATTATTCTCTTTTATTTTTATTAAAATTGGTAACAACTCTTTATTTATGTTCTGGTTGATCGCAATACAGTATAGCATCTTTTTCCGATAGGAAATCTCTTATATTGAAATTATTATTCTATATCCGTTGAGTCGTTGAGTCGTTGAGTCGTTGAGTTACTAGGGCTGTTCTGTCTAAGAGTTTTTGGAATTGAACATTCCTTTTCGAACAATTCTGTTTATGAAATTCTTCCTTAAATTTGAAGCAGGGATAGGTTTTGAGCTAGTTCCTATCGTAGTATAGGACTTTTAGATTTTAAAATTTTCTTAGTTATCCATCTAAAGGAGATAAAAGATCATAGGAAACGTTCTGTTATGAGTTATTAGGGTTTGTTGGAGAAGTCTTTTTTACTTAGGGGCCAGTTTATATAATATATTAGTTAGTCAATTTATTTTAAAAGCATAGATCAAAAGAAAGTTAAGAATTTTTGATGAAAAGAAATGAGTTTAAAGCGATAGAGGGTAAGTATGAGCTCTTTTATTAGAGAGTGTTTGCTTTATTAGGGAAATTACTGTATTTAGAAAGTGAAAGAGAGAAGTACAAAAAAATGTAAAATGAGAAAGTAGAAGTAGACTACTGAGAGTGGAAAGAGGAATGTAAGTGTAAATTTTGTAGTGAAAAGACTAAGAGTAAATAAAATAAGAGAGACAGTTGAGTAAAATTACTTAGCTTGTTTTTAATATTGAAATATAAAAAGGAGTGCTGTAGTGAATAAAAAAGCTTTGAATGAATGGAAAAATATTATTTTTAAATCAGAGATGTGAACAAAAGTGTAGGATGAGAATGTTGAGGATGTTGAAAATAGTAATAATGGCAAGATTGGGGAGAGTGAAAAGAATGAGAAGATTAAAGAGTGAAAAAAATGGTTATATAAGTGAGAGTGAATAATATATTATAAGTGAAATGAAAAGAGAGTTAAGAGTGACAAAGAGGATATAGACCTAGAAAGAGTTACAAAAAGTAACAAAGATTGGTTTAGAATTGAGACGAAGAGATTAAGGGTATGTATAAAATGTCAAAAATAAAAATTTTGTTTTTTTGTTTAGCGTTTTAGAGTAGAAGATCTGAGTGACAAATAAATCTTTTTAAAAATGGTTTAAAAATTAAAAGTTAGACTGAGAATGAGAAAAAGTATATGGATAATTAGTGGTGTTAAAAATTTAGTGATTCAAAATGTTACAGTAAAAGGTTATTTTGAAAAAAAAGTTAGTTGAAAGTGAAATAAGAGATGGCTTAAGTTGGTGAAAAGATGAATATATTGTAAAGCATTTTTGCTAAGATAAAGGGATAAAAGATTGAGAGTGCTGACTGATATATTTTTTTGTATTAAAAGTCAAAAAAAGTTTGTTTAGAAAAAAAATTTTAACGGAAAAAAGGGAATAAAAAAGATAAGAATAAAAGATGTCATTAACAATGTAAATTATGTCTTTATTTTTCTAAATTAAATACTTAGGTAAATTTATACTTGAAAGTAATAAAAATAAAAAAAGAAAAAGTAATAAAGTACCAAAATGAGTTAAGTGGAAAAATTCATTTTCTTTTTTGCTTCAGAGTTTTATTCTACTGGAAAAATTAATTTTGATTGGTGTAATTGATTTACTTATTATTATTCATATATATAACTAAAAATGGAACCTATCCTAAATAATTCTATTCTTTGCTTTAGTTATTTAGAAATTAATAATTATTTCCTGATTTTATTTAAAGTAAAATGGATTAATTTCATTCAATTGCATGTAAAAATATTTAGAGAATCGGTTAGTTAAAATAGGGTTGCCTATAAAAAATTTGTTTATCTTGGTACTAAGTAATAAGAGAATCTTAATTTTATTGCTAGGATATTGGATTTGATTACTAAGGAAATGATGAAGATTTTACACCTTTTGGATATTAAGATTATTAATGCTTTTATTAAAATATTTAATTAGTTGGAGCATTTATTCACCCTTTTATTTCCAAATTTACATTGCTTCTTAATAAAGCGATTCATTGCAAATTTCTTTTTATTATTTTAGTTATAAGTTTTCTATTAATAAAAAATTACTAAACTATTGCTTTCGAGTCGTCCAGCTTCTTCAATCTAGCCCAATTTTAAGAAAAGAACTGGTTTGAAGATTTTAAAGCACGTAATTGATAATTTATGCTCTTTTTTCCCTTAGATTGCTTAATTTAATTATCAAACTCATTTCGCTATCTTTAGTATACCTTTGCTCTCTTTCATTACTACCTTAAAAAGTTTGCTTTTAGTATAAATAAGCGAGATTCCTTGTGCTAGTTTGTATTACAAATAAACGAAAATTAAAAATTTTAATAAATAAAACAAATCCTAAAGTAAGAGTAACTGAATAGATAGCTCAATTATCTTAATTTGCTAATACTAATTATTTGGCTAATTTTATTACTAGAGTTCCTTTGAAAACTACTATTCTAGTTAATTAGCTAGTAGAAGGCTATCTAAAGGTTAGTTAGCAACGGTTCGTCTATTTTTGATTTGCTTATGCTTTAGATTAACAATGGAGTTATTAATTAATTTGTTCTTCTTTATGTAAGAAACTTGCTTCTTAACTAGTTAATAGACTCTGAGGAATAATTAATAGAAGAGTAAACTATCTTAAAGGAGAAGCTGTTTAGGGTTTCTTAAAAAGAGAGGAAAAAGATCTATGAGTAAGTTGTAGAATATTAACCAGTAAGAGACTAAGAGTTATATTAAGATAGTAACCTAAGGATATAAAAAAGTCGCTATGAAAGATATGTAGAGCTAATTAACTTTTACCTAGAATCAGGTAAAATACAAGTAAATCAGCTTTAAAAATTTAAATACAGAATCATTATTTGATCGAAAAATGATTTAAGCGCATTCAAATTTGATGCAGAGGTAGTAGTGAATAATGTATTAGTTCTAATCTAACTAATAAGTGCAACTTAGAAGGAATATAAATGCTTAACTCAATGAAAATCAATCAATAGAATGAGAAATAGAGAAAGGAGGCTAATTTAGAAAGTAATGGGAGATTAGCTGTCTTTGATAGTAAATATGAAGAAGCCTACACATTGACTAACTACAATAGCGATTAAAGGAAAAGGAGAATAGAGATAAGCTAACTAGTTTAAAAAATAGTATTTAAAAATCTCATAGAGAAACTCCTTAGCATAGAATTTAAGATTTATGATATAGATTATACTACAGTCTATTTTTTGTAATATACAGAGATGAAGTAAAAGGAAAGAGTAGAGGTAGATATATAGATAAAGATTAATTAAGAAAATAGAGATAACAGAGATAAAAGAAAAATGAAAGAAAGAATTTGCAGCTGTTATCACTAACAAATCATAAAGCTGATCAAGTTAAAACCATTTATATTTCATAAGAATGGAATTGAACATACAATCTTTTAAGGAAATGATAAAAATTGGAATTAAACGTAATAAAGAGTTATAAATATAAGCTTTGTACCAACTAGGATTTACTTTAATTGATAGAAAACTAAGAAAATTGCTTTTATAAGATAAGATATAAGAATAAAGGGTGTTGAGTAGAGAAGAAATGAAGGAAGCATAAAATGTAATACTCTAAAATTTAAATCTAATCTATTTTTAATTAATTTACCTTATTATTCTCCTACATCTACTCTTCATTTAAGTCCTTTAATATCAAAATTCTTATATCCCAAATTTTATTATTATATAAGTATACGATAAAGTGTGAAAATTATAACTACTACTTGAAAAAATACCTAGAACTCACTTATTTTATATGGAATAGCTTTAATAACCATCTAATTTAACTTATTTTATATATCTGAACTTTATTTTACTTTGATTTATTGAATCTTAGATTTACTAAATCTCTTAATACAAAAGGATCGAAAAATGAAAATAGTTAGATTTTTAAGTAAGCCTAGAATAATAATTAAGCATTGTAATCTAATTAACTTATTTGTAAGCTAAAGGCTTAGTATAATGTAATATAGTATAAGCTATTTTAATAGGCCAAGAAATAAGATTTTAATTTAATAATCTGAGAACATCTTTTAATTATTAGAAGCATGCTTATACACTCAAAGTCATTCGTATTTTAATTTAGTTATTGCAGACTGATCTTAACTTAACTTAATTAAGGATTTATATTATATACTTTGCTTGTTGCTTATTTATTATGTAGCTTATTCTTATAACATAGAAAATAAAAATCAATGATAAAAGATAAAAAATCACTAATAATTATTGGAATAGCATCTAATGGCTAGATTATCCAGTTAAGTATTAGATATTAAAGGAAGATGCTTGATAGTTTCAATTGCTGATTTTTTGAAAAAGAAAAAAAAGAGGTAAAATAAGCTTTAAGTTAGGTATCTAAAGGTTAATAAATAGTCTTTTAACTCTTTTTTAAGCTTTGACTGTGCAGTTTGATTCTATAGCTATTATTTACTAGATATATGCTTTTATTTTATAAAGCAATATGTTTTTTTATCTTAGATAAGTTCTGAAATAACTTTAAATTATTCTAAAGTATAGATAAACTTAAAGTGGCATAAGTTTTAAAGGTAGTTAGTTTAGGATAAAGGAAATAAAAAATAAATTTTAGAAGGAAGTTTGCAAATGAAAGGAAAGACATAAAATAAGTATAACTAAATAAATATTCTTTCTTTATAGTGTAAGCAGCTTTGAGAATTTAGAAGATTTCTCCCTTAATTCTCCCTTATTTATAGACTTTCCCTACTGAAAGTTAATTAGCAATCTAAGTTTGAAAAAGGTCAGCTTGTAGATAAAGAGATAGAAAATGTTAATTGAAAATCCATAAAAATAAATTAGTTACTCTAACTTAAAGCAAAAGGATATAAGTTAGTTATATAAAGCTAAAAATAAACTATTTAAGCATTTATTAATAAGTTTATAATCAATTGCTTTATATCTACAACTATGCGTTTGAAAAGGTTGATTCATAAGAGTAAAGGATATTAGATAAATCTTATGAATTATTAAGAATTTTTCCTTATAAATAAAAATTTAATTTACATACTTGAAAATAAATACTCAATAAGCACTAGTAATTACTCTTCTTCTGGGATATAACTAGATCTATATTTGCAAATTGAAGCATAAAATGGATAATTTATAGCGAAAGTGTATAGTTGAAAAGAGATTTGTTTAATTGGATTGCGACCTTTAATTTATTTATAGAAAGAGTCTAATTATAAAATAAAGGAAATAAAGCTAAAAAGAGTAATTTTAAATTGATAAAGAAGTTAGAAGTATTATCATTGCTTAAAATTAATGATTTATACTCTATAGCTGAAAATTAAAGCACAATATTAAAAATAAAAATAGAATTTTTTATTGTTTGCTCTAACTAAAGGTTATTTTACTCAAATTTATAAAATAAATGCTATATTTTTTTAAACTTAGATATCTGAGGTTGAATATTATATATTTGTTTGAAGAGTATAAATTGAATTTAGTAATAAAGTAAAAGAAGGGAAGAATAAAAAGGTATTTCTGTATGCTTAGCTGAATAAAAGGAAAGAGGAAAACTTTTAAATTATTTTTTTATTTTTTTTAACTATTTTCTTTGCTTAAAGTTCTTTAAGAATTAAGCTTAATAATAGAAGTAAATGGGTTCGCTTTTAAAGATTTTGCTATTTTGCTTTTTTTAAAAAATAAATTATCATAATTCAGTTTTATAAATGAAATTCTTCTCTTCACTCTGCTTCAAGGCGCAGCTTTTATATTTTAGATAGAAAGCTTTTGCTAAAGATCCTATTTTTTCACAGGGGATTTAGGTAAAATCTTAACCCTCTTATAAATATGCTTCTTTAAAACAAGGAAAGTTGACTGTGTAAAGATAGCTAGCTTAACCGAGAAAAGCCTCGTATTTTCCACAATAATTTCATGTTTTTAAAGCTTTCACTTCAGTTATATTTCCTTTCAAGCATTCTTTAAAAGAATTTCTTCTTCTAGTAAAGTCTCTTTTTTACTCTATTTTATACTTGTAATAAAAAGAGCTTTATTTGTTTGGATCTAAATCTTTATAATGGACTTTGAAACATTCCTTATCGATACATTCCATCAAACACAACTCCCGTTTTAACTCTTCATTTTATGCTATGTGTTTGCAATGTCATAGAGAGCATTATGATCTTAAATTAGAGTAGCTTTTAGCCGGGGTAGATTCTCCATTATCCAAGCATTCGATAAAAGAATCTTTTCTATTTATTGCATCTGACTCATTCTACTATAAGTAGTCCATATAAAAGTTAGCTGTTTTATTCTCAATATCTCTATAAAGTTTATCAAAGCACTTGATACTAATACACTTATGGATGCAAATATCTCTTACTAATAAATTATCCATATAAGGGCATTTGATAAGGCATTAGTTTTTAAGGAGAGAATATCTCTTTTCTCTTTCTTTCTTTTCTTTCAATTTTTGCTAATAACATTCCACAAAATTCTGTCTTCGTTGCTCTTAATCTACTTCGTTTAGCTGGTCTACTTATTTTTAATGAATATCTCCGTATTCTTTAAAATAGCAGCTTGATGAAATGCATTGATGTAAGCACATATCAAGGTAAAGTTCATTTTATAATGAAATTTGTTAGCAAAAGGATTTTCTGCATGTCTATTTTCTATTTTCGTAAGCATCTTAATTATCCTTCCCAATACATATAAGAAACTAATTTTTTATAGTTTCCAATAAAATTAGCTCTTAAGTTTAAACTTCAAGTTAATGAATATCTTCATAAAAACTGAAGGTTTCTGCATAGCAAGCGGGATCTATGCATTTATGAATGCACCTTTGTTTATTCCAATTAGTTGAAGCATCCTAACATACTTGGTTTAAGCAAGAGTTATAAAAGCTAAGATAAGATTTTCCAGATCTTTCAGGCATGAAGCATTAAATGAAACTAGATTTTAGTTTAGTCATCTCTTCTACTTCCTCTAGTTTATCCTCAAATTCTTCTATTTCTTTATAAATATCGTATACTTTATCATAGCATTGCTAATTTATACACTGATGAATGCATTTTTGTAGTTAAAAAGGTTTGAATTGAAGATCACTGCAGAGGAATGTTTTACAATCTCCATATAATTCACCGTATTATTTTAAATACCTTTAAGGTTCGTGGCAGTTTAAAAACTCAATTTTAAATTTGTTTTAATACTCATCTAATTCACTTGTGTTGAATTTCTAAATGATATGACTATAGCATCGCTAATTTATACACTAATGTATACAAGAAAATTAATCAGAGAAGGCAAATAAATTAAAGCATACTTAATGTTTGCAGCTTCCAAATAACTCTCTATATGCTTTAAATTTTCGATTTGGTTCAAAGCAATCTAAAAATTCTATTTTTGTTTTAATACTTAATTCATATTATTCCTTGTAGTCTAATTATTCTATTTCTTCTTAATTTTTATTTTATTGGAAAATATTATAAAAGCATTCCAAACTTATGCATTTATGAATGCAAATATGCTAAGATCAAAGATTCTATACATTTTCTTGTGAGCAAACATATTTCTTACAATCTCCATATAATTCTGAATATGGTCTTTATTTTCTTAAAGGATCATGACATTCTATAAAACTTACTTTTGTTTATTAAATCCAATTTCTCGTTTCTTCACTCAACTCATCTTTTTTTAGTCTTTCCTCAAATATTTATTTATAACATTCTTGATTTATACAAGAATGTATACATAAATGTAGATTTACTTCGTCGTTTAATAAGTTATTACATACATATGTCTTACAATCACCAAACAACTCTTCGTAAGTTCTATTTCTTCTTAAGGGATCATAACACTCCAAAAAAGTTATTTTTGTCTACTATACTGCTGCTTTTTCCTCTTATTCATCAACTAATTTCTAAAATTTAAAGTTAGTAAATGATTTTTAGAAGCATTCATCTGAAATGCACTTATGGACACAAGTATGTAATTTTCATAATCCTCCTTTCTAATTCTGATTCATTAGTTCCATATCGCATGTGTATTACTTACAATCTCCATATAAATCTTCGTAAAGTCTATGTTATCTTTCTGGTTCCATACATCTTATGAATTATACTTTTAGTTATTGTATTAATTCTCTCTCTTAGCTTGGTTCGAATAAGTCTGATTGATATTGACCAAAAGTTTGATTATGACATAATGGATTAATGCACGAATGTATGCATGAAGATTAAGAGAAGTCATTTTCATAACTTTTACTGCATACAAACTTTTCACATCCTCCATATAAATCTTCATATTTCCTATTTTTTCTATATGGATCGTAACACTACAAAAAATCGGCTTTCCATTACTATATTATTTACTACTCTGGTTCTTAAGATTTTTCGTATTTAACTGAAGTTTCTGCAAAACAATCTTGAGAAATGCATGAGTGAAGACATTTGAATTATTCAATAGAATTTTCTGAACTATCACACACAAATTATGAGCAATCTTCGTATAAATGTTCATACGATCTCTTATTCCTTCCACTTTCATAACATTGTAAAAAATCTAACTTAAACTAGTTATTATTAATCATTTAAGTTTGATATTAGAGATTTACTATTCCATTTTTATTTTAAGTGTTTTCAAAGCAACCTTAATCTATACATTTATGAATGCATTCGAAATATTATCAGTTATCAGGCTAATATTCCATAAAGTTACATACATATTTTTTACAATCTCCGTAAAGATGCTAATAGGATCTTTGCTTTCTTAAAGGGCCAAAGCATTAAATAAACTCTGACTTTATTTAGAAAAAGTTACTCTAAGAGTCAATAATAAGAGGATGCTTTTTTTGAACTTAATCATAGCAAAATGGATCAATACACTCATGTATACAATTAAGTAGAAGTATCTAGTCTTTTATATGTTCGCAAATGTAGTTTTAGCAGTATCCATATAAATCTTAGTAGCTAATTTTTCTTTCAGGACTGTAACATTTTAGAAATTATTTTTTAGTCTATAAAATGAGTTAAGTTTCTTGGTCACTGTTTTCTTCTATTTCCATTCTCAAATATTATTAAAATACTTAACTGAAGCATTCTTCGTTAATACAGTGAGAAATACATAAATGTAGCTATCATGGTTTTATTTAATTAGCACATAGAAACTTTTTACAGTCTCCGTATAAATGTTAAATAGGTCTTTTAGATCTTTGAGGATCGAAGCATTATAGGAACTAGAGTTTAGTTTATTATATTAAATCTTATTCATTTGTTATGTTTTCGTTTATGCTAATGTTACTAAAAATGTTGTTGAAGCATTCAAGGTGAATGCATTAATGAATGCACATATGAAAACTAAACTGAGAAGTAAAGTTTTATCGGTTGCAAACATACTACTTACAATCACCGAAAAGATGAGTATATGATCTGAAAACTCTATGAGGATCATGACACTAGACAAACTGAATTTTAGTTTGTTAAATAAATTAATTTTCATCTATACTTAAATTTTAGAATTTATCAAAAATAGCTTAATGGCATTAAGGATTAATACATTGATGAATGCATTCATGTTTCTCAAGAATAGTGTAGTTAGCATTGCTGCACACATACCATTCACAACCACCAAATAATTGTTCATAGCTTTTTTCAGTTCTGTTTGTATCATAGCACTGAATAAACTCTATTTAATCTTTCTAAATATCTTAATATTTATTTATGTTCATAGATTTATGTTTTTCTTTAAAAATTTCTTAATAGCACTTGAGATTTATGCATTTGTGTATGCACTAATGTTTTTCATAAGAATTATTCTAAATTTAATTACAAATAAAGTCATTGCAATCATTATAAAGCTCTTCATATCCTCTCATCTTTCTTTGAGGATCATGACATTATAAAAATTGATTCTTTGTTACCTCAATAAAGGATATTTCCTCTTATTCTGTTAAGTTTTACTCAATATTTAGTTCTAAAAACACATGATGATAACAGAAAGGATTTATGCATTTATGAGTACATTTATAAATTTCAAGATTTGACATGCTTTAATTGCACATATAACGTTAGCATCCTTTCATTAATTCTTCATAAGGTCTCATTAGTCTATTAGGTTAATGACAACTTATAAACTCTTTTTTTAAGTTATGAACTATTTAATTTTCCTCCTCTTCATTTTAAAACTACATATAAACTTATTCATTCTAATATACTTTTTCATAGCAAGCTAGGTTTATGCACTTATGAATACATTTATATAGCTAATATTTAGATGAACCTAACAAATGACTACAAAAATATTTTTAACAGCCACCAAATAGTTTAAAGTAAGATTTGAAAAGGCTTGAAGGATCAGAACACATTAGAAATTATGTTCTAAGTAAACTGCTCATTTCCTACTTCTATTCTTCATTGAAATACTCCATAGAATTTTAGGTCTTATAGATATTTTAATAGCAAGTAGAATTGATACATTGGTGCAAGCACATATCTCTTTATAACTAATCTTCTTCCTTGAATTCATGACAGAAGAAAAAAGCACATGTGTCTCTTTGTTATCCATATGATAGAATTTTTCTTTCTGGCTCTACACATTCTATGAATTTAAACAGCTTTTCAGACCTAAATTAAAACTCTTCTTCATAAGATTGAAAGGATAGCTCATTTATGTCGATTCCAGAGTAAATTAAGTTATAGCATTAATTAGATATGCACTTGTTTATACACAAGTCTCTTTCTAATTTATCTTAGAAAGGAATTTCTTAGCATGATTTTTAAGATTATCCACATCAATCTCTTTTTTATTCATATAAAGAGAAAGTTTAAATGTGATCTAAATCTATGCTTTTGATTTCGTAATTTTCGGGATCTTAAAAGCATTACTTAAATTACTCTTTTTTTATAGCCATTTCTCCCATTGAAAAATTTCTCTGATTGTTATAGATTTTTCAAAAGCACTTAGCTGACATACATTTATGCTAGCACAAATCACGTTCAAGTATTCTATCTTGAGGGATTTCTTTACATTCTTAACTATAAGTTGCACAAGCTGCTCTTTTATCAGTGTAAGAAGCCTACTCCAACTTTCCTCCATTAATACATAATTTAAATAGCCCTTTATGGTCTTCTAGTACAATATCTTCAACCTATTAAGAGTTAAATCCTTTTATATCCATTATATCTACATAAACCTACTCATAGCAAGCAGGTTCTATACATTTATGAATACAAAGTTCTCTAGAAATTTTATCCAGGAAATTATCTCTTTTACACTTCCAAGTAGCACATTTAGATCTAGCATTCCCATAGTTAATTAGCTACTAAGTTAGGAGTACTTAAATTAAGAAGATTAGAAATAATAAGAGCATTAATAGTTTAAATTAATAATTTACTTTTATTCCTTTAAGGTAAACTTTCCTTAAGTTACCAACTACAATCTATGGTAGACTCAGTTTAATGTTCTCTATTAATAATAAATTGCTAAAGGATTTATGATGATATAGTGTCTTTTAAGCTAGATTTTAGGGATCAACTGGAATATTTAAATAGAGGAACTTTTAGAATTAGCTTATTTCAAAATCTATTATATCTAAAGGAGAAATCACTATCTTGTATTACAGCTGGCTAATTCTAATCCTCTTCTCTAGTAATAATATTTTAAGCTAGTTCATAACCTTTATTTTAAGGATGATATTAAGAAACTTGTATATAAAGTGACAAACCCAAAATTTGAAATCACTAGAAGTATAAATTTAATAATAAACCTATTACAGATACAATTTGATTCATCAAGCTATCTTTAATAATTAATTAGTCTAAGAATAAAAGCAGGTAAATCTTAATAAAGCTGAAATGATCTGAATATGCTTGTTTATTAGAGCTAATTCTTAAATACAAGCAACGTATTAAAGAACATAGAGATATCAATAGTCTAACTTAAAAATGTATATCATTATTTAACTTCAAGTTACCACTATTATAATAGTCCTACCTACCTTAATCCAAAAACTATTAAAGACTAATAAACTAATTATTACCTCAGTCTACTAAGGTGCTAATTAAGCAAGCATCTAGTAGAGATATAAATTCTAATATCAAACAGAAGCTAATTATAAGCTTGATTAATTAACTCTAGGATATATTATACTAAAGAGATATAAAATATTCAAAGCTGAGCAATAAAGATGCAAAGGCTAATATAAAAGCTAGATTTAATAATTTAAATAGAAGAATTTAAAAGTTCCAGCTAAGAAAGTTATAGTAACTAACTAATAATAATACAGCTAAACTTATATTAGATATATTTCTATAAATACTCCTTATGATGGTAACTATATCTAATAAATACTATCAACTAGTAACTAAAACAAGGTACTGTAAGCATTTACTTGAATAACTATTAGTAACTTATAAAATTAGTCAGTATGTTCAAGTAAAGTGCTTATTATATTGTAAAGCTTGGTTATAATGAAATATGACTAGAAAATTTAATGGAATTTATTTATATTAGAAAATCAAAGAAATTAAAAGGAATTAGCTAAATTTGTTATATATGCAGACTAAAAAGATTGAAGTTGTAATATTTGGAAAATAAGGAGTTGGAAAGACTTCTATTTGTAGAAAATTAGAGAGAAGAAAGCTAAGTGAGTAATCAAAAGAGTCTAAAGCAGAAATAATTTCGCTTTAGGAAAATGGTATATTAATTACAGACACTCCAGGATTTATAGATTATGAGCATTTTGAAAATAAAGTTAAAGTTGAAATTTAGAAGATATTAGAAACTGTGAGAGGGAATTTAAATATCATATTTGCAGTTGAGGCACAAACTTAAAAACTAGATGAAGGTGAAAAAAGTTGTATATTATTTTTATAAAAGTACTTAGGAAATACAGCATTTAACAATCTATCAGTAGTAATTACTTAATTAAATAAACCATAGCAAAGCTTAGCATTCGAAACCATCAATAAATATAAAAGCTAGTGAAGCTAAGTCTTTAAAAAGGAATTTTATATAGATTTGCCATTTGAAAGAATAATTCCATTTTTTCATAATTTTGAAAATGAAAGTCTTGAAATAGAATATCTTTTATTAAAAAAGAAAGAAAAAAATCCTGGTGAGACGAGCTAATATAAGCAAAGCTTATAAAAAATATCCAAAGAAGATTTGGAAGAGCATAATTAAAAAAAACTAATAGTTAACAAAATATAGCAGCTTAAAAGCAAATATTAGTAAGTTTAATAATAAATTGAAAGTTAATTTAAGGGGTGTAAAAAATAATGGTTAATTTATAAGCATAGTTAAGAATAAAATATATCAAATTAATAATAAAACAGACAATAACTTTAAGATAGGAAAGAGAATAAACAGAGTTAGCATTGCTTTGATTATAGTTAATAAAGTTAAAATATTGTAAAAATTGTTAATGAACATAGTAATAATTAATATGGCAAAATGAAAATTAAAAGGAAATGCAAAAGAGGGAAAAGAGAAGATCAGTAAGGCTTAATTAATGCTTAAGAAGATTAAATATGAATAAAAGAAGATAATTGACAAAATTAATAAGAATATTAAATTGCTAAACAAAGATATAAAGTATAGAAAACCATTTTTGAAGACAAGAAAAAGCTCTACCTTCTGCTGTAAGAACAGGTGGTAAAAAAATTAGAACAGGAATTAGAAGAATTAGAAGCAAAGATAAATTAAAATAAACTAAAATAACTAGGATGGAATAAATAAACCTAAACGAAAAACTTAGTTTCTTAAATTTAACTTTTAAAATAATTGGTGTATAATGTTATATTCTTCAAAAAAAGTTATAAAAGGATTGTGATTTTTATTAGTATCTACAATTGTATTATTTTAATCTAATTAATAGTGAAATAAATTTTAGAATGCTTCAAAAAAAATAGTTTACTTAAGTCTGTAAAAGCTCTCAGGAAATAAAATTTATCCTTAAGTCTTCTAAATTTTGAAAAAAAACATAAATTTAATATTTAAAATAAAGAGTTTGAAATTTAATATTTATACCCTTTAAGATACTAAATTATAATAAAGGAACCAAAGTAATAAGGATATTAGAACTTTTAAATATTCTTCTTTAAAATTAAAATGACTATGTGACTTGATTCAATTCTATTGAGGTTATTATTATATTAATTTTGTATATTTGAATTTTTTAAGTTTATTATAGCACTAAAAAAGAAAAATATAATAGAGCTTAATATCTATTTTTGAATTTATTAACTAGATAGAGAAATTATGTGAATAGCTTTATCCTTAATGCTTTATGTAGCAATCTAATATTATACAACATTGATCTATTTAAGTGTTGTCAACTTTGGAAATTTGAGATTTTCGTCAATATTTTAGAAATTTATTTTCTTTATTCTATATAGCTATCATTAAATTTCAGTATGTTCGGTATTTCTCTCTTAAATTTTCTTAAATTTATTTAAAACATTTAATAATAAAATACATCATCAATAATAAAATGAAATGGCTAAGTACTTATTAAGAAGTTAAGACATCTTTATACTTTATAATTCAAATAAAATTTTTAATTTGATGATATGGATTTAAGTATAAATCTATAAAAAGCATTTTATTCAAAGCAATGCATTAGGTTTATATTTCAAATGTATATTAGGTAGCATTTAAGTAGTGGATTAATAGTAAAAATTGATTGAAAGAGTTCTAAATGCGTACTATGCAAAATATCTCAATTTTTTAAGAAAAAGTTATATAAGCTAACGAGATTTAGTTCTATTATTCATATTTAATTGTAAGTGTTACTTTCTCATGCTTAAAAAAGAGGAAGATATATTTAAGCTTTAATTCATTTTTAGTAAAATCTACATTTTATGAAAAAAGTAAACATCTAAAGTTTTTGCAATTGACTGAAATATTCAAGCTGAAATTAATAAATCAGCAATGCTTATTTTACATTCATCTCATATATTTTAGCTATATTATTCCTATAAACTTATATTACCAATAACTTCTAAACTTCAGATAAAATTAATATAGCTTAATTAATACAATCTATTCTTATCAATTTTCACTGTATTGTTAAATCAATTTTTACTAGCCATAATAGATCCTTTTTATATAGTTATTTCGCTCTTCATTTTTTTATAAATATAAATATGATCCACCATGACAAATATCAAATGATCATTTCTAGTAAATAAAATTCTTAGATATTTTATTCATAAAACTTCTCATAGCTTAAATCGAAAAGCCAAAGAGTATAACTTAATTCAAGCTATCTACTAAGATATAATAAGATTCTTTATAGACATATTTGTCCCTTTTAATAGTTTCAATAGCAATTTTATGGCTTTAAATCATAAGTTTAATTATGAATTTAATTAAGACACCATTCAAGCTATTGCTTCATAATTTAATTTTAACTTTTCTTAATAAAATGAAATTTTGATACTCCTTAACTTATTTATTTTGGAAAGTTGATAATATCGAGAGATATTCTAAGGAATATTTAGCATAAATAAATAGAATATATCAGAGAAATGAGTTTACACCTACTAGTTTATTTAATAGATATCGTTTTCTTAATCTAATTAATTAGATAGAAATTCATTATATAGGAACTTATAATTATTAGAATTTATTAAATAAACTAATTTTATCCCAAGCTTGAGATAATTTCTCATTATGGTTATAAGAACTTTCAATAAATAGAAGAACAATCGCTTAATTCCTAAATCAATTAAATGAATATTTAATTTTAATTCAATTAAAGAAAATTTAGAAGTTATTTTAGTCCAAATTTACCGTTTTGTAGCTTTCTTTTACAATAATTAACTTATTTGTAAAATAAATTACCAAACAGATGATACTAGGCAAGATAAAAGGAATATAGAAACAGTTAAGAGAAGGTAAATTAACTAATTTTAACGTTTTCCCAGTTGGATCTTAATTAAATTTTACATGAGCCTTATTAAAATAAACAAAGTAAAAGTAATCAATAAAAAGATAAATAAAGCATAGATAAACAAGTAAAATAGATCTATTTGATTTAATTTATAAAGACAAAATGAATAGCTTCATTAAACTTAATTTCTCCTAGTTCAATTTAATTTTAAAATTTCTAACATGAAGCTTTGCCTTAAATGATAAAGGATTTTTTATTTATAAATATTTTAAATTTAACTAAGAAATTTTATTTAATTGATTAAGAAGATTTATAAATATAGATATATTATTTTTTTATTTAATAGGTATATTTAGCTTTCTAAACTTAAAAATAATAGTAGGATTATTTTAAGTTAGAGTCAGAAAATGTTAAAAGTTAAAGAATATTAAGCTGATATTATTTGATTATAGAAAATATTATATCTATTAAATAAACTTTTTCAGTGCCCAAATTATCTGAAGTATATTAATTTTATTAGATAATCGCATCTTAAGATAAATTTTTTTTCTTATATATTCCTTGATTCTTTTTTTTCTAAGTATTTTATAGAAATAAAAAGGAAAATTTTTATTTTTTCATATTTATAGTTATGTTGGAAGATTTTAGATTAATGATTATCCCTTTAATCATTATTAAAAATACATATAAGTCAGATTGATTTAAAAAATAATTTTATTTAATTTTACAGAATAAAGGCTTAAAAGAAAGTTAGATAAATCACAAATCAGATTTTAAATTTAAATTGCTTGATTCAGATCTTTTCTAACTGCATTCTTTAAATTTTGTATAGAAAACTTCGACTGTATCTTTGACTTCCTTGCAAGGTAATTTTTATAGATTTTCTTAATCAATTTGAAATGCTTCTTTAAAACAAAGATAATTGACGCTATAGAAATAACTTGCTTATCCAATAAATTTTTCATACTCTTTGCAAGTTTTTTGCTTTTTTTAATGGACAATTTGAGTTTTATTCCCTTTTAGACATTCTTTGAATGCATTTTTTCGAAGACTTAAGTCTCTCTTTTTCTCCTTTTTGTTTTTATAAAAGGAACTCAACTATTAAACCACAGCTAAATCTTAGTAATATTCATCGAAGCATTCTTTGTCAATGCACTCCATTAAGCACAATTCTTACTTTAGTTCGTCAGCATAAGTTACATTCTTGCAATGCCAAATCGCACATTTCGATCTTAAATCTGAATAGTTTTTCAAATATTTTGGTATTCCAGTCTCCAAACACTCTAAAAAAGCATCTTTTCTTCTTGTTACATCTGATTCATTATTCTTTAAGTAACTTTGATAAAAAGAAAATGTCTTATTTTCAATATCCTAGTAGAACCCTTGAAAGCATTTGAGGTGAATACACTTATGGAGACACATATCTCTTATTAAGATATTTTGATTATTAGGGCATTTTATTAAGCACTAGTTTTTTAATCGATAGAATTTTTTTTCTTTAGATTTGGTGTCATTTTAGTTCTATTCATAGCATCTTATAAAAGTTGTTTTCCGTGCTTCTCTTATTAAATTTAATTAAACTTCATCTTCAAAGTTAGACTATTAGCTATGAATATCTTCATATGTTTTAAAGTAGCAACTTGCTGATATGCATTAGTGTATGCATATGTCTTTTGCTAATACGTCTGACCTTGAGATTTGTTAACAATTTGAATGACCGCATTCTGCTCTTCTATCTTCATATGTTTTATGTCTGTTTTCTCCGAAGCATTCTAAGAATTAGTTCTTGATAGTTTCTAATAAGACTAACTCTTCCTTCTAACTATCAAAGTAATTTGTTTCCTCATAATAATGAAAAGAGTCGTAATAGCAATTTGAACTAATGCATTAATGTATGCACATCTATTTATCTCAATGAGACTTAATATCTTTATATACTTCATTTTTATTTTCTTCATAAAAGGTAAAATAAGATCTATCGTCTTGATAGATTGATTAAGCAAGCTCTTAAAATTATTAGTGTGAGCAAACATATTTCTTACAATCTCCATATAATTCTGAATATGGTCTTTATTTTCTTAAAGGATCATGACATTCTATAAAACTTACTTTTGTTTATTAAATCCAATTTCTCGTTTCTTCACTCAACTCGTTTTTTTTAATTATTTCCTCAAATATTTATTTATAGCATTCTTGATTTATACAAGAATGTATACATAAATGTAGATTTACTTCGTCGTTTAATAAGTAATTACATACATATGTCTTACAATCACCAAACAACTCTTCATAAGTTCTATTTCTTCTTAAGGGATCATAACACTCCAAAAAAGTTATTTTTGTCTACTATACTGTTGCTTTCTCCTCTTATTCATCAACTAATTTCTAAAATTTAAAGTTAGTAAATGATTTTTAGAAGCATTCATCTGAAATGCACTTATGGACACAAGTATGTAATTTTCATAATCCTCCTTTCTAATTCTGATTCATTAGTTCCATATCGCATGTGTATTACTTACAATCTCCATATAAATCTTCGTAAGGTCTATGTTATCTTTCTGGTTCCATACATCTTATGAATTATACTTTTAGTTATTGTATTAATTCTCTCTCTTAGCTTGGTTCGAATAAGTCTGATTGATATTGACCAAAAGTTTGATTATGACATAATGGATTAATGCACGAATGTATGCATGAAGATTAAGAGAAGTCATTTTCATAACTTTTACTGCATACAAACTTTTCACATCCTCCATATAAATCTTCATATTTCCTATTTTTTCTATATGGATCGTAACACTACAAAAAATCGGCTTTCCATTACTATATTATTTACTACTCTGGTTCTTAAGATTTTTCGTATTTAACTGAAGTTTCTGCAAAACAATCTTGAGAAATGCATGAGTGAAGACATTTGAATTATTCAATAGAATTTTCTGAACTATCACACACAAATTATGAGCAATCTTCGTATAAATGTTCATACGATCTCTTATTCCTTCCACTTTCATAACATTGTAAAAAATCTAACTTAAACTAGTTATTATTAATCATTTAAGTTTGATATTAGAGATTTACTATTCCATTTTTATTTTAAGTGTTTTCAAAGCAACCTTAATCTATACATTTATGAATGCATTCGAAATATTATCAGTTATCAGGCTAATATTCCATAAAGTTACATACATATTTTTTACAATCTCCGTAAAGATGCTAATAGGATCTTTGTTTTCTTAAAGGGTCAAAGCATTAAATAAACTCTGACTTTATTTAGAAAAAGTTACTCTAAGAGTCAATAATAAGAGGATGCTTTTTTTGAACTTAATCATAGCAAAATGGATCAATACACTCATGTATACAATTAAGTAGAAGTATCTAGTCTTTTATATGTTCGCAAATGTAGTTTTAGCAGTATCCATATAAATCTTAGTAGCTAATTTTTCTTTCAGGACTGTAACATTTTAGAAATTATTTTTTAGTCTATAAAATTAGTTAAGTTTCTTGGTCACTGTTTTCTTCTATTTCCATTCTCAAATATTATTAAAATACTTAACTGAAGCATTCTTCGTTAATACAGTGAGAAATACATAAATGTAGCTATCATGGTTTTATTTAATTAGCACATAGAAACTTTTTACAGTCTCCGTATAAATGTTAAATAGGTCTTTTAGATCTTTGAGGATCGAAGCATTATAGGAACTAGAGTTTAGTTTATTATATTAAATCTTATTCATTTGTTATGTTTTCGTTTATGCTAATGTTACTAAAAATGTTGTTGAAGCATTCAAGGTGAATGCATTAATGAATGCACATATGAAAACTAAACTGAGAAGTAAAGTTTTATCGGTTGCAAACATACTACTTACAATCACCGAAAAGATGAGTATATGATCTGAAAACTCTATGAGGGTCATGACACTAGACAAACTGAATTTTAGTTTGTTAAATAAATTAATTTTCATCTATACTTAAATTTTAGAATTTATCAAAAATAGCTTAATGGCATTAAGGATTAATACATTGATGAATGCATTCATGTTTCTCAAGAATAGTGTAATTAGCATTGCTGCACACATACCATTCACAACCACCAAATAATTGTTCATAGCTTTTTTCAGTTCTATTTGTATCATAGCACTGAATAAACTCTATTTTATCTATTGAAATTTATTACTATATGTTCTATAAGATCATTTACTAGCTTTTGTTGAATATTTACTAATGGCACCTGTAATCTATACATTAGTGAATGCAATCATGCTATTAGTAAGTATTATTTGGAGTTTAATTGCATGTAAAATGTTTGCAATCTCCATATAATTCTTCATATCCTCTTAATTTTCTTTGTGGATCGTGGCATTCTAGAAACTTTATTTTAAGTACCTTCATAAGTTTTTCTTCTTCTTATTCAGTAGAATTTTATGAAATGGTAACATCTGAAAATACTTCTTAGTAGCAATATGGATTTATGCATTTGTGTACACATTTATAATTATCAAAATGAGTTTAATTCCTTTTGCATACATATAGTTAGCAACCTCCTTATAAATCTTCATAAGGCTTTGTCAACCTATCAGGCATATGACAGCTAATAAATAGCTACTTTAAGTTATCAACTACTTATGATTCATGCTCCTCACTTTGAAACTAGATTTCTTCCTTTCTATTCTCATATATTTATTCATAGCAAGCTAAATTCGCACATTTGTGAATACATTTATACATCTCATATTTCGAAGAAAATTCCAAATGATCACAGAAATATTTTTAGCACCCTCCGAACAGCTTGAAATAGGATTTGAAAAGTCTTTAAGGTTCAGTACATGTAATAAATTAAGCTCTAAGTAAGTTACTTATTTCTAGCTTCTAATCTTCATTATGATACTCTAAATTTTCTTTATCTCTATAGATATTTTAATAGCATGTAGAATTGATACATTGGTGCAAGCACATATCTCTTTATAACTAATCTTCTTCTTTAAATTCATGACAGAAGAAAAAAGCACATGTGTCTCTTTATTAAATATATGACTATACTTTTCTTTCTGGCTCTACACATTCTATGAATTTAAACAGCTTTTCAGACCTAAATTAAAACTCTTCTTCATAAGACTGAAAGGAAAGTTCATTTATGTCGATTCCAGAGTAAATAAAGTTATAGCATTAATTAGATATGCACTTGTTTATGCACAAATCTCTTTCTAATTTATCTTAGAAAGGAATTTCTTAGCATGATTTTTGCGATCAACCGCATAATTCTCTCTTCTACTCATATAAAGAAAAAGCGTGAATTTGTGATAAATCTAAGCTTTTTACTTCATAACTTTCTGGATCTTAATAGCATTATTTAAACTACTCTTTCTTCATGTTTACTTCTTATATCGTGAAATTTTATTATTCTCCATATATCTTTCAGTAGCATTTAGCAGACATACATTTATGTTAGCATAATGCTCGCTCAATAACTTAATCTTATGGAATTTCTTTACATTCTTTGTTATAAGTGGCACATGCAGCTCTTTTTTCAGTATAAGAAGCCTACTCAAAATTTCCTTCACTAATACACATTTTAAATTAGTTCTTATGCTCCTCAATAATAATATCCTCTTCCTATTAAGAGTTAAAACCTTAAATATCAATCATATCTGCATAAACCTACTCAAAGCATACAGGCTCAATACATTTATGAATACAAAGTTCTCTTGGAATTCTTTCTGGGAACTTGTCTCTTTTACACTTTCAAGTTGCACATCTAGATCTTGCATTCCCATAGTTTAAAGCTTATAGTGATGTGTTAACTTATAAGGACAGAATTAGTAATAAGAACATTATAAATTTAAATTAAAACCAAAAACTAAAATTAAAGCATTTTATCTTTATTCCAAATTATATAAATCATTTAAGTAAAATTAGGCTTATTCTTTATTAGTATCTTTCAATCTATATTAGAGTCAAGATAGAAGTATTCCTCTTTAAATTGCATATCCTTTATATCTCTACAAAATAACACCCAATTTCTTAGTATTTATATATTAGAACTTCTATCTATAATAAATGACTGCATAATGAGTTAATACACTATTATTCTAATTTAATTATTCATTACATATTAAAATATAACAAGCTTTATTTATCTTGCATGTAAAGATCTTTATATGCTTAATTTATTATTAGTTGCATAATTAAAATTTAGCTATAATATAGATAAATGCTTCCCTTTTTACTATTTTTTAATCTAATTATTGTTATTTATAATTACTAACTCCTACTTTTATTAATATCAAGAAGATTATATATACAATTTCTATTTTCTTTAGCGAAATAATTAAAGAGTCAGTCAATTTATTTTAAGCTATTTAATATGAAGTATCTAGTTAGAAGAACATAAGCATAACGTTAGTTGAGAATATAAAACTAAATAAGATAATCTTGTAAGAGAAGTTATAAATATTGGACGACATTACTCCTATTGCTTGCTTGCTCTATGCCTGCTTAGATTTAAATTGTACTATATCATTGCTCCTTAATTATATAAGCATTAGCTATTTAGTTTTAATTTTAGCTTCTTTCTAAGATTTAAACTTAAGAATCTAAATGCCTTTAATTTATATCTACTGTTTTATTAATCAACTATCAAATAAGTTTTTAGATGAGTTTTAACATTTGATACCCTATTTTTAAATGTATTACTATATTAATAATTTTACAAGCTAGGAAATTTAAAGCTTTAAACTTACATTTATGTATTTTTAAAAAGAATAGATAAAGAATAAAATAAACTTCTTAAACTAAAAGGGGAAGTTATCAATAGTGTGTAGGAAGTCTCTTAAAAATAAGCTAAACTTTGCTTAGAAACATAAATTTATAACTAAATTTAGATAAAGGCTTATAGTTATAAATTAACGTAGCACTATATTCTTGCTAAAGTTGATAGAATTTTTATTTTTACTAAATAAAGGTAAATTGCTCTGAAAAGACAATCGCATTAAAACCAAAAAAATATATTGGAAGGATATAATGATTGCATTTAGCTATTCCTATCTATATCTTATTACTCTTATAAAATAAAGAGGATATAGAAATATAATAATTACTATAATTTATTTTTTATGCGATTCATACTTGATAAATAGACTCTTCATTAATGATATCATCAATTAGTGTTTATAACACTAAGCGAAAAAATACGTTTGGGCTACTATTTTCTTTAATCTATTTCCATAGATAAATTTAGCAATGAAATGTATTATTCTTTCTCTAATAAAGAGAAATTACATAGCAATCTAATTATTTAGTAATTAAGAAAGATTAATACATTTTTGCTTATGTTTGTTCATAATTTATACTATAATTTGAATTTAAAATATAGAGACTTATCTCAAAATAATTGGTCATAAAAAACAAATAAGGACTGTAAAATTTAAGAATAAGTAAAGTTTTTGGTTTAAATTAATATCTTTAATAACTATAAAATAGTTAATTTTTTTAATTTTAAGTGATTTCTTAAATAAAAACTAAACCATTCAGGTTTAATAAGTTTCATTATTTACAATTTCCCCTAAATTTTATTAAATAAAAATTATTTTATAGGATATTATATCTAACTTATTGGTTTATAAACTAAAGCAAAATAAAGATTAATTAAGGAATATCTTTTTAGATGAAAATGAAAAGCGTAATTAGATTTTAAATAGTAGGATAACACTGAAAGAAATGTTATTTAGAAAGTTTTTTAAGCTGTTTAATATAAATTATGCTTTTAGTGCTTTTCTTCAGAAATGTATTAAATTATAATAATTATAAGGGAAAATAAAGCTAATTAATTAGACATAAATTAAGAGGTAGATTAAATCATCCAATAATACCGTTTGGTATCTTTTAATATCTAATATAACTTAGTTTTTATTAAATAATTAATTAATTGTCCCGACATTTCCCGCTTTATTTCAATTAATTCTTAAAAAATTTATACTAAAAGCACTAAGGAAATATTTTTGGTTATAGACGAATTTTAACTTTGGATTTTAAGTTTCTAAATTAAATACATAAGCAAGGCTTTTATATAGAAAAAGTAACTAAAAAACTAAATGCTAAGCTTAATAAGAAAAAGTTCTACCTAAATAAAATTATCTTTTTAATTGTCTTATTAAAGTGTTTATGAGCGATTACATTAAATGTTAGTTTAAGTGGGAAAATTAAAATATACTCAAAAGCTTAATTAAAAATTCAAATAAATTATTATTTTAGGAAATTCTAAATAACTAAAAAATCATATCTTTAAAATTAATAGTCTCGCTAATTTTTCTAAAAGAACTCTAACTTGCAGCTAAGCAAGCTTTTTCAAAGTTTCGTCATGAGATAATTGTTTACTAAATATATTTAATCTTTAAAATTCTTCCTATTCTATTTATTTAATTCAATTTTTTGATAATATAGATAAAATTATTTTTTTAAGCTATTTCTTTTGGTTTTTTCATAAACTTTATCAAATTATTTATTTAAAATTTCTTAAAATTCTAAAGATTTTATTATAAATTTCTCCATGCAGGATTAATTATATTTGTAATTATCTCGAATACACAAACTTAAATATTAAATAGCAATAGTTTCATAATATTAATAATTCTTTAGAATTTGAAGAATCCATTTGCTTTCTAAACTCTCTTTTTCAAAGTAGCCAGTATAGTTACAAATAGTCTCTTAGCTCTAAATCCTTAAATAAATAAAAATTAAATTTTAGCTTTTTCTAATTTGAAATATCTCAACTATTCACTAATTTTTAAGGACAACTCTTAATTTAAAAAATTGATAAAGTTGTTGCTCTTATAATACGATAAAAGCCTCTTTTTCAATACGAATTGAATAACTGTCTAGTCAAAATAATAAACTTCTAAGAAGAAATTATAATTATTGGCTATAATAAAAACTAATTCTTAAATATAAATTGAGTAATTTATAAAGGCCTTTAATATATAATTAAAGCTAAGCTGATAAATAACTTTTTAGCTCTACATTCTTTTAAATATGATAGCCTATTTCATATAATTAACGAACTGAAGAATCTACTTCCTCAGTTTAAAATTATATTTAGTTATATTTAAATTTTACATTTTTATATGCTTTCATCACATTATAGTGGACATATCTAAAACAAAGGATGCTATTTATTAGATAGCTTTTCATTTTGATAATACATAAATACTCTTTAAGCAAATGAAATTAAAAAGCATTATGATATAATCTTTAAGAAAGTTAGACTCATTAAGTTACTCATTTATTAAAGGAATAAATTAAATAAATAAATTTAGGGTTTGCTAGTTAAATTTTAAACTTCCATTTAAAATTTTGTAGATAGGATATGATTTAATTGATTTTATAATTTTTATTTATTAACATTTTTTAAATTAATATTGCTTATGCATCTCTTAAAAATATTGCTAGTTTTAAACCTCCATAGCAAAAATAATTTTATAATGCTGATAGATCTAGAATTTTTATACCTTTAATAAAAAGTCAGAATAGAAAAAGAAAATGCTTCTTCATTTTTTAATCAGATGTCAGTCTTAAATAATTTAAATAAATAAATAAAAAAGGGAAAATTAGAAAAAATAAGGAATTAAAGATATATGATAAAGCCAAAGAAAAAGATCTCATTATAATTACTAGATCTGTGTTTAAGGTATTTGGTAATATCTTAAAAACTTATTTTATAATTTTTAATTTTAATTATTTAAATTTGCTATAAAGCGTTTATTAATTAAATCAAATTAAACTAAAAAGGGGTAAATTGTACTAAGATTTGTATCTTAACTATAAATAATTCCTAGTTAATATAACTTTGCCATATTTTATAATAAAAGTTCATAGATGCTAAATTTTTCTTCCTTCTGTAAAATAAAAATAAATTTAATATTTATTAAACTTTTTGACTGTTTAAAAGATTTACTAAATTAGGCTAGAATAACTCTATTTGCCCATCCTTCTAAGTAAAGCATTTCAATAAAAGTTTGATAGCCAAATAATTTGAAGCTTACTTAAATTTAGAAATTAGCTTTCTTATTATTAAGTCTAGATTTAGTAATTTAGCATCATAATTTTAACTAAAATTAATTAAAAAATCTCTTAAACTAATTTAGAAGATAATTCAGTGACCAATTAGGCATTCTGCATTAAGACTAGCCTTTTTCTCTTATATTCTAATCTTCCTTTAATCATAATTTATTTACAAGGAAAAGAAAATTTTTATAAATATAAAGAAAACCTAAGACACTAACTAGTCAAATGTATATGAATAAAGTAAAGAAATAAGGAAACATAAGATTTAATTAAAGCAAGGAAATAAATAAATATTAGTTTATTATAGAATTACTGTTTCCTATTTATTAGTTCAACTTATATAATAAACAACATTCTAACTAATATTTCCACTTAGCTAACTTATGACTATGATTATAATAAAATAAAAGACTTTAGCTTATTTTCAATTTTAATTACTTGGTAATTGAAGTATTGGATACTAATGATTAAAGGTTTATAATAATTATTGAGTGACTATATTACTTTATTCTATAAATTAAATTTCCTTTTAAATTTGGAACCTAGCTTTAGATAAGAAAGTGAAAGCTTTAAACTAGCAAGTTTCCAGTCTAAATGCTAAGGATGACTATAAAAAATGAAAATTTAAATAATAAAAATAGGATTAGAGTACAACTTCTTAAAGCAGATAAGTTAGTAATGCTTTTATATATCTATCTATTTATCCATAAAGCTCTATTTAAGAACAAATGCATGATAATTAGACTGAGATAATTTAATTGTTTTATTAATTAAAATCATTTAAGGTTCTAAGACTTAAAAATTCCTAAAAATATTGACTATCTGTCAAAAATTTAACTTTAGGTAGGCTATTTTTGTAAAATTATCTTAAAATAGCATTCATATTAGATAATGAAGTTAGAGATACTCAACTAAACTAAATATAATCCTTTGCTTATTATCATAGAATATAGTTAAATTTCATTTATAACTAACAAATTGCTATCGAATTATTAATTATTAAAAGCTATTAAAATGTTGCTAGGTAAAATTAATACAAGTAGCAATCTAAAATTTATTGATTAGAGAGAAAATAAATAATAGATATTGAATAAAATCAACCAAAGAAGTTGTTTAGATGATATTATAAGCATATAATAGTAAACTTTAAAAACTTTATTTAAAAAAGAGAAATTCAGAGGACATCCTTGATAAGTTTAAGAGTATTATATCAAAGCAAAATAATTAAAAATTATTATTTTTAAATTTAAAAAGAAAAGCTATTCTCACTAGTTAGTCATCTATTCATTTTAATACCAAGCAGTATAATAGTTTTAATGCTCTAAGTTGAGAAATGAAGAAAATTCAAATTTTTAATGGATAAATTGAGAAAGATTTGCTAAAATGTTTATTTAGATTCTTATTTATAAATAAAAGCCAGCTTATTACTTACAGTATATCAAAAAGCATGATAAAGTTATTTCTATGAGCATACATCAATATTATATACCAGCAAGTTATCGAACTGAAAATATTTATAAAATAAAAGCTTAAATTAAAATTTATTTATTAAACTTTAGTCAATTAAATCTCTTTTTAATTAAAATTAAAGAGTGAAACACACCCAAAATAACTTAGACTAGGAGATGTTTATAAAGAAATTATTTATTCTTAAAGATATATAAATTAATTTTAGAAAAAAGTAAAATAAATCTAAATTTTAAATATATTTAAGCTAAAACTTTATCCTTATTTAATAAAGCCTGTTTAATTTGTTATGAATTTTATGCTTTCAAGACAGAAAAAACTAAACGAAATCTTTGATCAAAAATAAAAATATCATAAAATTTGAAGAATAATATACCTAGTTAATGAAAAAATCAAAAAATATAAGCAAAAGAATAATTAAAATCTTGATATGATCTATTGTAGTGAATTCTGATAAAACGCAAATCAGATAAATTTCATTATAAAAATTTATCAAATAAGGTGAATTTATAAGTATTTTCTTTTTGATTTTTAAATTTGTAATAAGTTGGAAAAATAATTATTTTTTATTTAAATGATTTAACTTTTATTTAGTTAAATCTAACGATAATTTTATATATTTGCTTAAAAGCATTTTTCAACAATTTTTTTAAATATAAAGTATTAATATTTTCTTAAAGAACTTAGTATATGGTAAAATATTTTATTTTTCTTTTAGTCTAATTTAGATAAATTTTTAAATCACAGCATTAAACCTTTGCCAAGTTTTTCAGTTATGATTGGACATAATAGTTATTACCTTCTAGTGTCGATTTTAAAATTTGTTGTAAACTACTTTTTCTTTTATAAGATTTGTCTGATTATTATTTAATTTGTTCATATTAATTTAAATTTTTGTGAGTAAAATGATTTGCTAAATTGTTTACAAGATCTTTAAAATTTTCATTGCTTTTTATACATCTAAAATTTCCTTTATTTCTTCTAAGCTTAAAATTCACTATCAAATATCTTATTTAGAACTTAAAAAGATTTATTAATTTTTATTTTAAGATTTATATTTTTAAGCTTTTTCTGACGTTTAGATAAAATGTTTTCTTCAAATTAAAATATCTCTTTATTAATTTAGAGAAAAGTCATTTTTAATTTGTTCATTACGATGACATTCATTAATAATTTTATCTTTAGCCTCTCATATGATGAATGTTTACAGTTGATTTAAAAATAATTATAATATAATATTTTATAATTATGAGTTTAAAGATTAATAATCCTCTTAACTATAATCCCTTAAAACTTAAATTTATTTATCTTAAAATCTTAAGATTAATTGCTATGAGTTTGAATAATGACTTAACTATTGTTAATTTATTCAAAACAATCCTTTTTAATTTTAAGTTATAGCATCTTTTATTTTATAAGCTTCTTCTTTCTGATTTAATAAAGTGAAAGAGTATAAGGATAAATAGAAACAATTTGCTATTATACTTAAAAGAACTTAAACTATCTTGGTTATTTAATTAGTTAAATGCATTTATCTCATAATTTTAGAAGTTTATTTTTATTTTTTGAAAATAAAAATATTATATTGTAATTATTAAGTTTAAATTTATTTTCAATCCATATTCTATAAATGGTAGATATTAAGGCCAGTGCTCTCTCTCAAAAAATATAAGAGATACTGGAAGATATCGCTAGCGCCACTAAAAACCAAGAAAAACTTATTACATTTAAAGCTCGTCTTGATAATGTACTTATTCTCACTAATAGATTAGATGTTCTTTGGAACTAAGGTTAAGTACCTTAATAGTATAGTTAGAGATTAAACAATATTGATGCACTTTTAGCTTAAATGAAATTATCAATCATGCAAATAAGTAGGAGATCAGGCTTAGAGAGAATTTATGGAAGAGAAGATGTTTAAAGTTATGGAGAAGAACTAAATTAAGCTTATGAAAGATTAGGTGAAGTATTCAATAATATTTCATTTATAGTTGGTGAAATAGATGGATAATAAAGCATTTAGAGACAAAGCCAGTTTGAAGAGGAGTAAAAATAGTAATTTGGTGCTCTTAAAGTTGAAATATAGTAAGCTCAATAAAAACTAAATGTGTTTTTTGAATAAATAGAAAAATTAACTAAGGAAGAAACAGCAAAAAGAAGTGAAGAATTAGAGGAATTGAAATAAAATTTAGAATTCAGTATAGGAGAGTAATTTAACCAAAATCAAAATCTAGTAAAAGACTTAATAAATTAATTCTAAATTGATTTTGAAAACCAATAAAAAGAGTAATTTGAAAAACTTCTTTTATAAATAGGATAAAAATAAATAGCTGAGCATTTTCATGAATGGGTTACTGATGAATAAGCTAAGCAGTTTTGTCTTTATTTCGTTGATATTAAAACGAAAGGAACAGTATCTTTTGGTGTTTTCTTTTGTTGTTTCAAAGCTTATGTAGCTAGCAAATAGAATCTAAAAATGATCGAAAGCTTTCCCAATGGCCTATACTAAGCTATGCTAGGAGAATTTAATATATAAAGTAATAAAGTAAATTTAAAGATGTAAATGAGTTTTTCATTAAAAAGTGAAATAATCCCAATGAAAGATAAAACATTTTTAACAAAGCAATGATTTATGAAGCAAGGTATTAAAAATTCGGAAACTTAGATCCTTTCATACAAGTTAAAGTTATTGGAATATAAAACAGAAATGGATGAAATTCTCTATAAAAATGAGACCTAAATACTACATGGTATATTAATGAATAAGGATTAACTGAAATTCCAAAAAATTTGTAGAACGGAAAAGTAAACTTTGGAAGAAGCGATGGAAGTTATTAAAAAAATCATATTTCATTTTGGGTATAAGATACTAACATTTCAAGAAAGCATTGCTAAATCTATAATGTAAGAAATGAAAAATCTTGGTATCTCTATGATCGAGGTAGTTTTAGAGGAACAAGCATTAAATTACAAAAGTCACCAGTTGTTCTTTAGAAGGGTCTTGTGATTGACTTCGCTGAATCTTTTCGTTTAGTTGTAACTTAGTGTAGGGTAGTAGGAAAAGGATAAGATCAATAAAATGGAATAGATCCTAGAACAATAGAATATCCTTAAGATTTTATAAAAATATATAATACTACTGCTTGCATTAATTATTATGCTTAAAATAAAAAAATTAATCCTTTGAATGTAAACTTAAAAGAACTATAACATGGGTCAAATTATAGTCCAAGTGGCAAGTAAAAAATGAATTAATAAAATAATGCTTTATTAACTGGAGCGTTTAACTAGTAATAAGACACTCAATCATAGTAACCAAACTTAAATACAAACACAGGTTTCACTTAATAATCATAGGAACAATAAAATTCAAATCCATTTGAAACTTAGGTGTATGGCTAGTAAATGTAACAACAAGTTACAGCAACTAATGTAAACATACAAACTTCTACAAATGTACAAACAAACTAGAATATACCTTAAGATCCTTTGTCTAGAATTAAAGGCAAAACAGATAGAAAAACAAATCTTAGAGAGCTTGATGAAAGTAGCACTGAATGGAATAAAAGGCCTCAAATCTAATTTCAAATTTATAGTTTTGATAAATAAAGAAAACTTATTGCTGATGGACCTGAGGTTTTATGAGAAGCTAATCTTGGTAAACCATTTAACTAATATATTGGTTCTAATCCTTAATTTTGTTAAAGAGTACTCGTAGATAAAAATTTAAAAGCTATTTCTGGTTAGCATGCTTTGATAAGATATGATAAATAATTTGGTTGGCTTTTGTATGATGGAATATGGGAAGGTTAAAATAAAATTAAGCCTAGTGCCAATGGTACTTTTGTTTAGTTGAATGATTTTGAAAGAATCTAATAGTCAGGAAGCAAATCTTTGAGCCAAAAGTTATATGATGGCATGGTATTCAACTTAGGTGGATATTGGATGGAAGTTAGAATGTTTTGAATAACTTTTTTTAAACATTCAATTAAATAAAAAATAAATTCGCTTTCTATTTTTTAACTATATTCATAATATTCATAATATTTAAATTAATTTTAGCTTCTTTCTCAATAATTTGATATTACTTATTTTATCCCTATTTTAATAAAAATTAAATAAACTAAGTTTTTATTTTCTTAATCTTTTACTCATATATTTTTTATTATACTATTAATTTATTATTTTTAATTTATTATTTTCACTAAATTAATTTTAACATTTTTAAATTGATTTATAATGGATTTTATTAAAGAATATGCTTAGATATCTTATAAAAGATAATTTCTTTCTAATTTTAAATTCTTAAGCAAATAATTAATTTTTATTAATTTGTTTATTATATTTTTATATTTTGGAACTATATAGCAGTGATTTTTATTTTTTCTATTTTTATTTAATTTCTGTGAATCTAAAGGTTAAAGCATCTATATAATACTATCTTTCTATCATAAATAAATTATTTAATTTTTCTACTTTCAAAACACTTCTGTGTATTAGTAGGGAACTTCATAGTTATAAGCACCAATAATTATGTCTTAAATCTAGATTTGAATCTTTGAATCTAAATTTCTAAAGTGCTTTCATTATAAGATTTCAATTGTAATTATCATTAAAGTATCTCATAGAAGTATTTGAAAAAATAAGAAGCTATAGCTTAAATAGATTTATTTTGTTTGTTTAATGATTAAAAATAATTAATATTGTAAATAATTTATTTAAAACTGTGCAAAAAAAAAATAAAATGGATTAATCTCTTCGACTCTCAAAAAATTAACTTAGAAACCTAAAGAGAAAAGCGGCAAAAGAAATTTAGAAAAAATAATAACAATAGGAGGAGTCAAGCTCTTCTTCAGAAGGTAAAGTTATGGTAGGATAAATAGAGATAAGTTAACCTAAAAACGAAACTAATCAAAAACTTTAAATTTAATTAGACCAAATGTAAAAAGTAATCTCAAATTATGAAGAAACAACTTACAACTTAGGCGAAAAAATACGGGAACTAATGAGTAATATAGAAGATTAGAACAACGAATTACTAATACTTAGAAGATAACTTATTTGTAGCAAATTAATAACGGAAGAATAACTCTGAACTTAATCATAATAAAATTTTAAATACGACACAAAAATGGAAATAGAAAAAATACCAATAGAATTAAAAACAGAATTGAATCCAGAAAAAGAAATGATTGCTACAAGTTTCATTAAAAGATTAGAAAATATAGAAAATAAATTATCATAAAAAAGAACGAAATAAAGACAATAATACAAACTTTGTTGATGTTGCAAATCAAATCAACATATTTTAAAAAACTGTTGATAGTGAAAGAAAATAAACGAATAAGAGCAGAAAAGAACATGGAGACAACTCAATAAACTATGAATAACTCCAACAGGAATCTACAAATAAAAGCTTTTTGCAAGACCACTTGAACGGTTACAGTGGTAACCTTCCACTTAATAAAAAGGTCGTGGATCACACCCACGTTAAAAAAGCTGTCCGCAGGAACTGGTTGCAATTCCAGAGAATGCAAAACTCTACTAACTTTAAGTATATTATTATTATTATTATTATTAAAACTGTGCCTTTCTGCTATGCTTAAAGTTATATCTACCTTTATTGGCTTGAATTACTTTAGTACAAAGCTAATAAAAGAAATTCTTTCTGCTATGAAGATGCTTTTTCATTGTTCTATTAAAACGCTCTTATCTTAAGAGACATTCTAAGAGCTTTAAAAGATTTATTAATATAATAGTGTAAACTTAATGATAGGTTATTTTAGATTGGTTCTTTTAAATAATTTAGTGAATTACTTATAAGATAAAAATCACTAAACACTTATCGATATTTTACCGGTAACTTTATAATTAAGAGTATGCTATTAAATACAATTCGTGAACAAAAATTATTTAAAGTAGCCTAGAATCTTTAAAGAGAATAATAATCTAATTTAAAATCAAAGTTACCTTTCATTTAGAAAAATACTTCAGAAATTAATAAATTAAAGTATAATTAAAATTAAGAAAAAACTAGAGGAAACCTTTTGAAAACTTTAAGATTACATGCATATGCTATAATTAATTTGATAAAGAGGTAAAGAGCCAAAAGCTAAATCAATGAGATTTAGCTAAATCTTAATAAAACTTAAGCTTAGTCTTTATAATAGTTTTAAAAATATAAAGAAGTAGCTTATAAGTTCTGAAAATATCAAATTTAAATCAGAATTTATAATTAGAAGCATGATTCTCTTAAATCTATCCAGAACTACCTTATAGGCAAAAATGGAATGAAATTGTAGGATTTTTAGGTATTTTAGAAGTTAAATTTAGAATTTAATGTCATGTTATTCTTCAGAATCTTCAAGTTAATTATTCAAAAGTAAATTTTTCAAATCATTTATGAAGAAGATCACTCTATAAATCTAGTTGCATTATTATTTGTCAAAGTGGGAAGGTTTATTTATATGATGATTTAGTTCTAAATGCAATTTACTTAATTTGATATAATAGATAGAAACAAAGAGAGATGGCTTAATGAAATTTTCAAAGAAGATTAGAATAAATCATATTTAAGATCTATTATCATAGATAAGAACTTATATTATGTGATTATCGCTAAAAATGAAAGTTTTACTTTTAATTGCATCTGGCATGATTAAATAATAAATATGTAATTATAGAGGGCTCCTTTACCAAAATACTCATAAGACTTGCTTAATAACGAAAAGCATAACTTTATAATTTAGTTCAGCTTATAAAGCCAATTAAAAACTTAGAAAAAACTTGTACTCAAGCCTTAAGTTTACTTTTCATATCTATATAGAATTTAAAATTAAGCTTTTATTGATTTAAAGAACAAAGAAATTAAGAATGTTGCTAAAGATTCAAATTTTAAAATAAAAAAAAATAGAAAGTTGCATAAATGATAAATGAAATAAATTAATTTAGGAAGCTCTTACTTATTTATAATTAATTCTTAAATTAATATAAAATTATTATTTGATTAAGAATAATTACTCAACGCTCAAAATTAAGATAAGTTTTAGGATAAATTTAGCTATTTTTGAGCTAGAAATTAAATAATTAGTGCTAACAATACTTATAATAAAATTTTATCTACTTTAATTAATTATTTTTTTAATTATTGTTAATTAATATTAACTAATTTAAATCCGAATCTCACTAGACTTTTTACTAAGAAATTTTCTTTCTTAAAAACTTCATTATTATTTCCCGCTTATTTTTTATTATAAGTTTATATAGTTTTTTAATTTAAAATACAAACATTTTATAAGGTTGAAATTTTAAAAGTTCATTAATGATCAAAATCTAAATTATTTGAAGTCTTTTAAATATTTTAATTACTTTTAAAAATTGAACACTAGTAGAATTTAAATTTATAGTTAGTTTAGATGCTTAAAGTTAGTTTTATGAAATAACTATTTTATAATTAAATAAGATTGTTCTTTTATTTTTAATTAATAGATATTGAGAATAAATCAGATCTTATTATTTAAATTATGAATAATATATTGCTGCTTTAACTTGATTTATAAGTAAAAATTTTAATTTATGTGTGGTGGAATTATTATCGTTTTATTTATAAATTCTAAAGCTGGTGATAGAATTATTTAGAAATAAAATATTAGAGTTGCTTTTTATCTCTATCTAAGAAATCTTAGTTTGGATTATTAAGCTTGTTTTTCTTAAGAATTATTATTAATTTGCTTAATAAGCTGATTTAGCTTTAGTATAATATTTAGAATATAATTATCTTTTAAAATTTAAAAAATTGATTCCTTTTCTTTTAGTAGGATTTATTAAATTCTTAACTACTCTAAATTCTAAAAAGAAGCAAGGATTAAATAATAAGAATTTAATGATGATTATGGTTTATTATTAGTTTAAAGATATATTAATATATTAAATGTAAATACCTTCTTTATCTAGCTTTTGTTCATTATTATCATTTATTTATTTGAACTTTTCTATAAATTAGTTTAATATTTATATAAAACTTAAAAATAGAAATATGAGTAGATAATTAATTTATGAAATCTATGAAAGCTAATTCTTATTTATTTTTAATATTTCTGACTCCTTGTAGATAAATACTTTTTCTTTTTAAGTTTCAAGTAAATTTCTGATAGAGTTGACTTGCTTCTTTATAATTTTAAGTAGCTATTCTTATTTATTATATAATTTAACTATTTCTAAAAATACCCCTTAAAATTAAGAAGATGCTATAATACATTTTAAAATTTAGTTTTTATTTATAAAGTTAAATATTTAAATCTGATAAATCCTTTTTATTCTCTCTTAAATAAATTCTGCTATATATCATTTATAAATAAGTTATTTTAGGTACCAAATATTTTTTAATTTATTCTGCTTTTGCTTAAAAATCTAAACTTCTAATTTAAATCTAAACAATTTTAATTATTTCTAGATGTCTATGAAATAAATAATATTATTACTAAAATTCCAATTTAAATTTGTATCTAATTAACTTAATTCTCAGAAGCTATGTTATAATTGATATAGAAACAGATAAAAGCTACTAATAGATGTATTTATTAACTAATTTATTTATTTTAGCTTACAATTTAAATTATTATAGTTATTATTTACAATTCTTGCTCTCTTTATATCCTTTTGCTTTAATATGCATAGCTATTATTAGCTATAATAGGAAAAAAAAATGGCAGAAGGTCTCAAGAAGGGTTTTTTTCCAGCTCCATAGAAAAAGGAAAAAAAACCAGAGACTTCTAATTATTCTCCTACCATGTCTTCTTTAATAACATAATAATTTTCTTAGGCTCTTTAACCCCCAAATTTAGAAAAATAAAGACAATCTTAAATTGAATAAGAAATTAAATCAACAGAAGCTGACTAAATCAAGCGAGATTTTTTACTCCCATAGCCACGATCAAGCAACTACATGAAAAGTGGTAATTAAAAAATAATGTAGAAATAGAAAAATGATGAATAGCTAATAATAGAATAACTTATGAAATCTATCCGTAACCTATAAGAAGAAGTTTAAATATTAAAGAAAGAAAACTAAAAATTATTATAGAAAAGTTAAAACAATGAAGAAAGATTAATGAAACAGGAAATCGAAGTGAAACTCTTGGGAGAAAAAAGAATTTAACCTTAAATCTTAGCTGAAAATAAAATGGAACTAGAATACACAAAACCCTTAGAGATAACTCCTCCCAGAAGAATTGTCAAGCTGTGCTACCTGTGCAAATCAAGATTCCACATATACAAGAGATGCAAGATATATTTGGATAAACAGAGAAGAAACAGTGAAGAGATTTGGAGAGAACTTTCAAGAATTTATGTAGACAAGGATGGAAGAATATTTAGAAGGAGGCTTTTTCAAGAGAGTGCCAGAACTCCAAAAAACTGGGAGTCCCGAACTTTTATTTTAAACCTCAAGGAACGAACTCTGGAGGTATGTATTGAAGGGGTTTAAAATCCCTGGAGATACGAACACTTTAATTTAGTATATTATTATTATTAGCTATAATAGTGATAATTTTATTTAATTTCTTTTATAAAGAGCAAGTTAGTTAGTACCAAGATGCTTATTAATTAAATAATTAATAAATTATATAATTTAAATGAAATAATAAAAGTGTATATTATTTAATTCTAAGTCTGTATATTAAACCATTAATATATAAAATTATAGCCTTTGTTTACATTAGATATAACTAACATCAAATTTATTTAAAATAAACAACAAATATTATATAAGTTTATAACTAAATATAAGCATAGCTTATAAGACTGCTAGTCATTATTAATAAAATTATATATCACATTTTTATATACTGATTATTTACAGTCTATTGGATTTAATTCAAAACCTTTTTAACTTCTGAAGATTCTTCAATAAAAGAAATAAAAAGAATATAGCTTGCAATAGAAAACTTATTCTGCTTTATTTAAATTTATTAAGTTCAAATCTTTTGATTCTCTGTATGACATTTTTTATTCTTTAATTCCTTTATTTTCTAGAAGTAAATATAAAAATAAAACACTTAAATTATAATATTTTTCTATTTTCTTTACTAGAAAAGTATTTTAATAATTTCACAAGTAATAATTATCAAACCTATTTTTATTTAACATTATACACCTCACATTAATATGTTTTCCTCGCTAATGGTTTTGCCTTTCTTCATCTGAAATAAAAGCAAATATATTTTTAACTTGTTTAGAATAAATTTCTCTCCATTAATTTGTATTAATTTATTTAATAATATATTTAAATTATTATATAAAGTTTTATTTAGAAGTATATCTAGAACTAGTTATGATAATTACAGATGAAATTAGATAGTCTATTCATAAAGCTAATATCTTTTAATTTTTATGATTTTCTAATTTTATATTGATTTTGCATTTAATCCTTGTTTCAAAATAATTATTCTGGCTTAGTAAATATAAACTAAAAAATGACAATATTCTTAGAAAAAATAAAAGAATTTATAAATGTGATGTTATTAATTAAGAGTAGGGCAAAGTTATGCCAATAATACTCATTTAAAATTGTTTTATTTAGAAAATAAGTATATATTTTTAAATAAGAATTAATAATAATAATTCTATAATTTTATATTTTTAGCTATAAAAAAATATATAGTCCGCTTTGTCAAAACATTCTTACTTCCATTAAATATCCACCTAAGTTGAATACCATGCCATCATATAACTTTTGGCTCAAAGATTTGCTTCCTGACTATTAGATTCTTTCAAAATCATTCAACTAAACAAAAGTACCATTGGCACTAGGTTTAATTTTATTTTAACCTTCCCATATTCCATCATACAAAAGCCAACCAAATTATTTATCATATCTTATCAAAGCATGCTAACCAGAAATAGCTTTAAAATTATTATCTACGAGTACTCTTTAACAAAATTAAGGATTAGAACCAATATAATAGTTTAATGGTTTACCAAGATTAGCTTCTCATAAAACCTCAGGTCCATCAGCAATAAGTTTTCTTTATTTATCAAAACTATAAATTTGAAATTAGATTTGAGGCCTTTTATTCCATTCAGTGCTACTTTCATCAAGATCTCTAAGATTTGTTTTTCTATCTGTTTTGCCTTTAATTCTAGACAAAGGATCTTAAGGTATATTCTAGTTTGTTTGTACATTTGTAGAAATTTGTATGTTTACATTAGTTGCTGTAACTTCTTGCTACATTTACTAACCATACGCCTAAGTTTCAAATGGATTTCAATTTTATTGTTCCTATTATTATTAAGTGAAACCTGTGTTTGTATTTAAGTTTGGTTACTATGATTGAGTGTCTTATTACTAGTTAAACGCTCCACTTAATAAAGCATTATTTTATTAATTCATTTTTTACTTGCCACTTGGACTATAATTTGACCCATGTTATAGTTCTTTTAAGTTTACATTATCAGGCTTAATTTTTTTATTTTAAGCATAAGAATTAATGCAAGCAGTAGTATTATATATTTTTATAAAATCTTAAGGATATTCTATTGTTCTAGGATCTATTCCATTTTATTGATCTTATCCTTTTCCTACTACCCTACACTAAGTTACAACTAAACGAAAAGATTCAGCGAAGTCGATCACAAGACCCTTCTAAAGAACAACGGGTGACTTTTGTAATTTAATGCTTATTCCTCTAAAACTACCTCGATCATAGAGATACCAAGATTTTTCATTTCTTACATTATAGATTTAACAATGTTTTCTTGAAATGTTAGTATCTTATACCCAAAATGAAATATTATTGTTTTAATAACTTCCATCGCTTCTTCCAAAGTTTACTTTTCCGTTCTAGAATTTTTTTGGAATTTCAGTTAATCCAGATTCATTAATATATCATGTAGTATTTTTACCAATTTTTTGAAATTAATTTCATCCATTTCTGTTTTATATTCCAATAACTTTAACATATATGAAAGGATCTAAGTTTCCGAATTTCTAATGTCTTTTTTCATAAATTATAGCTTTGTTAAAAATGTTTTATCTTTCATTGGGATTATTTCATTTTCTAATGAAAAACTCATTTATATCTTCTAAATTTACTTTATTTTTTTATATATTAAATTCTTCAGATATAGCTTAGTATAGGCCATTGGGAAAACTTTCGATCATTTTTAGATTCTATTTGCTAGCTACATAAGCTTTGAAACAACGAAAGAAAACACCAAAAGATACTGTTCCTTTCGTTTTAATATCAACGAAATAAAGACAAAACTGCTTAGCTTATTCATCAGTAACCCATTCATGAAAATGCTCAGCTATTTATTTTTATCCTATTTATTCAAGAAGTTTTTCAAATTACTCTCTTTATTATTTTTCAAAATCAATTTAGAAATTTTGTAATAAATCTTTTACTAGATTTTGATTTTGGTTAAATTACTCTCCTATAATTAATTCTAAATTTTATTTCAATTCCTCTAATTCTTCACTTCTATTTGCTGTTTCTTCCTAAGTTAAATTTTCTATTTATTCAAAAAACTCATTTAATTTTTATTGAGCTTATTATATTTCAACTTTAAGAGCACCAAATTAATATTTTTACTCCTTTTCAAACTGGCTTTGTCTCTAAATGCTTTATTATCCATCTATTTCCCCAACTATAAATGAAATATTATTAAATATTTCACCTAATCTTTCATAAGCTTATATTAGTTCTTCTCCATAACTTTAAACATCTTCTCTTCCATAAATTCTCTCTAAGCCTGATCTCCTACTTATTTGCATGATTGATAATTTCATTTAAGCTAAAAGTGCATCAATATTGTTTAATCTCTAACTATACTATTAAGGTACTTAACCTTAGTTCCAAAGAACATCTAATCTATTAGTGAGAATAAGTACATTATCAAGACGAGCTTTAAATGTAATAAGTTTTTCTTGGTTTTTAGTGGCGCTAGCGATATCTTCCAGAATCTCTTATATTTTTTGAGAGAGAGCACTGGCCTTAATATCCACCATTTATAGAATATGGATTGAAATTAACTATTAGTTAAATAATTAAATATAATATTATATTTAAATTTTATTTTATTTATCTTAGAAATATTTAAGCTAGCAATTAAAATTTATTCGTATTTCCTTTTTAAATATTATGCATTAAATTCCTCAAGAAAGGGTAGTAAGGTGAGATTAGGATATATTAAATCTAAAAGAAGTTGATTATTATTTAATGCATGACTAACCTAGTTTAAATCTATGATATCCTATTATTATTTTATTATTATTAGTTTATGTTTTGTACTTATCTATCGCTTTTCTACTGTTTATATCTATTTATTGTCTAGTGCTTAATTTATCTCATAATTTATAACCATTTTATATTAATTAGAAGAATAAATCTTAAAATTCTTAAATATAAGTTCAAAATGTATAAATAAATAAATAAAAAATGATTATAGAAAGTGTAGCACCTCATTGGAGCTCAGCTCTTTCAATATTAATATTTAGAATTAAGAAATATGCACTCATGTTTCTTGTTAAAATTCTAGTAGTCCAATGAGTTATGTCAGCTTCTACAAATGGGGAATCTACTTATTAAAGGTTATTCTCGAATCTTGAGATAAATGTTCCAATCTTCTCGAATAAGGTCCAAATAAGTATTAGTTAATAAGTCATTAATTAGAAGGTCCGTCAGTAAAACTTTCATACTGCTAGCGAGAACCCTCGGGGTAAGTTAGGCATGTCTCAATAGAGCTTATCCACCCTTCCCTGTGGTAGCATCAGGTGCGAGATTACTCACAATGCAGTATACACTGCACCAGATTTCCTACTAGGTCTCCTGGCCTCAGTCGACATTCATTTAATATTTTAATAGTATGAAGTAATTATAATAAATAGCTCCAAATATTTTTATCTGAAGTACATTTGCTACCCTTTTATGAATTATAAAATATCTCTGGTACCTATTTTAGAAGATCATTATTCTTTTATTAGAAAATTACCTTACAGTTAATAAGAAGAAATTATATCTTTATTATTGTTGTCTTTTCCTTATATTTATATACTTGCCAATTAAATTTAAAATTTCATTCTAGTAATAGTTCAATTAATAGTAACTAGCATGCTGATTTTCTATGTTCGATAATGATTATTTAGATTTATATAATTAAAATCAAAAGTATAATTATAATAAAAGTGTAATTAAAAAGATAGTGGGAGCTGAAATTGGACTATTTGACTAAACTTTTATGGCTAGAAACAAGTTCCTTTCCTGTTGTTGAGAAAATCCTAGGTTAGAATCATTTTCGGAAGGAAACGCTGTCTTCCAGATTATCCGCTCTTGGTAGAGCTTGAAGCCTGGTTGCTCGTAGCGATAGAGCTCCCTAGCAACTGTCTCTGAAATCCACAGGATATCTCCATTATTCCTTAGAAAGAGAGCGTTGGGTCGTCTAACTGAAAAGTAGTTTCTGGTCCTAAAGCTCTTTTAGTTAAAATGAATTAATAAAAATAAGGCAATATTAATAGCTGAATTAGATAAAGCAAGGAATAAATTTAAATATCTATATACTTATTATTTTTTGCTCTTTAAGTTACTTTAATTTTAATAAGCAAATTTATAATTAAATTTCTAATTTTATAAAGGTAATCTATGTTTAACTTCATATTAATATCAAAATTTTATTTCTTAATTTAAATTAAAAGAATGTAAATAACTGAGTAAAGTATAAAGATTTATTTTAGCTTTCATTAAATAATATTATATTTGAAAGTTCTCATTTAACTAAATATTAAGTTAAGTTTTATAATTTAAACTAAGTTATAATAATGCTTACATACATCTATTATAAATAAATATACTCTTAAAAAAGTTAAAAATAAGTAATATGTTCCCTCTTAAATAACCAACCTAGGAATTTAGGGAGAAAAGCGGAGAAAGAAATTTAGAAAATTCATCAGTAGCATGAGGAATCAACTTTTTCATCTAAAGGTAAAGTTTTGATATGACCTATTGGAATAAATTAAAAAACTCTTAAGTCAGATAGATTAAATGAAAAATCTAATCTTAAAGTATGAAAAAACAATTTAAAATTAAGGGGAAAAGATTAGAGAGTTAATGAAAAGCATTGATGATTAAACTAACCAATTATTAATATCTTGTGGATAGTTAAATATAAAATTAATTAGTAACAGAATAGTAACTGTATTAACAATTCCAATCTATATTAAGTCAAGATTAAAACATGATTATAGAAAACGAAAAAGTTAAATTAATTAATCATTTAATTAAATAAGATGAATATTCCGACTCAAATTGATAAAAAAATAGAATTACTATTAAAATATTTAATGAAAAGATAAAGGAAAAAAAAGATTACTGCTGATATTGTCAATAAGTGAACCATATTTTGAAAAAATGCTGAGCTTTAAAAAAATTAAAGTTAAGAGAACAATGAAAAACATAAAGGAGATTAAATACCTCTGATTAACTAAATAAGGAGTTTATAAATAGAAAATTTTATCAAGAATTGAAGATTATCATCAGTGGCAACTTACCAATATAAAAAATGGAAATGATATTCATCGACGTAAGCAAAATGATAGTAGGTACCTGGCTGAAATATTAGAGGAAGCAAATACTTAAACATTTTAGCATATTATTTTTTATGGATTATAAATGTATTCTTGCTCGTTTTCTTAATCAGGATTTGGGTTTTACATTTTAAATAAATTTGAATAATTGATAATCATTAGTTAAAATTTTTACTTTAAGCAAAATTTCATATTTAATTTTTACATAAAAGATGATTTTTACAAATTCAGATGCAAACATTGATTCCTTTAATTAAAGACCTCGATTAATGTTTTTTTAATTTTTTTAAAGTCTCCTCTTGATCTTATCATTTTTCATTTTTTTCTTTTAATCTTTTAATTATTTATTTTTTGTTTTATCCATTTCTGAATAAATAATTCTTGATAATAGCTTCTTATGAATTATTTTATCTTAAAAATCTAAATATTCCAATGTAGACTATGAAAATGAATTTATATATTCTTGATCATATAGTATAAGAGCTTTAAATCTTAATTTCCGATTTTTTATGATGTAACTTTCTAATTAATTAATTTTAAACTTAAAGAGTTTTGGACTGCAACTTCTTGCAGTTTAATGACCCCAACACTCCCTTCATGGGATAATGGGGATATCCTGTTGCTTTCGAAAAGCAGCTGCCAGGGAGCTCCATCGCTATGGGCAGCCAGGCTTCAAGCCCCTACCAGGAGTGGATAATCAAAAGGAAGGCGTTCCCTTGCAAAGGTTGATTTTGACCAGGGACTTTCTCAGCGACAGGAAAGGAACTTGTTCCTAGCCATAAAACCAGAAAGTATGCTTCAGAAGGTCAATCTCAGCTTCCACCATCTTTTTAATTATATGATGTAACTTTCTAATACTAGAATATCTATACATCTAAAGAAATGCTTAAATATTCTTAATTCTTCACACATAAATTAAGAATAATCAGTAGGATAATGACGATTTTGAAGGTCCTTCCGAAAATTTAGGATTGGGTTCTAAATTTATATTACTAATTATTTAATCTATATTATTTTTTCAATTTTATGCAAGTAATTTATTGGAAAGGATTAAGATTATCATATTGCTATATATTTTTAGCGGTTTTCGGTCTTTAACATTTTTATGTAGCAAAATTATATAAATATTGTTATATTTTTGCCCTTACTATTTTTGTAAAAAGCTTTTAGATCGTATTGTTCTAGGAAATCTGTAGACTAATTTATAAAGGTCTGATAGTTATTTAACTTAATCCTAGTAATAAAATATTTTTCCAGTTACTAATGAAAATAGAGCCTATTATTGAACTAGGAAAATAAATACTTTCTCTTTTCATTTTATAGTGGACTTGAGGAACTTCATATTTATAAAATGCTTGAAAGAAAATCAATTACAAATCTATATAACATAACTCAATAAGTTGTCAAAAGCTACTTATAAGGCTTTTCTTGAATTCATTCTTAAACTTGATTCAATTTTATTCAAAACTCCAGCTAATCCTTTATGAATATTCTATAGTACTAATTTTCCTCCATATTCTGCTTTATGTAGTATAAAAATTCTGCATAGAGATTCAAAATGTCAGTTGTCACATTCTTATATCTCATCAGTTGAAAATTTTTTTTAATTACATATGCTTAGTATATTTTATCTATTATTATTTACTATAACTGTTATTTATTATACTAGAATAAAAAATAAAATTTTGCAAAATTTTTAAAATAAAAGGAAATCACTCTGTTTAGTATTATCGTCGAAATTTAAACAATAAATGCTAAAATTAATAATATGTTGATTGTAGGCTTATATGCATTTAAAAATATTAATCTAAGAGATATATCTCTAATATTTAAACTAATAAGCGTTTTTTCCTTATTATTTATTATTTATTTATCTATTGAAAATCTACTATTATCTATTTTTTATCATCCACTTTAACCCTCTTTAAATAAATTCTTATAGCAAAAATTTATCTGGAATAGTTCATTAAATTGTTTAAATAAAAGACAGAAAAGTTATTAGATCTATAAATAAATTTTAATCTAAAATTAATTTTAATTATGCTTGAATCACTAAATCTTTGAAATTTGCTTATATGACTATTATTCATTTTATATAGAACTATATTTAGATAGCAATAGAAATAATTACCTTTTTTCTATTCATTAACATTTCTTACTTTTATTAAAACAGATTATTAAAATATAAAATGGCTTCTAAGAAATATCAGAACTTTGAACTTTACACTTAAACAGGAAAATTCTCTAAAAAATAAAAAACGAAATAATTACAATAAGTGAAAGTGAGAAATATGAATGATATGATAAACATTAACCACTTGGAAATCCAGAACTAAAAAAACTTCCTACACAAACTCAAATAGAAATATTATCTAAGTCATTAAAAGAGTTTATGTTTAAAAATAGATACCTCACTGATAAAGTAGAAAAATTAGAAAAACTAATAACGTCTTTGCTTGATAAACAATATTAATCATCATAAGAAATAGAAAACAAACTGGAACAAAGAATTCTTTAAATTTAATAATAAATTCAGGTAACGCCATTTTCGTTTTAACAGAATTAATCAGATCCTATGGAAATAGAAAATGAAGCCTCAAATTAAAATAAACAGTAAACGTTTATTTAAAATAAGTAGTAAATTTAAATTAAATAAGTATTACAGGAATAATAGTTTAAAAGAAGAATAAAATACTACGTGTGCAATAAATAACACCAATGAAAATACTGTTACTAACTAAGCGAAATTTAAAGAAAGAATAAATAATATATTTTAGAAAACTATTTAGGATATATCCAACATAAAATTTAAAATTTATAGAAAAAAATTCTCTAATTCAAATCTTAATCACTAGAGAAATAAATAAGAATGCTACATGCAATATGAAAACTATTCAGAATATTAAAGGATGGTGCACTAATGAAGTACTATTCCGCCTAACTAAGCCTAGTAGGAATTCATGATAAACTAATAGAGACAAGCTGATAGAATAGGTCAGATGGCTGACTACTAAGGTTTTAACAAAGCTTTTAACTTAAACTTTTAACTTAAACTTTTAATTTTAACTAATAATTTAAATTTTTGCAGCTAAGGAAATAGAAAACTTATTATTATTTAATTCTCTTAAAATAGATCTATAATTAAAAGGATAAATCTTTTTAATAAAAAAATAAGAAATAGCTAGTGGTAAACTATATATCTAAAATAATACAAGCATTTTATTAAATTCTAACTAAATTAGTTACTTTGCTCCTATTTAATATTAAATATTTACCCTCATTAAAATAAAAATAAAAGCATATTTAATAAACTTAACTAGATAAAGCAAAATAAATAAAATTAATGTTTAAGTTAAATTTAATGAAATATTTTTGTTAAAACAAGCAAATATATTCAATTAAGTGTTTTTTAAGTTTATATGAGTATAATTTTATCTATAATAATAAGGATTTTCAGTTTTTTAAAATTGATTTATCTCTTTCTATGAAATTTTCGGTAAAATAAAATTTATTTTATGATTATTGAAACTATGCTTTGAAAAAGTAGATGTTTATTATAACTAGATGTTAATATATTGTCTTATGGGTACTTCCTTGCAGCAGATCTTAACTCAATGTTAGTTGGAGAATTGCTCCTCCTTATTTATATTTAATAAATGGATAAATATAAAAATATATATATTCTTAAAAATTACCTCATTATGCTTTTTAGATTTCTTCTATATAACCCCAAAATTATAGCAATATTAAAACGAATTAAAAATATTTAAAATTAAAAATATTTTTGGCTGTTGATTTATCTACAAAAGTATTAAAAAATGTAGTAATTATAATTAATTTTAAGTTAATTATATTAATTCTTTAGTTAATTATTTATATGAATAAGGCTTTAAAATTAAAATAAGGCCATGCTTAAAGGTTATCTAAATCTATGCTGCTATTCTTTTTTTAATTTTTACTGATAATTTTAAATTTATATCTAAACATTAATTGCTAATATCTAGTAATTTCATTTTGGAAGTGATTGATTTATATATTATACATTTTTTCATAAATATATTGAGAAAGAAATATTGAAAAATACAAAATTAAATGTTTGACGTTCTTGGAGGTATTTCAACCTTTTTCCCGTCAACCTCTATATAGTTCTAGAGGTTAAATGTAAAAGTTTAAATGTCTCTACAACTCTTCTCCTTGTTATGCATACTATCACTGAAATATCTTTTGCCTAGATAATGATTGTTATATTTAATTTTGTATATTTTTCTGAATTTGTTGCAATATAATCTTACTCTTTCTAGCTTTAGTTATTATTGTATCTACTTTTTTTTAATTCTCCAACTTCTTCTAGTAATTTCAGTATCTTATTGAAATTTTTGAAATTTCTAGCGTCTTTTCCATTAGTGCGTTTTCATATTGAAAATTTTGAAATTTCTAACATTTTTTCCATTGATACGTTCGAGAATTGCAATAATAGCATCTTTTTGATTCTCGTTTAGCTTTAAATTTTTATTCTCCTTTGATTATAATTGGATTGTTTCTTTATTCTTTTAGGTCTAGTTAATGCTACAATTTTTGTTTGTTTTCTTCTATTTCTTCTGATTTGATGCCAAATTCTTTCTGTTTCTATTACTAATGTTATGATTAATTGTTCTATCAAGTGAAATATTTCAAAAGGCATTAAAGTCTCTTTCTTAGGTTATGAGTCTCGATTCTATTTCCTCTGCAATTTCAATTTTTTCCATAAGTCTCTAATTATCTCTCTCCAACTTTTTACCTCTTCCTGGAGGTCAAGCACCACTTTTATCAGCTAATCATAGATTATTACTACTCTGTGTTGAGATTAGAGACTTCCAAGCGCATAATAATTTTAGCCTATTTCTTAGGCTTTTCTTCAGAAGTAGGAGATCCGTTTTGATGGATGAACTTTTAGGTTGCCTTTTCCTGGTCCTAACCTCTCTAGGATGTCGTTGGCTCCTGTCTTTCTGGAGCTGTTAAAAATGCTGATTTTAATTCTGACATTTTTTTAAGCTATCAACTCATTTACTAATCTTCTATTTAATGCTTATTTATAGAAATCAGCTATCTATATAATAAAATTTAGATAAAAAATATTATATTTGCTATACATTTACTTATAGACAACTCTTTAAGAAAATGTCTTTAAATATTAACTAATTTTTATTATAATTATTTTTGTATATTTTGCATAACAAAGCGATTTAGCAAAATAAGAAATAGAAAAATTAGCCTTTTTAATAATGTAAAGTTAAATTAAAAGCTTTAAAGTATTTTAGAAAGGTTATTATAGCATATTAGATAAATAAAAGCTTTGAGATAATAATTTAATATCTTTCATAGTAAACTTTATAAATTAATTTAGCTTTTAATTATTTCACTATAGATATAATATTAATATTTAAACTAAAAAGATTTTTGGACATCTTTAATTGTAAGATTTTCATCTTCCAATTAAAGACATTTAAATTTAAAGTTTCATCACATCACTTCCTCTTAATCAGTATTTCTTATATATTCAATTTCTGATTATTCCTTTTTTCTATTTTAAATAGCTCCATTCTTTGATTAAGTAGCAATCTGTGAAATATTTTTATTTATAAATCTAAATTTACTGCTTAATTGCTAGGAAACATATTTATATAATCTTAATCATAAAGAAAAAAAAACGTTTTATTTCAAAATTCCCAATCTTATACTATAGTAATTCCCTTATGTCTGAATAGTAGTTACATTCCATTATATGCTCAAAGATTTCGTAATCTCCACAGAAACAGTAAGAGTTATCAATAGGGTAATGACGGTCTTAAAGATCTTTTCAGAAATTGAATGATTGGGTACTGAGCTTATACATACTTATAATTTCTCTTCTATATGATTTGCTCAGTTTAGTATAGTTAATTCCTGGAAATTAATATAGATTTTGAAATTATTCAATATATATTTTAGCAATAGGTATTCTATTAAATCTTTGGTTGTAATTGTATAAAATTTATGCTAAATTTACTTTTTTATATGCTTAGCAAATGATTTTAAACTGAAATTATGTTCTGAATTATCCAATTGAATATTATAATATGCAGCCTTTTTTTTAAGTTGTCAAAGTACTGATATCTTTCTTTCCAATTATTTTTAAAAAGTGTATCTATAGTTGATTGTTGATAGTCAATGCTTTCTCTTCTTATTTGTAAAAGAATTTAAAGAATCTCAGACCCATAATGTGCTTGAAGGGCATTCAATTCAGATCAATATAGCAGATTCTTAAAATGTGTATCCTGATGATTAGAATGCTTTCCTTGAGATGAATCGTATTCTTGATTTTATTTTGTTCTTTACAGCAGAAATTCTTTTTTAAGTGCTTCAAGGCACTAGCCCGCCTCCATCTTCAGCTTTTGGAAGAGTGAAAAGTCTACATAAAATTTTGAAATGCCAAGGAGTCACATTTTTATACTTAAGTAATGAAAATACAGTTTTTTTCATAGCAGTTAAATACCTAAATGCAGTTTCTTTACAGTGATTTTTCAATTTTCTTTTTTAGTGCAGAAGAACTCTCAAATATGTGACTTATTTTTTTTAAATGAATGTCTAATCACCAATCTTCATATTTAATTGTAATTCGTTATTTTCATTCATTTTTTAAAATAGATAGTTTCGAACTTAGGTATATTTATCTTTAAATGGGTTCAAGTAAAAATTCTATTCGTTTTGTTTATTAAGGTTTGCATTTTTTTAATTTTGATAAAAATATTAAATCGTCTGGCCATCCTCTGCATGCGAAATTATTATCTAAATTTGTGTATTTAAATCTTATAAAAATAACTTTATTTTCTAGATAACTAATCACGATGTCATAATACAATAGAGCTAAAACAGGTCCATGTGAACTTCCCTGTATAACTCCATTGCTATATTAAAGTTATCTAGAATTCTTTCCATCTATGAGAAATGATGAGCTAAGATTTTCGAAGAAAGATTCAAAAGTTTTAATAAGTCCAAATGATATCTTATTCTTCTTAGTTAATCAAATAGTAGTCTTCTCTTAATAGAATCAAACATTTTTTCAGCGTCTATTAAAGTTGCTATTAAATTAGTTTTTCCTTAAGCTTATTTGCGGAATATATCTATTATTTATTAGATCACCCAGATATACTAAGTTGTTTATCTTCTCTTCATGAATTCTATCTGATTTGGATGTATAAAATTTCTTTAGTAGATTATATTGTATAATCTTTTCGGTAAAGCTTTAATAAACAATTTCAATATAGTATTGATAAGTGAAATTGGGTACCAATTTGCTCATTCATCTTTAATACCTTTTTTAAATATTGGTATTATGACTGAATTGTTAAGTTCATCAGGCTTTCTTCCAAGTCTAAGCATATTATTGAGAAAAGAGTGTAGTATCATTGAAAGATAATCTCCTGCATACTTCAGCAACTCTCCTTTGATTCCATCTGGACCTGCCAATTTACCATTTGGGATTTCTTTTAGGATTTCTTAATTTTTTTTTTGAGAAAGTTCAAAACTTTATAAGTATGATAATGATTAGCTAAGAATTTCTTAATTATTTTTATATATTTAATTTATTCTTTGGGTGCTAAAGGCAATCTATTATTATGTCAAGTTTAAATGCTTTTTAAGCAATAAATTTTCTCAATAATTAACAAAATTTTCTTATTTCTCTTGGTTAAAATTTATCTTATTACTTTGTCTAGAGTTAAGAAATTTTTTAGCTTGTTAAAACATATCTTTATGATTTTCATTGAGAAGGAGAAATTTTTTCTTTGTTTTATTTTTCTAAAACTTTCATAGGTGGTGTTCCAAATTTTTCCACAGCTTGCTGGCTTTATAATAAAGGTTAATGACTAATTAATTGATTCTCCCAAATTAAGCATATTAAGCTTGAGTTTCTTTATATATTTAATTAGCTATTACTCTTAAAAAAACGAAGCCTGACTTTTTTACCAAATAAAATTAGAAAGGTAAAAATTAACAAGAATCTGAAAAGAAAAAATAGAAACAATTAAAACCGAATAAGAGAATGTCCATGCTAATAAGAAACTCTAGTTGACTAAGATCTTTCAGAAATTAATCTTAGTGAGGATCAAAAATGCATTTAATAACTTACAGAATTAGTAAAAATTTTTCTTAATGAATTTAGAAAGCTTAAAGAGTAAAATTAAATATTGATAGAGAATTGTGAAAACGTTGAAGATAGATTAATTAAATGAGAAGGAGAAATGGATGCCTATGGAGATATTCAAACTGATTGATCTTAATAAATATAATAAATGAAATTAGACTCATAATCATAATTAATTAAATAAACAGAACTTGCATAATAGCCGAAACCAATTGCTATATTGGGCAAAATCAAATTTAAGAATAGCTTTTAAACAATTAGAGGTTGTCAAATGGAAATTGAAAAAGACAAAAAATTTATAAGAATACAATGAAGAGTAGAAAATGCTATTGCTGAAAGAAAAAAGGACACTAATACAAAAAGTGTAGAAATTTCTATGTATTCAAGAATGAATTTAATTAGAAAGTTAAGGGACTGACAGAAAGAATTTATATTAGTGAGAGAGAATCTATTTATCAAATTAAAGAGACAAACGCCAAAAGAATAGTAGCAAGGTAGATGGATGAAAGATGGAGAGAGAAGAGAAATACAAGATTTAAAACAAGAAAAAATATAAATGAAACTGTAAGCTTTTCTTCTTATCTACAGATTATTCTGGTTGGAAAGAGGGAAATTGGTGAAAATCCAAGAAGACCTCTAAACAGATTTATCTATTATTATTATTATTATTATTTAATTAGATATTTTAGCTTCTATTTATTTTTTGTGAGGTCTTTTGCAAATTTATTATATTTAGGATTTGCAATAATTGAGCCTAATGTTTCTCTGCATTATCTTATATGTTGCGTTTAATACATTAGTATTAATCCTCTAAATTATCTCTATCTATTTGGAAATTCACTATAGATATAATAATAATTGATTAAAGTGACTTCACCATTTTTAGGTTGATCACTAGTTTAAATATTCAATACTGATTAATAAAAACATTCTTGAAAAAAATGAATACTTGGCAGGTTGAATCTCTTAGGACTACCAAAGCCAAAGGTCATTCCGTTCCAGGTCCGAGGATCAGCCAAAACAGAGGAAGACATAATCGATTTTTGGTACTTAACTTCCCCCACCTCTGATAAGCTATCCTTTTCTTCACCATTCGATTATGGCTTGAATATCTTCGGAGGTTTCACCTGCTAAAGCAAGAAACCAATATCCTAGAAATTAATAGCATAGGTATAATTAAGAAAAAAAAGATTAGCAAGGCTATATATACTTATATTTATTTAATAATCTAAAGCTACTAAAAAAGTTTAATAAATTAGATATTTTATTATATAATTTAATTTAAATAGGTATACCTTGCCTCTTAAGGTACGAGAAGAATTTCCTAAAAAAAAATTGAATGAAAAGCAAGCTTTCTAAATGTTGGACCAGACTAATCTCCTTATCATGAGTTGGAAGTCTACCTGCAATCGTTTGTTGGCGTCCTGGGTTTTGAAGAATTGGTACCACAATTAGAAGAGAAAATGGTATGAAAATATTGAGATTTAAAGAGATTTAAAAATTGATTTTTTTAAAGAGATGCGCCCTATTGAAGGGCTACGCACTCTATAATAACATTTCTTTATATGAGATTTAATAATTAAAGCAGTCTTTATTTTCTGAAAAAAATAATAATAATTTTCGAGTTTTAAAAATCTTAAAATATTAATAAACTCAGAAATTTTGTAATAAAATGATTTAAACAAGTATTAGTTCATCAAAATAAAGAGAAGAAAAATAAAAAAACCAAACAAAAATCTTGGTAGGAGCCAAGAAGACAAATACTGAAGAGGCATCAAGTAACGTTATTGATGAAAGATGCTCGATACTAAGATCTGTTAGAGAGCATTCCGATTACGCCCTGTAGAAGACGAGATTCACAAAGAATGCTAGCACTGTGGAAGATTTCAGAAATTAATTTTTTTAACTTTGAAAATCATTATTAAATAGCTCCGCTGCATTGAGATGCTACGCGCTTTCTAATCTTATTTATTTAACAATAAAATTTGTTTTTTTTATTAATTATAGTTAACTCAATAAAGGTGGCTCCATATTAATTAATCTTTTTTATAAATATTATAAAGAATAAGCGAGATATTGATCCGAAAAAGATAAATAAATTAATAAATTTGATAAATTAAAATCCAATCTTCTAAAAGTCTTCAATATAATTTTCTATGTATTTACTCTAAGCAAATGCTTAATAGGATTTAGTATAAGAGATTATGTAATATTTAATATTTAAATATTAAAAGAATCTAATAATACTTTTTACTAGAAAATTAATGAAAATGTTTGATATGAAATAATAAAAGTAAATTAAAACTCTAAAATTATAAAATGTAAATAGTTCTATTATTAAATTAATAATAGTAAGAAGACTATGCTAAAGGATTGTAAAGAAAACAACGAAATAATTTTTATATTTTTTTAAGATTGAATATAACAATCTTAAGAAATTATTCTAAAATTAAGAAAGAAATCTGAAATTTTAAAACTATATTAGAGTCAATTTTGTGAAATTAAGTAAAGCCTCATCAAACGAGTTACATAATAAAAATGTATTCAAATGATTTAAACTTATTTATTTTTTTTTATTCTTTCCATATATAGAAGTTAAAAGTTAAAAAGCTTTGTTAAAGCCTTAATAGTCAACCATCTGACCTATTCTATCAGCTTGTCTCTATTAGTTTGTCTTGAATTCCTACTAGGCTTAGTTAGGCGGAATAGTACTTCATTAGTGCACCATCCTTTAATATTCTGAATAGTTTTCATCTTGCATGTAGCATTCCTAATTATTTCTCCAAGGATTAAGATTTGAATTAAAGAATTGTTTTCTATAAATTTTAAATTTTATGTTGGATATATCCTAAATAGTTTTCTAAAATATCTTATTTATTCTTTCTTTAAATTTCGCTTAGTTAGTAACAGTATTTTCATTGGTGTTATTTATTGCACACGTAGTATTTTATTCTTCTTTTAAACTATTATTCCTGTAACACTTATTTAATTTAAATTTACTACTTATTTTAAATAAACATTTACTGTTTATTTTAATTTGAAGCTTCATTTTCTATTTTCATAGGATCTGATTAATTCTGTTAAAACGAAAATGGCGTAACCTGAATTTATTATTAAATTTAAAGAATTCTTTGTTCCAGTTTGTTTTCTATTTCTTATGATGATTAATATTGTTTATCAAGCAAAGACGTTTTTAATTTTTCTAATTTTTCTACTTTATCAGTGAGGTATCTATTTTTAAACATAAACTCTTTTAATGACTTAGTTAATATTTCTATTTGAGTTTGTGTCGGAAGTTTTTTTAATTCTGGATTTCCAAGTGGTTAATGGACGTCTTATCATTCATACTTCTCACTTTCACTCATTTTAATTATTTCGCTTTTTTATTTTTTAGAGAATTTTCGTGTTTAAGTGTAAAGTTCAAAGTTCTGATATTTCTTAGAAGCCATTTTATATCATAATAAATTATAATATAATATCATTTAGACTACTTAGTCTTAATTTAGTTTAAATTTATTTTAAATAATTATTAATCTTTCAAATTATTTTCTAATATCTATAATCTAAAAAATTAAAGTTATTTAGTTTGTTTAAAAGGAACTTCACAATAATTAAAAAAAATTTATTTTGTGAAATAGATTTTAATTATATTTTTTAAAAGACCAAACTTATAGTTTAATAATTTTCTTTATTTTAATATAAATAATTTTTTAAATTTAAGCTATAGATTTCTATCTTATTTTTAGTTTTATATAACACAGAAATTTATATCTAGTGTTCATTCTTAAATTTTATATAAGGAATTTTATTTATGAATTATCTGATTTAAATTAAATTTTATGTTTATTCTTTTATATAATATAATAATAATAAAAATTAATTATAGTGGCTCTACAGTTATTAGGTTAGTTATTTTTAAGTTTAATTATGCTTATTTTATACAAACTTTTATGTTTTCTACGAAGTTGCTCATAAATTTCTTGCTCTTCTTTCTAACTCTCAGTCTTCTTTTTCCTCTTTCTTATATGATAAACTCTTATTCTCATTCTAGTGATAAATCATTTAAAAAATGTAACTTCCGTTATTGCTTCACGCAGTTCTATTTTTTAGTATTTTTTTCTATAAATTCGTCTTTATTGAGCAGAATATAGATAATTTAGTTTATTCCAGAGTTCCATTTCTTTATCTTTTGTTTTTTCACAAATTATCATCATTATTTTATTAAATATCCTTTCTCTTACAAAACAAACATTTTGGTGTCATTCTCTGTTTATAATTTGGTATTTATTCCGTCTTGATGTCCATAGGATCTCCATTAGGTTAATTTTTGAAATTTATTGATTAAATTTGTACTGCAATCTTGTTAAGCTTCTATTTTACCTATGATAATCTCATATTCACTTCCTAGGACTCAGGTTCATTGTTGATTTTTTTAAATTAATTATAGCCTAGCTGAATCTTCACAGCTTTTGATTTGTGCTTTTGTCTTTTTCATTTAGTAAATTGATTAATTTTAGAGATCCTTGATTTTTTTAATACTTTTTTGTAATTCCCTTTAATAGTTAAGATTAAAGTTATATATATATTTTCTTTATTTGAGTTAGAAGTAAATTTATTTTATTATTATACTTGTTTAGTTGATAAATTTGCTAAATTGGAAATAAAATCATTAAAATTTTAATAACTTATTATAATTTTTTAACTATTTCCAGAAAATATTTTGATTTATAACTTAAAGCAAAAATTCTTTTTAAAGCTTAATATTTTTTAATTATAAGATTTATGATTTTTTTATATTTTTCTGACTAGTTCCAATTACATTTTCTTAATTCCCGAATATTTCTTCTCAAGTTTTGAAAAAATCCTTATATATCAATAATGCAACTCATTTAAACATTTAAAGCTTAACTCTTAATTTTTATTAAATAATTATAACTAAATATTGAAAGAAATGAAATAGAAGCCTTCTATGATAAATGAAAGTTAAATATTTAATAGCTGTATTTATTATATTTTGATACGACTAAAATTTATTTACTTTTACAGTTCTTTGAATCATGTAAGGAATTTAAAAAATTAAATTAACTAAGGCTAGAATACAAAAAAGCCATCTAATTTAAAACTTTACTATTTAAACTTTTACTTTCAGGTTTAAATTAGTGTGAAATAAGATAAGGATAAAAAGGAAAAATTGTAATTATAAATTAAAAAATTATCTTGATTATTGATATTTTAAATTTATTGATTCCATAATTTTAGAATTTCATTTTGTAATTTAAAAAAATAAAAATATTATATTGTAATTATTAAGTTTAAATTTATTTTCAATCCATATTCTATAAATGGTGGATATTAAGGCCAGTACTCTCTCTCAAAAAATATAAGAGATATTGGAAGATATCGCTAGCGCCACTAACAACTAAGAAATACTTATTACATTTAAAGCTCGTCTTGATAATGTACTTATTCTCACTAATAGATTAGATGCTCTTTGGAACTAAGGTTAAGTACCTTAATAGTATAGTTAGAGATTAAACAATATTGATGGACTTTTAGCTTAAATGAAATTATCAATCATGCAAATAAGTAGGAGATCAGGCTTAGAGAGAATTTATGGAAGAGAAGATGTTTAAACTTATGGAGAAGAACTAAATTAAGCTTATGAAAGATTAGGTGAAGTATTCAATAATATTTCATTTATAGTTAGTGAAATAGATGGATAATAAAGCATTTAGAGACAAAGCCAGTTTGAAGAGGAGTAAAAATAGTAATTTGGTGCTCTTCAAGTTGAAATATAGTAAGCTCAATAAAAACTAAATGTGTTTTTTGAATAAATAGAAAAATTAACTTAGGAAGAAACAGCAAAAAGAAGTGAAGAATTAGAGGAATTGAAATAAAATTTAGAATTCAGTATAGGAGAGTAATTTAACCAAAATCAAATTCTAGTAACAGGCTTATTTTAGAATTTCTAAATAGATTTTGAAGCTTAGTAAAAAGAGTAATTTGAAAAGCTTCTTGAATAAATTGAATAGTAATAAATAGATGAGCATTTTGATGAATGGGTTACTGATGAATAAGCCAAGCAATTTTGTCTTTATTTCGTTGATATAAAAACTAAAGGAACAGTATCTTTTAGTGTTTTCTTTAGTTACTTTAAAGCATATGTAAGCTACAACTAGAACCTAAAAATGATCGAAAGTTTTCCCAATGGTCTATACTAAACTATATCTGAAGAGTTTAATATATAATAAAGTAGCAAAGTGAATTTAAAAGATGTAAATGAATTTTTCATTAAAAAGTGAAATAATCCCAATGAAAGGTAGAACATTTTTAATAAAGCTATGAGTTATGAAGCAAGATATTAGAAATTCAAAAACTTTGATCCTTTTATTCAAGTAAAAGTTATTGGAATATGAAATAGAAATGGATGAAATTAATTATAAAAATTTTAATTAGAAACTACATGGTATATTAAAGAATTTGGATTAACTGGAGTTCCATAAAAGGAATATAATGGAAAAGTAAATTTTGGAAGAAATGATGGAAGTTATAAAAAAAATAATATTTCGTTCTGGATATAAGATACTAACATTTCAAGAAAGCATTGCTAAATCTATCATATAAAGAATGAAAAGTCATGATATCTTTATGATCGAGGTAGCTTTAGGGGAACAAGCATTAAATTACAAAAATCACCAGTTGTTCTTTAGAAGGGTCTTGTGGTCGATTTCGCTGAATTTTTTCGTTTAGTAGTAACTTAGTGTAAAGTAGTAGGAAAAGAATAAGATCAATAAAATGGAATAGATCTAAGAACAATTGAATATCCTTAAGATTTTATAAAAATACATAACACTACTGCTTTTATTAATTCTTATGCTTAAAATGAAAATTTTAACCCTAAGAAAATAAATTTAAAAGAATTATAACATTGCTCAAATTATAGTAATAAGTAAAAAAGTAATTAATAAAATAATCTTTTATTCAGTGGATAATATAGCTTTTAATAAAAAATTTAACCATAATAAGCAAACTTAAATACTAGCTTAGATTTCGATGAATACTCCTAACAGAAACAGAACTGAAATCCATTATTAACTTAAGTATTTGGGGAGTAAGAACAGCAACAAGTTGTATAAACTATTACAAATTATCAAAATAACTAATATATATCTTAAACTCCCTCATGTGGAACTGAAAATAAAACAGATAGAAAAACAAATCTTAGAGATTTTGACGAAAGTTCCATTGATTGCGCTCAAATACCTTAACTTTAATTTCAAATTTATAAATTTGATAAATAAAGAAATCTTATTCCTGATGGATAAGAGGAATGTTTATAAATTCATCTTAATAATCCATTTAATTATTACATTGGTTCTAATCCTTAATTATGTTAAAGAGTACTTGTAGATAATATATAAGCTATTTAAGGTTAGCATGCCTTGATAACATATGATAAGTAATTTGGTTGGCTCTTGTACGATGGAATATGGGAAAGTTAGAATCAAGTTAAACCTAGTTCCAATGGTACTTTTGTTTAGTTGAATGATTTTGAAAGAGGCAAAGGAAAAAAATCTTTGAGTCAAAAATTATATGATGGCATGGTATTTAATTTAAGTGGATATTGGATGCAAGTTAAAATGCATTGAGTAACGTTTTTCAACAAATAATTAAATCAATCTTAAATTAAAAATTTGGAGTAAAAAATTTTAATTTTAATCTTAATTAAGTCAATATTTTATTTTTAAAGATATATTAATAGTTAAGTTTGTTTACATTAGTTTTTTCAAAATTATTTGATCTTTGTTTATTTTGCTATCGAACTAGTTTAATGCTTCAAATAAATTTAATTAAGTTTCTCTTAATCATTTATTTATATAATTTAAGTTTATTTAACTATTTATTTTCAATTTCATATTTTATGGAATTTGTTTCAAAAAATTTAATTTAATTTATTTTATTATAATATAATATGAAAAGTGTGACGATCTCCTATCTCACCATTTAAAAATGAAAAGAGCTTGGCAAAAGATAATGAAACTCCACCAAAGAAATTTAAAAGAAATTAATAAGATTAATAACCCGAAATAAGCTACTTTAAAACCGGAATAGATTTTATTAATTTGAAAGGAAAAACCATAAAAGTCATGGATTCAAATCATATGCTAGACTTAATATGAACATTGATATTAAGAGATTGAACATTGAAAGAAGACCAAATTCAACAAATAAATTAGTTGAGGCCCGCATTGAAGATGAAGAACCTCATTTCAGAGAAATATTTAGAAACATTACGGGATAAAAAATGGTAAGAAAAAGGGTTCTGAAAATGGAAAATACCATTTGAATTTTTCAAGAACAAAATAAAAGATTTGGTTAAGATAAGATCAATTAATACAGAGATTGAAAGAAAATTTGAATAATTCTGATAATATTTCTAACAGCGTGGAATTATTTCATGAATATATTAAATGTAAATAGCATCTTAATCTAGATACAAATTTGACTCGTTATTATCAATTTATTGATTTGAACTTTTCTATAAATCAGTTTAATATTTCTTTAAAAAGTTAAAAATAGAGAATGTGAGTAGAATAATAATTTATGAAATCTATGAAAGCTAATTTATATTTATTTATTTTTAATTTTTTTGCCCACTTGTAGATTAATAACTTTTTCCTTTTAAACTTCAAGTAAATGTTAATAAATTTTAACATACTTCTTTATGATTTTAAGTAGCTATTCTTATTTATTATATAACTTAAATCATTTCTGAAAATACCTCCTAAAATAAAGAAAATGCTATAAAATAAATAATTAATAAATAAATTTGATTATAGAGAACTTAGCACCTTTTTGATGCGCAGCTCTTTCCATATCTCAATAATTGTTTGTTTCTTCAAGTAAGCCATCAGGTAATAGAAATTCTTCTCTTATTAGTTACATATCTTCCTCATTTTCCTCTATATTATCTCTTGTTCTTCTGTCTTCTATCTATCTACGCTTTATTAGATCTTTATTGCAAGCTTAATTTATTTTTTCTTACATATCTTACTAATTTTCATTTCTAATTATTTTCTTCTTAATCAAACTTTTATACACTCATAAAAATTATTTTTTTCCTGCTCTATAGTCTTTTCCTATTTCTTTTTTCATTCAATTTTCTTTTCTATAATCCTCTTTTCCTTTTTTCTAATATATCTTTGATATAATCTTTTATTATCAAGTTAGCTTTAGCTCTTTTTTACTCTTCTTAGTTTCTAATGAATTTCTCGAATTCGACCATACCTCATAACATATCAAATAATTTAATTCCTTATTTCTCTACTCCTATTGCTCTTAGATTTCAAATACATATTTATCTTCCTTCTTTGTATTCTGAACAGTTTTCTAAGATTTGCTTTTTATTTTCTCTTGCATCATTATAGTAAGGGCATTAACTTGTCACAACAAAGTGTCTTTCTTTTAAACAATCCTAGCTCTCATTACATCTCGTTCTTATTCTATATATGTAACATATTTCTTCTTTTCTATTTTTATTGTATCTCAGATAATTGGGTGGCCCTTCTGCAATATCATCAAGTCATATTTTTCTATATTATAATGTTGTTATCCTTTACTACATTCTTTCTCTATCTTCTACGTATACTCTATATTCTCATATTGCACGATTAATGTTCTTCTTCCCTTTTTAATTGTTATTACCATCATCTATAAATATTTCTTTGTCTTCAATTTTTAATTCTAATTTTATTGCTGTGCAATATTTTTTAAATATAAAATTAACTTCTTTACTTAGATCGAGCATTAATCCGTCTACTGTTTTTCTTAGTTACATATAAATAATTTGCCTCTTAATCTCAACATTTTTTGTCATAGGTAATGTTTAAATTTAATAAACTGCAATTCATATTCTAATATCTTATATAACACTTAAAAAGTGGCATTTATGATTGTTCGTAAAGATTTTCTCTATATTATTTCTAATTGCTCTAACCTTATTTTCCTACAAATTATTCGCAATATGGGATCACTTCTGACCCATAACAGAAAACTGAGCTTACAAGGTTTTTATCATTATTCCTTCATTATATGGTGTTAATCACTTATTCATTTTTATTTTTCCCAATATTCATGTTTACATTTTTTATGCTGCTTCTAGTCTATTCTCCATGTTTTTTTTAAACTGATGTTTTCTTCTATTAAATGACCTAGGTACTAAGGCCGTTACTCTTTTGATCCTTAAATTTCCCCACCTCGATGTTATTTCCAATATTTTCTCAGTTACTATTTTCAGCTGATTTTCATATCATTCATTTTGTTTTATCTGCATTTTCCAATTTGTACTTTTCTGCTTATGAGGTTTAATTTTCGATTACTTCCTCTAATTATTTCCATTTACTTATTAAGGCAAGGTCATCTACGTATGCAAAACATCCTTCATATATTTCTTATGTTCATCCCTCCTCATTTTTATAACCTATCGTAATTCCTAGCTTTTAATTTTCCAAGCTATGGAGAAGTCTTGCTATTATCAAGTTAAATAGTCTCGATGACGCTATACTTCCTTTTTTTACCTTTTATTTTTCGTAAATGATTTTGCTATTTAGTCATTAATTTTCAGTTTCATTTCTTCTCCACAGTAGAAATTTGCTAGAAGTTAAATTATCTATTCGGTACTTTTAGATCGTATAGGATTTATCAAATATTTTTTCTTTGCACTGAGTCATAAGCTTTCTTAATATCAAAAATATTGCAAAAACATCTTTTTGTTCCGAACTTATCATTCATATACTGTTCTTAGACTGAAGATTTATAGTGTGCATTATTTACCTTTTTTGAAACCATATTAGTATTCGCTTTCATCATTGTGTTGATATCCTTACAATTGCTAGGAAATTCATGCGTCTAATTTTTAAAGCATGATTCAATAAAGAGATTGGTCTATAGTTCATCGGGTTCATTTATCCACCTTTTCTGTATATTAACATTATGTATTATTATTTCATCTTCTAAGGTATTACTCCCTCTTAAATCATCTATTCTATTATTTTCCAAATCATTTATTTTAATTTTACCGCCAGCCAAAATTGTTCTTACTTATATTTTTTATGTTTAGTAGCTCAAAAAAAAAATTTTAGCAAATTTTAATATTTTCTATGCATGCTTCTTAGCATATACAGATAAGATATAAAACATAAAAAATATTTTAGATTTTCCAAATGGATTTTGATAAGTTTTATTGGAGCATTCTAATATAAATTCTTATCAATCTTAAAAATTAAATTTATAAGATATCAATGATGTCTTGAAAAAAAAGTGGAACAATCCTACCATAAGAATAGAAACAATTTAAAAAGCTTTCGTATATGAAATTAAAGAGTAAAACATAAAAATTTTAAAAGCTTTTTATAACTAGAAATAGTTGAAATTTTTGGAGGATGAAAATGGAATTCTTCATAAAAGTGAACGAAATTAGAAATAGAAGAAGCAGGATTAATAAATTTTCAAATTAATAGAAATATGATAAAGTTATTATAAAGAATTAAATATAGTTTTGATATAAAGATACTGAAACATCTAGAAAAAATTAGTTAAATCTATCTTGCTAAAAGGAAGAATCTTGATTTTTACAGAACTGAGGAAATTTAAAGGAAGAAATATTAAAATTTATATAATATAAAATCAAAAAATTGATGAGTTAAGATAAGCTGGATGAATCTTAAATTTTAATGAAGGTAAATTTAAAATTTATAGATATATTTTTGATATATGATTGAAAAGATGGTGGGAGCTGAGAATGACTTTCGTGTCAACACTTTCTGGTTTTATGGCTAGGAACAAGTTCCTTTCCTGTCGCTGAGAAAGTCCCTGGTCAGAGTCATTTTCTGAAGGGAACACTGTCTTTGAGATTATCCGCTCTTGGTAGGGGCTTGAAGCCTGGCTGCTCATAGTGATGGAGCTCCCTAGCAGCTGTGCCTGGAGCACAACAGGATATCCCCGTTATTCCATAAAAAGAGAGCGTCGGGCCGTGCAATCGGAAAGGAGTTTCCGGTCCAAAAACTTTTTTAGTTGAAATTAATTAAATATATTTTTGATAATTTGCAGTTTTATTAACATTTTTGCGATATTTTCTTTAAAAAATTAATTTAAATTTTAAAATCTAAATAATTAAATTTATTCATAGTAAACTTCTAAGAGTTAATGAAGAAAAATAATCTTCAATGGATGACTAATTAAATTTCAATCATTCAATTTCTTTTAATTATTTATCTTTGCTACATCCAATAATTTTTATTTCATTTTAATCCAGAAATGAAAATATAATAATACTTTAATTTTCAGATGTAGAATTAAAGAATTTAGATATTAATTTAAAAGTTTAAAAATAATTACGAAGTAGAACAAGAAGCTACTAAATCTAATTTGTTTCCAAAATTCTACATAATGCAAGCTTTATTTGAGTAAATATGCTATCTTAAACTGGAATACAAATTTACTAGCTTGCTAAATATAAGACAACTCAAAGGCTTTATAAATTCATAATCATATTAACTTTTAGTCTTCTTTTATTCATTTTTCATAAATAATAATATGAAACAAACAATTTTCAATAACTATTTGAAAAAAAATTATTAAATCTAAAATAAAATCCAATAAAGAAGAAACTTTAAAGTCCTAGCATCATTCAATCTATTCTTACTTGGAGCCTGAACCCCTTTTTTCTTTTTTTGGCTCCTTTCAAGATTCTTTCTTTGTTCTTCACAGCGGAATATTCCTTGATACTTAGGATTTTTCGTTCTTAATTGTAGGATTACTATTCCCTTTTAAAATTAACAGATATATAATAAAAAAAAAAAAATAATTTTTAGATAAATTAGATTTGATTACATTCTGCTTGCTTTTAATTTTTGTAAAATCTTAGAAAGGCTTGATTAAGAAAAGTCAATAAAATTCTTTCAAACTAGCTTTGTAAAATAAAAAATAATCTATTAAGAAAAAAATTCAGGTCAACAAGCCTATATTTGTGAAGAATTTATTTGAAACATAACGTGATTTATAATTGAAATTTGACTTTTTAACTTTTATCTAATATAAATATTATTTTTAAATTTATTCATAAATATGAAAGTTTGCAAGTTAATTATTATTCTTTTTTCTTTTCTTCTACTCAAATTTATCATATCCTTCAAATATTTATGTAAATCTATCTACTTTAAAAGAAAACTTAGAAGATATAGGGATTTCATGAGAGAATAAAAAATTAAATTTAAGAAAAAATGTATTAATAAAGTTTAAAATAAAAATGATATTTGAACACTTATCAATAATAAGCATTACAAAACAAAGAAAGCAGAAAGGAAATAAATAAGGTTAAACAGAGAATAATTTATAATTTTTGCTAAGCATAATTGATAAAATAGAACTACATAGTAGCATTTTAAAGATAACGCAGCTTATATCCATTATAACTATATTTCAAAATCGACTAAAATCCTTAAAGCACTTTAAATATTTTTATTGCTTTCTTAAAAAATTTTTTATTTATTAAAATCATAAAAATAATATATAAAGTTATATACTTTTAAGGTTATACATTAATTTTTTATAATTAAGATATTTTTCAACTTAATTAGCTTCTATACTTTGAATTAATTAAACTTATGATTATTAATTTTTATTATATTTATCTTTAATATAAAATTTAAGGCTTCTAAAGCTTATCTAATAAATAAGCATATTAAGATAATATCTATTCTTAATATAATTTATTTGTTATATTCATCTATTTTCCTCATCCTTTTTGTTATTTTCTTTTGTTTTAATATAAAAATAAAAAATTATTTTATTTATAGAGGGAATAAATAAATTGGTTGACATATGAAACTTTATTACTATAGTTGCTGTTAATGAATGTAGTTAAATATAAGAATAAGCAAAAATTTGAAAATAAGTAGTTATTTAGTAGGTCTATATTGATGAATAGCTTTATTTTATAATATTTTATATATATGTAAAATTTATTAATTAAAGTTCAGAAGTTTAGCCTAGATGATAACTAAAAAGATTTTTAATTCACTAGCCCTTATATATTTTTTAAATGGTGTCGAGGGTAAAATGGGTAAACAATTAAGAAACATATAAATAACCAATTTAAAACTTTTTCTTCTAAATTAATTTAAATGTAAGATATATATTTTTACTTTGATTGGATCACTTAGCTATAAAATAGAAAAATTAAAAAGAAAAGTCTGTTAGTATGATAAATTTAAAATATAAGATGTCTGCATTTATTTATAATCCAAATGCTAAATACCTTTGTATCCATGCTCATTTAATTTAATTAAATATAACTTTAGATTCATTCCTTAAACTCAAAAGAAAGTGTTAAATTAAAATAATTTAAATTTAGATATTTTTAAATGCTATTAATAATAATAAACTCATGTTGATAACTTTGACTTAAGAATAACTAATAATTATTATAATTTTACCTTCTTATGAAAGTCTAAAAGACATGATATAGATTAGAATTTAAATAAAATTATAAAATTATATAGAAGTAGATATAAATAAGTATTGCAATTTGTAATACAAAATTTTATATTCAACTTTAAGTTGAAGCATTATATTATTTAGAATGAAAGATCTAATTTTTAAATTTGATATTAAACTTAAATTTTATTTTAAAATTATTATTAAGGTTGTAAGAAAATTAAGAGCTTTTAAAATAGATTAATATTCTAAGAGATAGATAATAGATTTTCTAAAATACGCTGTTAATTATGGAATATTGGATAGACTTATAGCAAAGTATTTTATTAAAACTAATTAATTTAAAAGATCTATTAATAAATTTAAATGAGAATTAATTCTTATTTTATTAAAATTTATGCACTAATTTAATCTCTTAAAATTATTGTTATAATTCACTCATATCAAATAATATTAACTTTCATTAAATATCCACTTAAATTAAATACCATGCCATCATATAATTTTTGACTCAAAGATTTTTTTCCTTTGCCTCTTTCAAAATCATTCAACTAAACAAAAGTACCATTGGAACTAGGTTTAACTTGATTCTAACTTTCCCATATTCCATCGTACAAGAGCCAACCAAATTACTTATCATATGTTATCAAGACATGCTAACGAGAAATACCTCTTAAATTATCTACGAGTACTCTTTAACATAATTAAGGATTAGAACCAATGTAATAATTAAATGGATTATTAAGATGAATTTATAAACATTCCTCTTATCCATCAGGAATAAGATTTCTTTATTTATCAAATTTATAAATTTGAAATTAAAGTTAAGGTATTTGAGCACAATCAATGGAACTTTCGTCAAAATCTCTAAGATTTGTTTTTCTATCTGTTTTATTTTCAGTTCCACATGAGGGAGTTTAAGATATATATTAGTTATTTTGATAATTTGTAATAGTTTATACAACTTGTTGCTGTTCTTACTCCCCAAATACTTAAGTTAATAATGGATTTCAGTTCTGTTTCTGTTAGGAGTATTCATCGAAATCTAAGCTAGTATTTAAGTTTGCTTATTATGGTTAAATTTTTTATTAAAAGCTATATTATCCACTGAATAAAAGATTATTTTATTAATTACTTTTTTACTTATTACTATAATTTGAGCAATGTTATAATTCTTTTAAATTTATTTTCTTAGGGTTAAAATTTTCATTTTAAGCATAAGAATTAATAAAAGCAGTAGTGTTATGTATTTTTATAAAATCTTAAGGATATTCAATTGTTCTTAGATTTATTCCATTTTATTGATCTTATTCTTTTTCTACTACTTTACACTAAGTTACTACTAAACGAAAAGATTCAGCGAAATCAATCACAAGACCCTTCTAAAGAACAACTGGTGATTTTTGTAATTTAATGCTTGTTCCCCTAAAGCTACCTCGATCATAAAGATATCATGACTTTTCATTCTTTATATGATAGATTTAGCAATGCTTTCTTGAAATACTAGTATCTTATACCCAGAACGAAATATTATTTTTTTTATAACTTCCATCATTTCTTCCAAAATTTACTTTTCCATTTTACATATTTTCTGAAATTTCAGTTAATCCTTATTCTTTAATATACCATGTAGTTTCTAATTCTAATTTTTATAATTAATTTCATCCATTTCTGTTTTATACTCCAATAACTTTAACTTGTATGAAAGGATCTAAATTTTTGAATTTTGTATATCTTGCTTAATAAATCATAGCTTTATCTAAAATGTTTTACCTTTCAGTGGGAATGTTTCATTTTTTAATAAAAAAATCGTTAATTTCTATTAAATTTATTATATTTATTATATTTATTTATTTAATTTATTTAATTTCTTCTCTAATAACTTAGTTTAAACCTATGGGAAAACTTTCGATCATTTTTATATTCTATTTGATGCTTGCATACGCTCTAAAACAACTAAAAAATACATAAAAATCTACTGTAAATTAAGATTTTATATCAACGAAATAAAGACAAAATTGCCTGGCTTATTCATCAGTAACCCATTCATGAAAATGCCCATCCATTTAATTGTATCCCATTTATTCATGAGGTATTTCAAATTGTTCTTAATATTAGTTTTCAAAATCATAAATATCTTCGTTGATTTCTTTTGCTGGATTTTATTTAAAGTAATTTTTTTAATTGTGCTCTAACAATTACTTCAATTCCTCTAAATCTTAAATTCATTTTATAATTTCTTCCAAGGTTGAATTTTTTGATTTTTCAAAAAATTCATATAATCTTTCCTTAGCTAATTTTATTTCAGTTTGAAGAGCACCAAATTATATTTTACTATCCTCCTCAATTTCCATTTACCTTTAAATGCTTTATTATCCATCTATTTCACCAACTATAAATGAAATATTATTAAATACTTCACCTAATCTTTCGTTAGCTTAATTTAATTCTTCTCCGTAAGTTTAAACATCTTCTCTTCCATAAATTCTCTCTAAGCCTGATCTCCTACTAATTTATATGATTGGTTCTTTCATTTATGTTAATAGAGCATGCGCTTCGTTTAATCTCTTGCAAAAATATTAAGGCATTTTATCTAATTTGTAAAAAACAATCAATCTTCTTGCTAGAGAAAGTACATTTTCAAGACGAAATTTAAATGTGACTAGTTTTTCTTGGTTTTTAGTGGCTTTATTGATAATTTCCAATATTTCTTATATATTTTTTATGAAAGCACTAACCTTAATATCTACCATTTATAAAAGCTTTAAATTAATTTAAACTAAAGCATTTGAGAAAAGTTTATATTAGTAATTTAATTTAAGTTAAAGTATTTAAATAATATAATATAATATAATAAAAGCTTATATCTTTAAAAATATTAAATATTAAGTTGAAAGCATAGTTGATAAATTTTATCAGTCAGGATTAAAGTTAATAATGTTTCAAATATTAGTTTATTCATAATAATATTAATTTTATATTATTATTTATCACATCATTATTTTTGCTTTTGCGCTTTTTATTATGTTTTTTTATTATTTAGAAATTGAAAATCTACTTTTTTCTATTTTTTGTTTATTGCTTTTATCATCTCTTCAAAAATTTACTTACTTAGCAATAGGTTTTAATTAAAAATATCTTTATCTTATATTATTGTTGATTTAGTTTAATTTGAATTTTTAAAGGGAAAACTTACCTTTATTATTTTTTATATAGTTATTTCACTTTTGATATAGAACTAATATTAGTTAACTATAGAAGTATATACCTTTACTACTTCTATTTTCTTAATTTTCTTAATTATATTATTTATAGCAATATAATTTTTTAAGGCTAAGGAAATATATAAAATATTAATTTTTCCTTTTAATATTAAATATAATAAAATAATTTATAATAGATCTTATTATTTTAAAAGAGTTAAGAAATGCTATTTTAAAGCTAGCTGATAAAATAATTAATTAAAGTTTTCATTTAAATGTAACTAAATCTTTATTTTGATATGAATTAAAAATAAATCTATAGATAAAAAGAATAAAAATAAAAAGTATAATTAATATAAAAATATTATATTTATATATAATAAACTATGCTAGATAAAATAAATAAATAGTAATGTAATTTTTAAATTAAACTTAATAAATTATTTAAAATTTAAATAAGGAAATTTTTATTTAAAAATGATATTAATTTTATATTAATTTAATTTATTTAATTATATTAAGATTATAAAATTAGTTTATCGTCTTTTGTGAAATTTTGGAATAAAGTAAAAATTTATTTTTGGGATTTCTTTAACCTAGCCAATGATAAAAAGATGTATAAAAAATTTGATGTTTATATAAATTCCATTTATCTTTTATTGGATTTATAGGATTTAAAACTTAGTTGGACAAATATCGCAAAGTTTTTGAGTTTCAATTTTGATTTTTAAATATTTTTGAATCAAAGCATTTTCTTAATTCTGTTATTAAGAGAAATATTTTATTTTTAATAGAGTTAAATGAATTTAAAGAATTTTGATTTTTTTAATTGAATATGCTAAATATAAGACATCATTGTAATTTTTAGTTTATCGAGCCTTAAATTAAGATTTTATAATCCTTTTCAATTTAATTGTTAAATATGCATTAAATCATTATTTTTCATTTTTTTAACAAATCTGGTTTCCTTTAACTATAAATTTGTTCTAGAATAATAAATTTATTGATAATTAGTGCTTTTTTTAGTTAAAATCCCTTTTTATAAAGATATTTTAAATTTATCATCCCTCAATTATGTTCAGATAAAATTAAGATTATCTTTATCTATTTTTAAATGATATGCTACTTTAACTATACTAATATTTAAACATCCTAAGTTCTTTATATTTGACAATTTATTTCATATTGTCAAAAAATACATTCTTGCCTATTTGGTTATAAAATTTGATGCCCTTTCACTATTTTTCTGATTTATCATTATGACTACTTTCATTTTTATAGAAAATAAAAAGGAGAATAAATCATAAAATTTTATATAAATGAAAGAAATAAATTTTCAAAATAACTTGCTTAACTTAAGAATAGTCATAAATTATGTAAAATAACTAAACCATAAATAATTAGATTCTATGCTTAATTATTAAAAATATCAAAGGATATCTATTTTAAAACTTTAATTCCTTTTATATTATTATACTACTATTCTTATAACTACACTATTCCTTAAAGATTATTAAATCAAATTAATTTAAAAATAAACCAAAAACTAGTTTTATAAATTATAAATATAACCATAATCTAGCAAATGTTTACTATTATTAATGCAAGCATATATCTCACGTTTTTATATCGACAAAGAATTATTTAGGGATTATTAATATTTATCACTTAATTATATTAAACTAATAAAGATTTAAAAAATAAATAAATTGTTTTTTTCTTTTAAATAGAAGAAATATTCTACTTTAATCTAAATTTTTTAATTTGCAATTTTATTTTTTCCTTTTGCTTTAACTGTAAACATTGATATATAATTAATAAAAGATATTAAATTTCCTTTTTCAATCATATTTAAAATAAATAAGACTTTTAACTTTCTAGAAATAAAAATAATAATTTATTTCTAGAATCTCTATTCCTCAATCTACATGAAATATTTTTAATTCTAGTTTAATATGCAAAATGATAAAAAGACTAAGAGTAGAGGCTAATTTAATGTTAAAATAATTAATTATCACCAAATACTTCAGAACAGAAATTAAAGTTGCAAAGATTCCCATAAGTTTTATAAATATTCTTAATTTAAACCTTTAATTTAACTTAATAAAAAGATTCAATTAAAATAAAAAGGAAATAAATTAAAAAAATTTTAGAAATACACAATTAGATTTAAAATGCTGGTCTGTTCTTATTTACATATATAAAGCTTATATCCTTATTTTATATATTTGTTTCTCTTTTAGTAGATAAAAGTTTTCATCTTAAAAGTTAAAACTTTATAATTAAGAGATTGATTATTTAATATTATGCATATAACTCTTTATAATTTTTAATGCTTTTGATTTAACTTTATTAAGTGCTTTTAGATTTAATTTAGCTTTTATCTACTAAAGATAATTAAATTATTTTTATAAATAAACTTTAGACTAAAATAAGTTTAAAATGTATCCTTATTTATTAATAAAATGCTTACTTTTTTAAATCTTGGAAATTAATTTCTTAATTATTAAAACTTAAAATTATATAAATAGCTTAAAGATTATAAGGTTCTATAAATAACTAGATAAAGCAAAGTTTAAAATAATATCATAATAAAGCTCTTATATTATAATTATAGAATAAGCTTAATACTCAGTTAAGCTTTATTTAGCTTTTATATTTATAAATAAACCTCTATATATTTTATATAAGCTATGCAGTTATATTTGATTGGCTTTTTTAACGTTAATTTAATTACAAATAATAATAGTAGAATTAAAAGGGAAAGTGTAAAGTTATTTTAATTCTAAGAGAAGATATAAACATATAATAAGGCTTTAAAAATGTTTTAAATAGCTATATTTAATAAAATTACTAAAATAGAAAATTATTATGTAAAACTTATTCTTTTGATAGAAATAGCTATTTAATAACTAAAAGCATAATATAAATTATACAAAAAGAATTATTATTAAAAGGCTAAAAATAATCAAAAAGGATCTAAGCTTAAATTTATTTTAATTAAGTTCATATATAAAAGTTTTTATTTTACATTACTCTAACAATTAAATATTTAGTTAAAGGTTAAATAAATTGGTTAGAAATTAAGTTACTAAATGAAATACATTTTATTTAAAGTGTTAGAAATATAAGCTTTATAAATCATTAAGAAAGAAGATATTACCATAATTTTTTTAACTAAATTTTGGATTATAAATAATTTTAGCGATAATTCCTTAAAGCTTTAATTAACATTTTTAAATAAGGGATTTTAGTTTATTCATTGTAATTTCTTAGAGTTAACTAAGTTAAATTAATTTGTTCGTAATTAATTTAAGGAATTTATAAAATATTCTATCATTATTTTTTAAATATTTATCTTTGCTAGTTCAGAGAGCTTTTGAATAAATGAATTTCATTTTTTTAAATATAATAGCAAATGAATATAATAATACTTTTAAACTAAATAGTAAAAGTCAAATAATTTAGATCTTTTTCTAAAGACATAAAAAGAGGAATAAAAAAGCAAGGACAGATGATAATTCAATTCAGTCTGAAAATTTCTTTATAAATTAGATTTATTGGAACGAATATATTATCTTGAAGTTGCAATAGATATTTATTAACTTGCTAAATATAAAACAACTCTAAGATGGATATCTCATATGCATAATAGTTTATAGTTCCTATATAATTAATTTTTAAAAGAAAAGAAAGAAATAAACTAGACTTTCAATAGATATTTTCATTAAGATTATCTACGAACTTAATAAATTTTAATTAAGTTCTGATATAGAAATTAATAATCTTTTTACATTTTAAAACTTTCTTTCGAATTTACTAGAAATAAATCAAAAAAGAGATGAAACATGACAAGATATTTGACACTGTTGGAAACTCAGTAGAAATAGTTTCTTTTGTTATGCAGCTAATTTTTAAAATAAATTCATAATCTAACTATAAAAAAGTAAAGGCTAAGATTAAATTAAGAATATTTATTTATCTGGAATTTTTCTTTTTCTTAAAAATTGTTGTAAAAGTTAAGAAATGATTATCTAAGAAAAGTTAATCAAGGTTAAAATATTCTATTATGTATTTCGTTGGTAATTGAGTCTAATTTATTAATAGCTTTAACAAAGCAAAGCGTAATTTATGACTGAGACTTATTTTTATTTAACTTATTACAAAAATAAAATTGTAGCCATAAAATATATCTAAAATTCAGAGAATTTAAAATTAGTTGTAATCAATTCTTTTTCAATTCTTATAATAGAAGTTTTTGTCTCTTTTAATAGATATTTGAATCAATTAACTTTAAATATAAAAGATATATAGATTTGTATAAAGAATCAAGAAGCTAAATTTAAGAAATACTATATATTAAACAGGGTATATCGAAATGAAATTGATATACCTAATTAAAATTCTCTTAATCTCTTAAAATTTTGATATTTAAAATATTATTTGATTGATTTTAAAAAAAATTTAATTATAAAGAGTAAGTTTAAACTATTAATAATCTTTGCTGAGTGTATTTGTTGTCTTAGAGTTATATAAACTATGAAAGTTAATACAATTTTCCCTATAAAAATCACATTTATAATTAAAATTAAATTCTATTAATACTTTAAACATTTTTATTGCTAGCTTAAAAAATATTTTATTTATTATAATTATAAAATATAATATCAAGCTATTTTAGTTATAGGTTATAGCTTTAGAATCCTTTTTAAAAGTTAGAAATATTTTAGACTTAATTTCTTTCTTTAAACCAATTAAAACTCAAATTTTATTATTTTTTAAGTATGTTTATCTTAAATATTAAACTTAAGAAATGCTTAATTTATTTCATTGAAGACTAAATATATTAAATTTCATATAAAATTGTAAATATATCTATTTATACTTATAATATTTCTTTTAATATTAACGCAAAAAATAAAATGAGTTATACCATTTATAGAGAAATTAATTAAAAGGTAGAATGAAAATTTAATAAAATAGTTGTTATAATTTAATATTCTAAATATAGAAGAATTAAGATTATAAGAATAAGTAGTTAGGTTATTCTAATAGAGAACTTTATTCTTATAAATTACTAGATTCTTGCAAATATTTTATGAGCATGAAAAGAATGTTAGTAAAGAAATTAATATTTAACTTAGTTAATAAAAAAACACTCTTACCTCCTTCTAAAGAGTGAATTAAGTAATTTAAAGTATAATCAATCTACCTAAAAATTTAATTTTAAGCTTTCTCATAGATTCATTGGTAGACTTTACAGAGTTGCCTTTAATCAATTAAGCTCAATAAAGATAGAATAGAAAGATAAAATAAAATGATAAATTTAAAAAATTAAGATACTTTTATTTTATTATAATTTAAATGCTAAATTTATCATTACTCGTGTACTCATTTGAAAAAAAATCAAATATGACTTTAGATTCGTCCATTAAAGTTTGGGCGGAAGCATTAAGCAAAAATAATTAAAATTTGAGTATATTTTTTTAATCCTAAATAAAATCATTGATATATGAAATTTATATTCTAAAGAAGTTTATCTTTTAAATTAAATTACATACTTTATTAATTCAATCCATTTAAAAATTAAAATATCTCTTCATTTTGATTTTTTTCTTTTTTAATTCTAAACTTATTAAAAGACTTAAATTTTTTACCCTTAAATTAATGTTAAATCTTTTATAATTATTTATTTTTAAGTATATCTGAAATAAAGGATTTATTATTTATAATCTGTTTTTAATTAAACTTATATGGTTTTTGTGCATAAATTCATATAGTTATTATATATTTTTGAAGTTATAATAAAGCAATACTTTAAAATTTAACTATATGATTGTAGAAAAAGTAAAGCTCGTAGATTATTACTATAATTATAAATATCTTAAAAAGTATATTGCTAAATATGAAATGAAATATATACTTACAATAAGAAGATTTATTTAAAATTAATTAGCAAATATCTTTCATACCTTTAATTTAAATTATTTCATTATATTTTAAACTCATCTCATCAAAATATTCTAACTTCCATTACAAATTTATTAAATTTTAGTTAATAGATTATTATTTAAACATTCATTTGAAAAATATTTATGATAGTACGTTTGTAATCTATATAACCTTTTTTCAAATATGATTTTTTGGTCCAAATTACATACATATTATTTATAATATCTTTATAAATTTAATGAAATCTATATCATCTTTATAGTTCCATACATTTTATGAATTATAATATCAATTACTTAATAAATTTCTTCTCAACACGGCTCAAATAAGTATAAAAAAATTTCCTAAATTTGATTATGATATTATTGATAAATATAAGAATTTAAGATTAGGACCTTAGTCATTACCCCATTGATAATCCCTATTGTATGTGTGGAGAGTATGAAACTTTCGAGCATATCTTTAAATGTGTGTACTATTCTAATATAATGAAGTGATTATCGGAAAAGATCAGAAATTATGACTTAAGGCGCCTTATACTATACGATCAAGAATATCTAAACTCATTTTCAAGGTATAAATTGGAGTATTTAGACTTATAGATCAAAATATTTCACAAGAAGCTAGTGACAAGGAGACTTGAGATTCTAGAAATGGAGAAAGCAAAAAAGGAAGAAGCTAAAGATGAATAGAAAGAAGAACTAATTAAAGAAAAATGAAGAAATGTAAACAATATTAAAAAACTATTTAAAAACATTTACTAACGTCTATAATTGAAAGAAGCAATTCTTGCAATTAAAGACGTCAAAAAACTCTTTTAGTTTAAATTTATTTAAGATTAGGATCTTAGAGAAATAATTTGATTTTTTACTAAATATTCTATAAATTAACTTCTATTATGATTCTAAAAACATTAATATTTAACTGAAGCTATTTAGAAACTATTTAAAGGATTACATGAATGAGGATAATTGAATATCTCAATTTAATTTTTGAATTATATCATACAAACAAGCAATCCTTGTTAAATATACCTATAATCTATTTTCCTTTCATTGTAAATGGAACTGAAAGAATAAGGAATTATTCAATGATAATGTAGGCGAAATAACTCAAGATTTCAGGCTAAATGAAAGGCAAGAAGATGTAGCTATTGAAACTCTCAAAAGCATCTGTGAAAAAATGTTAGAAATTTCTCAATTCCAAATAAGAATATTGAAACCACTAGAAGAATTTGGAGAATAGAAAGAAGATACTAAAACGACTAAAACTAAAAAGAGAAAGACTATATTGCAACAAATTTGAAAAAATGTACAAGATGAAAGATATCAATCATTATCTAGGTGAAAGGATACATAATGACATTAGCATAGCAAGGAGAATGGTTTTAGAGACATTTAAACTTTTATATTTAGCCACTAGAACAATCTAAAGGCTGGGTGGAAAGAGGTTAAAATACCTCCAAGAACGCCAAACATTTAATTTTGTATTTGTATAATAATTTGCATTTGTAAATATAATCAGAGTTACTATTATATTTTAAGATTAAGCAACTTGATAGATAGAAGGCTAATTACTATAATAATTTTAATTAATCAATGTGTTAATGATATAGTAAAAAGCTTCTGTAAAGTACTAGATATTCAGATTATTCTAATTAGATTTCTTTCTATTAATGATAAAAATGGTGGAAGGTTTCAAGAAAGGCTTCTATACCACCACTTCCTAAGCCAAAAAGGAAGGGAGGAAGCAGGAAACCACTTCTTAGCAGTCGTCTTCTTCACAAATTTAACCTCTTTCTTAATATTAACAACTTTTACAACCTGGAATTTAACAAGAGGAACAGAAGAAGTCTCAGAAAAGCAAGCATATTGAAACACCGACTTCACTAGAGAAGCCGAGAAGGCAGACAAAGTCTGCTTTACACCAGGAGGTGTCGGAATTTAATCTTTCTGGCCAAATGAACATGGAACAGCTCATCCAAGTTGAAATAAACCTCCAGGAAGAGGTCAAGAGACTAAAGAAAGACAACGACAAGTTAATGGAGAATTTTAGCAAGCAAAAGGAAATCGTGTCAAGACTTATGACCTAAGAAAGGGAATTAAGTGAATTTTGGAACATATCAAAGAGTCAGAACTGCTAATCCTAAAATTAGCAATAGAAACAAACGGAGCTGGGCAACAAGCTTGGAGAAATAGAAGAGAAGCTGCAACAGCAAATGAAACTTAATGAGCAAAGAGGCGATCCAATGTTGATAGAGGTAATTGACAAGAAGAAGAAGGCTTAGCCAATTAAAGTCTTTAAAAAGTGCTACTATTGTATTTCAGAGAAACACCTATGAAGAAGGCGTGAGTAATTCCTAAACTTTAAGAACCAGCATCGGAGAAAATAAAGGAAACAGCAAGAATAGCAAAACAAAAAGAGACAACTATAACAAAGGAAAATTAGAGAGAGACTATTCATGAACTATCTTGGAAATATTTATAGGAAGAAACCTTTTCTGAATGGAAGATATAGTTAGAGTCAACAAGAACAAGTGGGTGTGAGAGAGTAGAGACTTATAAACTTATTTTTAATCCCGGAGCAATCTAGGAAAGGCATGAAGAGGTGAAAATCCTTGAAAATTGCTAAACTTAACTATTTTAATAATAATAATAATAACAATAATTTGAGATTTCTTTTCTTTATTTAAAAAACTCAAAATTTTAGATATAAAAATAATGATTCCTACTTAATTTAATTATTAATTTAAATCTTAAATTAGGATTGCTTGAAAATTATTTTTGGAAATAATTATAATTAAACTTTTAATCTAACCAGTAAAATAAAAGCAAAAGGAAAAATATAATAAAAAACCTTAAGTTTTACTTTTAAATAATAAATAATTTAGTTTAATTTAAACAGGGTTCTCTAATCACCATTCAGAAGCATTTTAAATATATACCCTAAACCTAAGTAGTGAATTTACAAAGATTATAAACCCACTTTGAGATAATTAATAAAAAATAAATATTTAAAATAAATAATTAACTAGATATTATATCACACTAAAGAAACAATTTTTATAATATGGAATAAATTACACTAAATAAATCTTTTTCTATATGAGCTATAATTAGATTTATATAGCAAAAATAATTAATTTTTTTAACTTAATTATATGCTAAAATAGGCCATATAATTAAAGACTCTTCTCTAAATAGATTTTATGAAATTCCTCTAATGCAAATATTTCTTTTTCATTTATTTGAATCATTCTTTGCTTTTTAACATCCAAAATATACCCTTTCATCAGCCTTTTATTCAAACATATTTTTAAAATTTTCTTTTTTTAATTAGATAAAGCTTTAAAATAGATTTTATGTAAGAAAAAAATTAAAGATTAAAGTATGCTGCTTAATATGAACTGAAGAGTAAACTTATAATAAGATAGTTAGATTTTAATTTAATTAATTAAAATTCGATTCTAACTCCTCTGCAATTCAAGTTTTCCATTAACTTCTTATTGTCTTTCTTCAATTTTTTGACCTCTTCCTGGAGGTCCAACACCGCTTTATTAAGCAAATCATAACTTATTTACTATCATGTGGTGAGATTTGAAAATTCTAAGCGCATAATATTTTAGCTTACTTCCGAGACTTTTCTTCAGAAGTGGGAGATTCGATTTGATGGAAGATCTTTTTGGTGCACTTTTCCTAGCCCTAGTCTTTCAAGGATGTCGTTAACTCCTGCTTTTTAAAACCGCGAAGAATCCTGATTTGAAGCCTGTCATTTTTAATTTTCTATATTTAATTACATTTTAGTTTATTTATTTACAAGATAACAATCAAAAAAACATTAACAATATTTTTCGGTAACTTTATAATTAAGAGAATATTTTAAATAAAATTAGAATAATATGTTTAATTTATTTTATTCCATAGATCAAACTATGAATATGAAAATCTAGTTACTTTAAAGAAAATGCTCTCACACAATCTTTCTAATTTTAAACTTCTTATCATAAAAAAAAATTTATGGAAGTAAGTTAGAATCTTTAAAGAGAATTATAATCTAATTCAAATCAAAGCTATCCCTTATATTATAAGTAGACCTCAAAAATAATTTAATAAAAGTATAAATATTAATAAAACCTAGCAAGAGAAAGTTTATTCGCCTAAATACTCATAAAGCTAGTTTAATTGCTAAAAGCGTATATTATTATTTGGTATAGTTAATAATATAAATTGAAAATTATAAAAAACTAGTAGTCATGCCTTAAGTTTAAATTTTAAAATTTCTAGATAACTTAAAATTAAGTACTTATTGATTTAAAGAAACAGAGAAATAAATAATTAAAAAAATTAAAGTTTTGAAAATAACAAAAAATTAAAAGACAATCATAAGCTCTATTAAAGCAAATGAAACCAATTTAATTTAGGAAATTATCGCTTATTTATAATAAATCCTTAATATAAGATTAAATTATTGTTTTATAAGAACGAATACACAACGTTCAAAAATGAAGATAAATTTATAGGATACATTTAGCTATTTTTAAGCTAGAAATTAAATAAGAATGCTAATATCTCATACAATAAAATTTTATTAACTTCATATATTATATATAAAATGGCTTCTAAGAAATAACAGAACTTTGAACTTTACACTTAAACAGGAAAATTCTCTAAAAAATAAAAAAAACGAAATAATTACAATAAGTGAAAGTGAGAAATATGATTGATATGATAAACATTAACCACTTGGAAATCCAGAACTAAAAAAACTTCCGACACAAACTCAAATAGAAATATTATCTAAGTCATTAAAAGAGTTTATGTTTAAAAATAGATACCTCACTGATAAAGTAGAAAAATTAGAAAAACTAATAACGTCTTTACTTGAGAAACAATATTAATCATCATAAGAAATAGAAAACAAACTGGAACAAAGAATTCTTTAAATTTAATAATAAATTCAGGTAACGCCATTTTCGATTTAACAGAATTAATCAGATCCTATGGAAATAGAAAATGAAGCCTCAAATTAAAATAAACAGCAAACGTTTATTTAAAATAAGTAGTAAATTTAAATTAAATAAGTGTTACAGGAATAATAGTTTAAAAGAAGAATAAAATGCTACGTGTGCAATAAATAACACCAATGAAAATACTGCTACTAACTAAGCGAAATTTAAAGAAAGAATAAATAAGATATTTTTAGAAAACTATTTACGATATATCCAACATAAAGCGGAAAAATTTATAGAAAAAAATTCTTTAATTCAAATCTTAATCCTTGGAGAAATAATTAGGAAAGCTACTTGCAAGATGAAAACTATTCAGAATATTAAAGGATGTTGCGCTAATGAAGTACTACACCGCCTAACTAAGCCTAGTAGAAATTCAAGACAAACTAATGGAGACAAGCTGATAGAATAGGTCAGATGGCTGAATACTAAGGTTTTAACAAAGCTTTTATCTTTTTAACTTTTTTTTTAACTTACTTCTTTATAATTTTGATTGGATATTCTTATTTGTTATATATTAATAAATGGCTAGCTTCAAGAAGGGTTTTTACACACCTCCTCAATGAAGGAGAGAAAACCTGAAGCACTTTCTTCTACCACGTCTTCGCTTTAATTAGTCCAACCTTCTTTATTACGAATGGAAACTAGATTCATAACCCAAGCTCTCAGACTACACCGAAGCAAAGTCACTGATTGAAGAAACATGATATAATAATACACTCAGCGGAAAAAGGATATTAATATATCTATGATTGGACGGATTTCACTAAAAGGAGCATAAAATAAGAAAGGAATGAAGTGGTAAAAATTTCACAATCTAAGCAATAAATTAAAAAAGGAATGAACAACTTATTTCAGCCAACTCCCTGAAGACTAAATGGTAAGAGTCTACTAAAATGCCTTTGATGATCTATCAGATATGGTGGGCACAGTTTATTTTAACCATTATCTGGAAAATAATGATTTAGTTGAGAAAAAGGCCATAGACTAAAAAGTGATACGAGTGTTTAGGAATCAAATATGGAGTGAATACGGACAAGCAATAGCCAAATTGATCGTAAACTAAAACGAAATAGTATATTTAATATTCAATAACGAAGAAAGATACTATCAATTCGATTAATTCAGGGAATGAACATTCAAAGGCGTTAGAATTCCAATCTAAGCAAAAAAATAATTAGAATAATTTGACATTCATAACTACCCAGTTTACTTCATATTAAACGAATATTCAAACATGAAGGAATAATGGAAATAATGAGACAATATGGAAAATCTAGAGGAGAGGTATAGCATACATATCCAAACACTGCAATGCTAACAAGTAGCAGTGTAGTGTACTTAGATTTAAAGAATATAGACGAAGCAAAGAGGATACCAGAAATAATAGACCGGAAATGAAACAAAATAAAAATACAACATCCAACAAATTTTATTTGCTACCATTGCAAATTAAAAGGGCACTCAGACTAACAATGCAGAAGGGTGGAAGCAGCAAAAAGGAAAAAGCTACATATAAAGAATTAGAGATGCTTGAAGGAGAAGTTAAATTAACAATAAACAAACTAGAATTAAAAGCAAATAAAGCAAACAAGAGGAAGAAAGGGAAGAAGAGAAGGAAATAAAACGAGGAGAATAGGAAAATAATTAAAACAACTAAATAATTAAATAATAAAAAGTCTTTTATGCTAAATGAATAAATAATAATTATTTTTCATCAAAATTTAATTGGACATAACTAAGGCAGAGGGATAGAGAAATTTCATAGAACTAAATAAAATAGAAACAAACAATTATATAATAAAATTTAAAAAAATATAATATAAAACAAATCAGAGAAAAGGATAGGATAAGTGATGGTAAAAACGCTAAGCTCTAATAGAAGAAATAAGAAACAAACAAAATAGCATAATTTAGTATGTAAGGAAAAACGTAAATTAGGAAAAATAACAAAAAGAAATAGAACTAGTTCAAAAAGAATAAAATGCAAGATAAAAGTGGGAAGTAAGAAGTAAGAAGTAAGAAGCAACTGAAACAAACTTCAATTAGAATTTACTATACTAAGAAACAAAAAAAAATTGAGCAAATACCCAGCAACAATTAATAGTAAAATGCAAAAGAAGAAGAATAGAATAGATAAGAAGAAGGAAAAGATAGATAATAAGTGGAAAAATATAAAAAAGGGGAAATAACTAATAATGAAGAGAATATAGAAGCAGAGAATGATAGATAAGATGAAAGAAAAATGGAGTAGGAAGATGAATAAAAAGAAGAAACTGATGAAGAGGAAGCAGAGGAGATGGGTGAAAAAGAAGAATAAGAATAAGTCATAAAAATAGGGACAACAAATGTTAGGAGAGTTATAAGTGCAAAAGAGGCACTAGCAAATTCATGGCTCAAAAAAGTATTCACATAATGGTAATATAAGAGATTTAGATTGAAGACTAAAAAATATGTGTAATATAGCAGGAAATAAAAACTTAATAAATATGGGGTCAAAAAAAGAAAAAGGATTAGCATTCTATATTAGAAACGACATTTGTAAGGAGATTTGAGGAATATAGAATGAAGTTAACCAAATGCGCTTTTTGGAGGAGCGAGAGTGATGGCCATTGAAATAAGGAGAAAACTGGCAGTAATAAATATATATGGACCTGTAACAAATGACAAATAATAATATGAGCCATTCTATAACTTAGCGAACGAATTTAAGCTATATATGCAACAAAAAAAGGACTTAATGTAATGATCATAGGAGATTGAAATGCGCACATAGAGTAATGACTACCAAAGAAAAAAACTCAGCTGGTAAGAGAATGCTACAGTTCATGGAACAGAATAATTTAATATGCCTTGATCCAATTGAAATAGGTGCTTTCACTCACTAAAACAATGAATATAAAATAAATTACTTTTTAATTGAAGAGATAATGAGAAGAAAGGTGATAAAAAGTGATTTTTATTACTCATACGTAATAGGGGACCATAGACCTGGTATTATATAGATAAAGATTGGTAAAGAAGTTAGAAAACCATAAAAGATAGCAAAAATAAATTGCCTACTATTAAAGAAAAAGAGATTTATGAAAAATTTGAAAAATTTTTACAAGAAAACATCTAAGAAGAAGAAATTGAAAGTCTAAACGGTACATAGACTTACAAATGATGAAAGAAAAAGATATAAGAAGGAGCTCAAATGGTATTTGAACAGCTAAAACAAAAAAAATTTAGATATATAAATACTCAGAAACAACAAAATAGTACAATAAAGATTTCAGAAAACGCAGCAAATAATTAAAATAAAGGATAAAGAACAATGAAGAAATAAATGAAAATAAACAAAACGATAAATATAGAGAATACCAAAGAGTAAGACAAGAATACATTTAATCAAGAACAAAATATTAAAAAAATTAACTTAACCTATTTATTGACAATGTAAATAAAGGAAACCTGACAGAAATGTGGAAGAAACTAAAAAGCCTACTTAATAGAAAAATATAATTAGTGAGTATTCTTATCAAAAGAAGATGTTAAGAATTTCAGGAACGAATGATAGCAGTTATATGAAGATGATGATAATACGATACCAACTAAATTTTTAAACAAGAGACAAATAGTGGTAAACGAATATGAAATTTGAGAAAACATTAATTAATTGGCGAAATGGAAAGCAGCAGGACCTGATGAAATTTATGTAAAAACAATTTTAGCGGGTGGAAAAAAATTAAAAGAAGCAATTTATAAAATTATAGCTAAGATGATTTAAAAGGGAGTAATACCTTAGGAGATGAAACAAAAATAAATAATACTAATATACAAAAAAGGAGGATAGATAAACCCTATAGTATATTATTAAATTAAGTTTCATTTGTAAAGTTAAATATTTAATCTGATAATTCCTTTAAGTTCTCTCTTAAAATAAATCTTGTTATTTATCATTTCTTAATAAATTATTTTAGTAACTCATATCTTTCTAATTTATTCAGCTTTTTTTTTAAATACCTCGGCTTTCTAATTTCAATTTTAATCTAAATAATTTTTATTATTTCTAGTTAAATTCTACGATTTAAATGGTCTATTAAATAAATAATATTATTACTAAAAATCTAATATAAATGAACTAATTAACTAAATTCTCAGAAAGCTATTGCAAAATTAGTATATAAGCAAGATAAAGCTAGACATATATTTATATTTACTGACTAAGTTATTTATTTTAAGTTATAATTTAAAATATTATAGCTTATTATTTATTTGCAATTCTTGATCACTTTCTTTTATATCTATCTCTTCTCTTTAAACTTTTCTATAAGATAATACTAAATTACGGCTTCTTCTACTTTCAAAGAGTTTTATTGAGTTTTAATTTTTCTTCGTTTAAAAAATCTGGCTGTCTAAGTTGAAAGAAAGAAATGCTAAATATACTTAGAGATTATAAAGATAAGATAAATAAAATATTAACAAGCATATATCAAAGATAATCTTTAATATTTATAGTTATTATTAGTTATAGTAGTGATTATAATATTCAATTTCTTTTTAAAGAGTATGAAAGTTAGTACCAAAATGTTTCTGCTTCATCTGGTCTCTTTGATTCTTATCTTCTTCTCTCCTTTTTTATAATCAAAATTGATTACTTTCACTCTTCATATTCTTGTAATTCTTCCACAGGTTTGAGTTAGAAGGTGTTAGAGAACATTCTAATATTTGTGCCAAATGACTCAATTAGGTTAATTCTTCTAAGTAATAATTGCTTTTGATTTCAGTCATGTCTTTGTTGTTTTGTAATTCCTTATAGAATAGCGATATGTAAAATCAGGATAACTCTGAGATCTGGATTTTGGTTCCTTCTAGTCGACCTCTCGTACCGATAGAGAGAACCCTCAAACAAGCAAGTCTTATCACACAATGGGCCCGTTCTTACTTGCTTTTGATGGCATCTATTGCAAGAATACTTGCAATGCAGACATGGCTGCACCGGATTACCTACTCGGTCGACTAGAAACCAGAATCCATTAAAAAAAAAATAATAATTCGATTATAGAGCGCGTAGCACTCTCGTTGTTCGCAGCTCTTTAAATAATTTTATTTAATGTCGAAAAAATAGTTTATTTGTCTCTCTATCTTGTTTTCTCTTCCTGCGGTACGTCCCTGTAATTTTTCCTTCCAAGCATAGGATGCAATATGCGATTACTGGTACATTTCCCCGACCTATGATTAAGAAAGTTTCCTCCTGGTATTCAGAGTTCTCCAGCTTGTCGCATCTTCCTTCTCTTGTTTTTGATTTCTCTTCTTCCGATTTATCCTCCGTCCGCGCTCATTTTTTTGTTGCCTTATTGGGCCTCCAAGCAGCATCCGAAGAAGAGGGCTTTTCACCCTATTTAAATTATAATAAAGCTTTATTCTTAATTATCAGTTTATTTTTAGAAATAACTAACATCAAACTTATTTAAATCAAACAACAAATAATTTTATAAATTTATAACTAAATATAAGCTAAATTTTAAAAACTGCTAATCATTATTAGTACATTTTTATATTTGTCGATTTTATATACAGATAAAGAAATATTTTAAATCATATATGATTTAATTCAAAACCTTTTTAAAATCCGAAGATTCGTTAATAAAAAGAAAAAATATAACATAATTTGCAATAGAAAACTTAATCTAAAATATTTAAATCTATTAAGCTTAAATCTATTATTTCTTTGTATGATATTTAAATTGTATTATTTAATTCCTTTATTTTAGAGTAAATATGAAAAAAAAATTAAATTATAATATTTTTCACTTTTTTTGGCTTGAAAGTATTTGAATAGCTTGAAAAATTAATAATTCTTGCATTTATTTAAATTTAACATTATATAATCGTATTAAATATATTTTCCTTGCTAATTTTTAATCTTTTTTCATTTTAAATATAACTAATATATTTATTAACTTCTTTAAATTATTATTTTACTCTTTCTATCCCTTTTATTAATAATTTTATAATATGTTTAATTATTATAAAAGAGAAGTAAATCTAAAACTAGTAACGATAATTATAAAGCTAATAATATTTATGATTTTCTAATTTTTATATTGATATTACATTAAAATCATATTTCAAAATAATTATTCTGACTTATTAAATATAACTTTAATATTCTAAGAAAAAAATAAAATTATTTATAAATGCGATGTTGAATATTAAGTGTAGTGTAAAGTTATGCCAATAATGCTTATTTAAAATTGAATTAGTTAAAAAGTGAGTATGATATATTTAATAAGAAATAATACAAATAATTCTAAACATTTTAAATTTTTTAACTAATAAAAATTTTACAGTTCATTTTTTCAAAATATTCTGACTTTCATTAAATATCCACTTAAGTTGAATACCATGCCATCATATAACTTTTGGCTCATAGATTGCTTTCCTGGCTATTTGATCCTTTCAAAATCATTTAATTAAATAAAAGTGCCATTTGAACTAGGCTTAACTTGATTTTAACCTTCCCATATTCCATCATACAAAAGCCAACCAAATTAGTTATCATATCTTATCAAGGCATGCTAACCAGAAATGGCTTTAAAATTATCTACGAGTACTCTTTAACATACTTAAGGATTAGAACCTATATAATGATTAAATGGTCTAGCAAGATTAGCTTCTCAAAAAACCTCAGGTCCATCAGCAATAAGATTCCTTTATTGATCAAATTTATAAAGTTGAAATTAAAGTAGAGGTTTTGAAGTCCAATCGATAGAGATTTCGTCAAGATATCTAAGATTTATTTTTCTATCTGTTTTGCCTTTAATTCCAGACAAAGGATCTTAAGGTATATTCTAGTTTGTTTGTACATTTGTAGAAGTTTGTATTTTTACATTAGTTTCTGTAACTTCTCACTACATTTACTAGCCATACACCTAAGTTGCAAATGGATTTGAATTTTATGGTTAGCATGATTATTCAGTGAAGTCTGTGTTTGTATTTAAGTTTGATTATTATGGCTGAAAACTTTATTAATATTTAAATGGTCCACTCAATAAAGAATAATTTACCCAATACCCCTTTGACTTACCACTTGAACTATAATTTGAGCCATGCTATAATTCTCTTAAGTTTATTTTCTCAGGGTTAAAATTTTCGTTTTAAGCATAAGAATTAATACAAGCAGTAGTGTTATGTATTTTTATAAAATCTTAAGGATATTCAATTGCTCTAGGATTTATTCCATTTTATTGATCTTATTCTTTTTCTACTACTTTACACTAAGTTACTACTAAACGAAAAGATTCAGCGAAATCAATCACAAGACCCTTCTAAAGAACAACTGGTGTTTTTTGTAATTTAATGCTTGTTCCTCTAAAACTACCTCGATCATAAAGATATCATGACTTTTCATTCTTTATATGATAGATTTAGCAATGCTTTCTTGAAATACTAGTATCTTATACCCAGAACGAAATATTATTTTTTTTATAACTTCCATCATTTCTTCCAAAATTTACTTTTCCATTCTGCTCATTTTATTGAACTTCAGTTAATCCAAATTCTTTAATATACCATGTAGTTTCTAATTAAAGTTTTTATAATTAATTTCATCCGTTTCTGTTTTATACTCCAATAACTTTAACTTGTATGAAAGGATCAAAGTTTTTGAATTTTATGTATCTTGCTTAATAAATCATAGCTTTATCTAAAATGTTTTACCTTTCAGTGGGAATGTTTCATTTTTTAATAAAAAAATAGTTAATTTCTATTATATTTATTATATTTATTAATTTAATTTCTAGATTAAATTCTTCCCTAATAACTTAGTTTAAACCTATGGGAACTCTTTCGATCATTTTTATATTCTATTTGATGCTTGCATACGCTCTAAAACAACTAAAGAATACATCAAAAGATATTTTTCCTTAAATTTTAAGATCAACGAAATAAAGACAAAATTTCTTAGCTTATTCATCAGTAACCCATTCATGAAAATGCTAGCATATTTAATTTTATCCCATTTATCCATGAGGTATTTAAAATTGTTTTTTTAAATAAATTTCAAAATCAAGTTAGAATTAATCTATTAATTCTTTTACTGGGTTATGATTCTGGTTAAATTGATCTTCTATACTGAATTCTAATTATTATCTCAATTCCTCATATCTATTTGCTATTTCTTCCTAAGTTAAGTTTTCTATTTATTCAAAAAACTCATATAATTTTTATTGAGCTTATTATATTTTAGCATGAAGAGCACCAAATCATTATTTTTATTCCTCTTCTATATGTAAATTACTTTCAATACTTTGCCCTCCATCTATTTCACCAACTATAAATGAAATATTATTGAATACTTCACCCAGTCTTTCATTAGCTTATATTAGCTCTTCTCCGTAAGTTTAAACATCTTCTCTTCCATAAATTCTCTCTAAGCCTGATCTCCTACTTATTTGCTTTATTGATAATTTCATTTAAGCTAAAAGGACATGAATATTGTTTAATCTCTAAATATACTGTTTAGGTACTTAACCTTAGTTCCAAAGAGCATCTAATCTATTAGTGAGGATAAGTAAATTTTCAAGACGAGCTTTAAATTTAATAAGTTTTTCATGGTTGTTAGTGGCGCTAGAGATATCTTCCAGTATCTCTTATATTTTTTAAGAGAGATTTTTGGTCTAAATACCTAGCATTTGAAAAATAGATATATAATAAATATTAACTAATCAATTATAATATAAGCTTATATTATAATCTTATTTTATTTATCTTAGAAACATTTAAGCTAGCAATCAAATCCCATACATGCTCCTATTTCTAAAATTATTAATTAAATTCCTCAAATAAGACTAATAAGGTGATATTAGGATGTATTAAATCTAAAAGGAGTTGATTATTATTTAAAATATAGCTAACTTAATTTTAATTAATTATTTTTAATTTAAATATTATCTCTTAAAGTTTACATTTATTATTTTAAATTTATCTATTATTTATCTATTGCTTATCTACTGTTTATATCCATTTTTAGTGTAGTGCTTAAGCTGTTTCATAAGCATTTATAACAATTTTACATTAAATCTTAATGAATAAATCTATTAATAAAAATTATTAATAAAATTCTTAAATATAGTTCTAATATTTTATTAGTTAGCTCCAAATATTTTTATCTGGAGCACATTTAAAATTTATATATGAACCATCATAAAACCTCTTCTGCTTATTTTAGAAGATAACTATTCTTTTTACAGAATTACTATACAGTTAATAAAAAGAATTAAAACCTTTTATTTATTTGTTTTTCCTTAATACTTATATACTTGTTTTTCAGTTTAAGTTATTAAGGAAGAATAAAAAGGGAGATAGTTAATTAATTATTCTTTTAATTTAAAATAACTAAATAATTTATAACAAATCTTTGATTTATAATAATTATTTAAATTATAAACTTAATTAGATGAGTAAAGAAGATAATTAAGTATTAATATACTTATTAGATTTGCTTATTATAACACTCCAATTTTTAATAAGCATAATTGTATAAATTAGAGACTTTACTAAGGTAGTCTAGTATAATTTTATATAAATAACAGAATTTGATTATAAAATTTAAATTAAAAGAATGTAAATAAGTCATTGTAACTATTAAGATTTCTTATAACTAACTCAATATAAGTTTATACTTTAAAGCTCTGTCTTAAATAAAGATTAAATCTAATTTTATAACTTAAAGCTAAGTTAAAATACTGCTGATATTAGATTATAGAATAGGTGAAGAACTAAATATTCTCTTTTTTAAATAAAATCATTCAACCTTCATTCATATTTTTAGTTTTACTCTGTAAAATAAATTGATCGAGTAAAGTGATAAAGAAGTACATAAGCATGATAGTATGAAAAAAATAGATGATGAACATTTTTTTTAATTTAAGTCATAAATTTAAAGCTGAATAACTTCATTAAAATATTTATTTTTAAGGTTATTGTAAAACCCTAATTTTTATTCAAATTGTATATGTTTAAAATAATTTAAACCAATTAAATTATTAAATTTTTAAGAAAAATCAAATATTTTTAATTAAAAAAATCTTCTGATTATATTCGCTCATTAAGCAAATTTGTTGAAAGATTTTAATTGTCTCCTCAATAATAAAAAAATTACTTAGAATAAATGAACATTAAATATAATTGCCAAACTTATTTAGATCCTTTAATGCTGAATTAACTTAGAAAGATAAACTAAATATTAAAATAATGATGATAAGTTTATAAATCCCATTTGCCTTTAGATGATATCTCTCAAGAGTTGTATTAAATTTAATGTGAAAAAATAAAAAATTCCAACTTCGTCTTGCTCAATGCTGTTGATATTATTGAAGAAAATATTTTAATTAGTAGTTCTATTAAATAAGTTTAATCTTAATTTATTAAATCTTTGATCTTAGTTTTAGATTAACTAAACTATTAAGAAATGAAATGTTTTTAATTTGGACTTTATAAAATTTCTTTAATCAAGATTTGAAATTTAATATTCTTAATCTTTTTTAACTTGCTTTGCACTTATAGATAAATCATGCATCCTTTTTATTAATAAAAAAGCTTTAACTTTTTTTAATTTTATATAGCAAAAATCAAATATACATATTAGCTATTTTATAGAATCATTTCAGCAAAATTTTCCAAATAGCTTCTTTTTATCTTATCAAATATAAATCTTTCAGAATACTTTTACTAGCTAATTATTTCTTAAAATCTAACTTTTAAATTTTAAATTATTATATTAAGTTTTTAAATTAAAAAGATAAAAGGTATTTAGATTTTTCACTTGATGCAAATTGAATGGTACTAAAATAATTTAATTTAATTTAAGGTTATTTGAATATTATATCAGCTTATATATTTCGCTATAGTTTTCTTTAAATATTTCAATCCTTTTAGTCATGCTTTATTAATTCTTTTTAGAATTTAAGTTCTAAATATTAAGATAAATAAATTATTTATTTGCTCTTTATTCAATTGAAATTTAGATTTATGCCAGACTAAATCATAAAAATTAAAATTTTGTTCTAGGATAATTATAAATAAATCTTCTGCTATAGTCTCTTAGTATAAAATAACTTTCTCTTAATTTTAAAACTCTAGTATTCACTTAAACTAGCTTTTGCTTTATTTTATATTACTAGCTGTATATGAAATTCCTTCTAATATTGTTCATTTTAATTAATAATTCACCAAATTTCATTTCCTTTTATAAATCATAGTAAACTCAAATTGAATCTAAAATGTAATGAAATTAGCTAGAAAAACAAAATTAAAAGCCTACCAGAGTATAATTATAGAGATTGAATTACTAAGAACTTAAGATAATAAATTATATATATAATTTAATAATAAGAGACTTTATCTCAGATGCTTATTTATAATATAAGCACTTTATTTATTTTAGCAATCCAAGCAATGTAGATATTCTTAGCGTATACAACTTTATTGTAAGGAAGCTTTTTTGGATTTAATAATATTGATTTATTATATAAAGATTGCTAAAATTAGATCTATTTTTTGAATTTATAAATCCAATTATAGAAATAATGCTTAGCCTTGTTAAAAGCGATTTAAGTCTATAAACTATTGATCTAACTAAGTAAGCCAAAGTTAGCTATCTATAGTTGCTTATGTAATAATTTGAGTAAAAGTACAAAAAATGATAGTAAATAAAATATTTTAAGCATATCTAGCTTTTATTTAGAAATTATGAGCATAATTATTCATAAAAGCATATTATATCTATTTGTAGAATTTAATAGTGAGATCAATATATTTTTATAGAATTTAAGATGGAAGAAAAACCTTTTATTTCTAAACGGAAAGTGATTGAGATAGTTATAATATTTCTTAATTATATAAGTTAAAATTAAAAATTCTATAAATATAGCTTTACAATATAATGCAGAGCTTATAGGTTTCTTGCGAAGGGCAAGTAAATGAGAAAGGTAAAATAACTTAAGCATTAAAATTAATTTATGAAACTGTAAAATTATAAGAGAATATTAGTGCATTATAAAATATGTTTTCACTCTATAGATAAAATTAAACTTAAATACAAATTATTTAAAAAAGTAAGAAAAGTCTCTTATTAAATGTTTAAACTTATAGATAAATTTAAAGAAAAAGTTGAGGTTCATTGTACAACTATTAGGGCTTCTTTTGTATAAATGATAAGGATATTTAAAATGAAAATCTATAGAGAATTAATTAAATAAACTTTGCTTGAATTTAAATAAGTAAGCAGTTTAGGGAAGGCTTAAGAAATAAAAAGCTTACCTAAAACAAAAGCATATATAGTTATTTTTCTCTCTTTTTAGTTTCATCATTTTAAGTTTAAATAAAGAAATTTAAGAACATAGAACCCATAAAAATAAAGTGGTTAGAAATAAAAGATTTAATTATATTAGATTTACAATTAAGTTTTATTTTAAGGTCCAATAGCCTATTACTAAAACAGTTCTTCTTATTAAAGCTATCTAAATCATTTGTTTAAATAATTAATAAAAATTATAATAATAATCATATAAAAGCTCCCTAAGGATGAATTAGTAGTTTTCAATAGTATAAATAGTAAAAGGATTCTTTTATCTTATACAGTTTCCTTTCTCTAACATTGTTGTGTTTTTAATCTTTATTTACAAATCAATAATCAAGCTTTATTTTCAGAATTACTAGCAATTATTAGAACTTATATCCTGATTTAAGATTTTTTATCTATATAATTTTATAATTTTAAGGTGAGTTATCTATATAGTAAATAAATATACATAAGGAAAATAAATGAAGTCTTATAAAAATAATTCAATTATTAATTTGCTTGAAGAAACTAATTTTAAGTAGAGGTTAAATTATTAAATCAGTGAAAATTGTATAGTCTATTTAATATCTTAAAGCCTTAGTAATCAGATATAAATATATACTTTCAAGTTTAACTGTATTTCAAGCTAGAAATCTATTAAGAAATAATAAAGATTGAGAAGAGCTCTATGACTGAATTACTAAATTTTTGATTATAAAAGGTTGAATATTAAGATATACAAAGAAGCTTAAAATAGGGTAAAAGCTATAAATATAATATCAATATATCCAAAACTTTATTATTATTTTTAATGGTAACTTAATATTAATATCTTTAAAGGTAAAAGAGAAATTATTAAGAATTAATTTCTATTTAGCAATGACTAAAACTTCTAAGCTATCTATAAAGGCTCTTGTTTTAATACATAAAGATCCTATGAAGCTAGATTAGTGATTATTCTAAAATTTGTTTGGAATAAAAATAAGGAACATTAAAAATATTTATTCAAACAAAAATAGAGAAAGAAAAATTTAATTACTAAGTCTTTATAGACTCTAATATAATTTTTAAGCTTAAAATAGCAATAAAGCTAAATAGATAATACTTTAGTCCTGAAACTAATAATATTCATATTGTCAACTTTTTAACTCCTTCAACTAAAACTTATAATTATGAATGAAGCTAATAAAAATAATAAACAAAATAAAAGATAATAGCCATGATATTATATAATAACCCAGACATTTCATTAGCTAGTTACAATTAAATTAAATTATAGATAGAAGGAGAAATCTTTTACTTCTGAAGTATGACAATTTTCAAAGCTAAATATTAAACTTAAATAAATCTCATAGAATTTATTAAATTAAAGCTTTTTAATTAATTTAAAGTATATCAAGTTTTTATTTCTGGTAAGTTAATTTTTAGATGAAATAAGTCTAGAATTATGATGATTTATGTAGTGTTTAACTAAAATTATTGTGTTTAATTTTTAATTTTAGAATTATATTGTAATTTCCAAGTTAAATTGCTATCTTAGTTATTTTTATAAATGGAAACAAACCCGGCAGCACTTTTGAAAGCAATTCAAAATACATTAGATGTAATTTAAAATGCTACTCATAACGTAGAAAAACTTATCACTTTTAAAACTCGACTTGAAAACGTTTTGACTGTTACTGTTTTGTTGACCTAAATTTATAATTAGGGATAAGTTCCTCCTTAATTTAATGAGAATATAACTGCTGCTTATCAAAGTCTTATGGAAATATTAGAATTTATCACAAAACTTAGTAAAAGTCCAGGCTTAGGTATAATAAGAAATAGACAAGACATCTAAAATTATGGAGTTGAGTATTAGAAAGCTTATGAAAGATTAGGAGAAATATTCTAAAATGTTTATCATATAGTTGAGTAAGTAAAAGGGGACTAAGAACTAAGGGAATCTAAACAAAAAGAAGAACAGTTAAAGTAAAATGTTAACTAAATTTAATCTTAAATTGAATAAGTTAAATAAAGTCTAGAGCAAAACTTTAACAGAATTGAAAATTCAATTCAATAGGCAAGTGAAGAGAACAAGCAAAATCTTGAATAAGCAATGTAAGAAATTGGGTTTATTTGTGGAGAAAAATTTTAACAAATGGGCACGTAAATTTAGAATTAAATCGATAATTTTTATCTAAATTTGATATAAGAGTAGAACAAATAGTTAGAATTATTTGCTTAAAGTTTATCCTAAAAATAAATAGTAGAAAAATTTGAGGAAATGGTAGTAAATCAAGAAGCTAAAGATTTTTGTCTCACGTTCAATGAGTGTAAAACATAAATTGTAGTGAATTTTAATACTTTCCATTCATGTTTCATAGCGTATATAGGTAAAATAAAAAACGAAAAAGACAATATAAATTACCCTTATGGGCTTTATTAAGCGTTAATGGAACATTTCAATATAAATCCTTAATAATCTTAAAAAATTAATTTAATAGAAATCAACAATTTCTTCGAAAAAAAGTGGAATAATCCTTAAATCAGAAGAGAAATATTGTATAAAGCATACATATATGAAATTAGATGGTAGAGAAATAATAATTTTAAAGGTTTTCTATAACTAGAAATAATTGGAGTTTTTGGAAGATAAGCTTGAGATTCTTCATAAAAGTGATAATTAAATTAGAAGTTTGAAATAGAAGAAGCAGGATTAATAGAAGTTTCAAAAAACTAATAATGCGGTAAAGTAAATTTTGGAAGAACCGATTCTTAATATAAAAAAAACCAAATCTAGTTTTGATATAAGGATACTGAAATATCTAGAAAAAATAGTTAAATCTATTTTGTTAAGAAGGAGGAATCTTGATTTTTACAAGACCGAGGAAGTTTAATGGGAACTAGCATTAAAATTTAAAAAAATCCCGTAGTTTTATAAAAAGGATTAGTAATTGATTTGGCATAATCATTTAAATTAGTAGTTACTGATTGTAAAGTAATAGGAAAACAATTTAACAAAGAATTTGGAATTGAAGTTTAGAATTTAGAATATCCAGAAGGTTACATAAAGATATTTAACACATCAGTTTGTGTATAAGCATTTGCTTAGCATCATAAAATACAATCATAAACCATTAATCCGAAGAAGTTATAGCATGGACCTAATTATAGATTTGTTGAAAAATAAAATAATACAGTAGAGGATTTAAAGGAAGTTTTGATGTCAATGCAACATTCAACTTGCTCCTTAAAAAAAATTATTCAAAATAACTTACCATAATATGACGTGAATTAAAACTAAGGATAATAGATATAAAATATCTCTCAATAGAGTAATTTATAAACGTAATAATGTGTTGAGACAATATAGAACGTTGAATAATCAAATAACCCTGAGCTACAAACATAAAATTACGGATAAAATTCGGAAAATACAAATAATACTTAATTAGAGTATTAAAAAATATAAAATTAGGATAACAAATATAAAGAATCTAACCTTAAAGAGTTAGAATAAAAATTAATAGAAGAAGCAAAATTTCCAGAATTAAAATTTATTATTTATAAATAAGAATAATAGTAATGATCGAAAGACGGAGAAGAAGAACTTATTTAAATTAAAAAAGTATAAACACCATTAAGATTTAGAATAGGCTCTGCTAATTGCGATAGAATTTTAAAAGATCCTTCAAACGGAATTTCAGGAAATCATGCTATGATAACATATGATAAAAAATACGGATGGCTATTAAATGACGGCTCTTGGAAAGAAGAAAATGGTTAGCTGATATAATAAAAAGGAAGTACTAATGGTACATTTGTTTCATTAAATGATTACGATCGAGCATGTCAAAAAGGAAAATCATTGGGATATAAAATAGAAAATGGCATGATATTTAATATTAGTGGATATTGGTTCAAATGTTCGAAGTTTTGAGCAGAATTTTTAGAATTATCTAATTATATTCTATTTAACATAAATTATCTAAATTTATTAAACATAATAGATAGCCAATTCAAGTAAATATCTATAAAATTAAGCATACAAATAAATGAATGTGCTTTACTTAGTGATTTACAAAAATAAATATTTCTTTTTTATAAAGTAAAATTGATTATTTTTAAGCTTCAGTTCACAGGTTTAAACTTAGACTATTTCTTAAATGTTTTAATTTATCTAATTAAACTGTCTTAATAAATAAGCAATTTTATTAGTTTCATGAAAAGATAAAAAACTTATAGCGAATTCATTTAAAAATTAGTTATAATTCTTTTTTAGAAAGAACACATATGCTTTTCTAGTGTTAACTACTACATGCTTATATCTATAATCTAAAAGATAAATTTATTTTATTAATACTTTGAAAAAACAGATTATTTTAAATTAAGCCTTAAGATATATATTTTTATACAATTTCTCAGATGAAAGATAAATTAGGATTTTGCCATCCATAAAATTTTAATAATGAATTATCAAAGAAAATTTCTCTAGCTTAAATCTAAATTTCTATAAAATATTAGAGAAGAATAAAAAAGCATTAATAATTTGCTTTTAAGAATTAAAAGTTACACTAGCATGTATAGTCTCTTTTGAAAATGATTATATAATTCTATATTAAACTTAAATTAGTAGACAGATATATATTAAATGAAAGTTCAAAGATACACATAAAAAATTTATATTCCTTTCTTTTTTGCCTATAATTTAGAATGTCTTTACTAAGAGACTTAGGAAAAGTTTTTCATATATTTTATAATTGAATTTTGCAATAAATTAAAATCATCAGTGCTCAAAATATTTAGCAAATGAATTAAAAAATAACAAAAGAAATAAGAGAGTTGTTCTAGTTATAGAGTTAAATCTTAAACTGTTTTTTAGGATTATGCTTAATTTTCTTTTATAAATAATACACTATATTTCATATCACTTTTATTTAAAATAAAATAATATAATAAATCTATAAAAACTTCATTCGAACATAAGTTAAATTATTTTTAATTTCACATCTATAGTCCATAATCTAAAAGCATTGAAAGATATATAAAGTAAGATAATAAAAATAACTAAAGTAGAAAAATATGATAAATATATATCTATTTAATGAAAGAGAATATATAAGCAATAAATATATCAAAAGCTTTTAAAATACCTTTAATACTTATATAAAAATTTAAAATTACTATAACTAAAGAAAATAATAAGTAAGCAAATCTTTTGATAGAAATAGTCGTTTAATAACTTAAAAGCAACTTGTAAATATAATAATAAAATAAATATTAATTAAATTAAAGAAAAATAAATAAATTTAATTAAATTGAAATAAATAGAATTTAGTAGTTAAGGAATTCAGAAGTGCTTTACTCTGTTATTTCATTATTTTATTTTAAAATAAAAAGAAATCTAAAGAATAAGAATAGCTAAGACTTTATATAAAAATTTTAAAGCTAAATTAAGCTTTTTAAATAAAAGAGAAAAAAGACAAGTTTAAAGTTATAATGCTATTTTATTGAATTATTAATATAGTTTTAGAAAGGCTACAAATCTTAAATTTTTATTTTATAAGTTTATTGTTTTTAATTTATTTATATTAAACCTCTTAGGAATTAATTAAAAAATAATTTATTATGAGTATCTTATGAAATTATCAAGGATTATCATCCAATTTTTTAAAATGATTATCTTAGTTAGATTAGATAATATTTAAACAAATGAAATTTAATATTGCTAAATAAAAAAAATACAAGGCATATGATAATACCTTAATATTAAATAAAAGTTAAAATCTAAATATAAAATTAATGAAGGAAAATAGAAAATAAAGGTGTTAATTCTTAGCAAATATAAAGTAATTTTAAGATGATAAAAAATTAAAAGTTTAATAGTTTATAATACTTTTAATTATTTTTCATAAAAGGGGGATTGAAAGTACATTAAACTAGCAACATATAATTTAAATTAAGAATAATTATGAATCTAAACAATTTTTAAATTAACTTTGATAAATCTATTAATAATTTCTTAATTAGTTAATTATTTTTAAAAGTTTATAGAGAAATAGAAGAGCAAAAAAAGAGAAAATAAATTTAAATCATGAAAATGCAATTATATTTCGGAACTTTTCTTTATTTAGAAATTTAGAAATACTTAATAAAGAAAAATTGATTAAAGTAAAAGAAGGTCTTTAAAAATAGCATTTTATAATGAAAAATAATTGATAAAATATAATAAAATATTTGATTTATTTTATGAAGATCTAATACAAAGTCTAGCAAAATTTATAGTAATCATTAAGTTTTATTAATCTTATCATTAATTAAAAAATGATGCTCTCAAATATCTCTATAACTAAGAAAATTCACAATTAGGATTTATTTATTTTTTTATTCAAAAATTATACGGAATTTTCTTATATCCTTTAAATGATGTTGAGAATTTATCTATTGTAAAAACTAAAAGTTTAATAGTTTCAAGAAAGAATCAAGAAGAAAGCTTTAAGAAAACTTACTAATGAATTATTTGCATATCCTATACCTTAATATTTTATCATTATTTCAATATACTTTCTTATTCAGTTTTCATCTTTTAAGATAAATTACGTTGAGAAATTTCTTTGCTATTCTATGCTCTTAGAGTAAAAGATAAAAATAGCAAAAGTATATTAAAAGTAGAAAAAATTTAGTTTTCTCAATTTGTTGCTTCCTTTAATAAAGTGAATTTTTTAATTTCTTTTATTCTTTTTCTATAAAGAAGGAAGTATTCTAAAAATAGATTGAAAAGGAAGAGGAAATGTAAACAGAAAATAAAAGCTTACTATATAAACTGAAATGACTATAAATTTATAAAAATTCAAATTATTAGGAATATATTTCTAGAGTCGGAAAACCAGGCAGACTGGAGTTTTTTCCATTTCCAGAATTTAGTCATCTTAGTAAAATATCTTAAAACTTATCTTAAATTTGATTAAAAGAAATATTTTGAAAAAATGAATCTTAAAATTTCCTGCTGGATTGCTTGATGAAGGAAAATATTAATTCAATGTGCTTTAAGTGAGTTAAAGGAAGAAACTGGATATAAAGGAAATTGCCAGTTAGGCAAATATAATCTATCTTACCAATGTGGCAATAACTCTATGGAAATTAAATTTTTTCTCTATCAATGTTTCTAGATAGATGAAAAACTATAAAGATTAATTTTTTTTTATTTTTTGTAGATATAGCAAGCATTTAATACCTAAGAAGGAGAAAAAGAAGAGGTGTAATATGGTATGATATGATAAATATTCAACATTTATAAAAGAATAAGTTGATAATAAAAAGTTGATTGAATCATCATCTCTATCTTGATAGCGCTTTGATTATCTAGATAAAAAGAGCAATGACGTCAACATAGATGCTTAAAGTTGCTATAATATAATCATCATACGTTAAATAATTTTTTTCTCCTCTTGAAATCAATTACGTGTCTATAACTATAAAAATTCCATATATTATAACCCCTAAAGTACTTAGTATAACAGCTAAAATTTAGTTTGTACCCATTATAGCCAGAGTTATACCAAGCAATATAAAAGAAAAGAGAAATACTATCATAATGCCTATACAAGTAGTAAAATCTGAACGAGTCACAAAGGCATAAATTGTTAAAGCAATAGTAATTCCAAAAGTCATCAATGCAGCAGCTAAAACTACACCTCTATTGTCAACAAAGAAACCGCAGAACCAGGCTACTACAAAAGATTCGCAGATCGTAAATCCAATTAATAAGATGTAATTTTTTGGAACTTACTTTGCAACTTATACACAACAAACAAGAGGTAGTAAAAATGTTATAGATAAAATAGCTAATATATAACATAGTCCTTTATTCTTTTGCATCCATTCTGCAACATCCCTTGAACTTACAGCTATAGAACAAACAATGAATGTGAAAGCAAGTTAAATTGATAGGATAGCATAGACTTTTCTGATAAACCCTAGTCTATCTTGATAGTTTACTTACTATAACTAATATTCCAAATCCTATTTTTAAAACATTTTAAATACAAAGGAGGAGGATTTCTAACGTATATAATATATTACTTTCTGATATGTTTCAAAAAATTTGTTTTATGAGTTTAGAATAAATCTTTTTTTTAAGATTTTACCTTAATAAAGTATCTTCTTTTTATTTAATTTTTCAAGCTTATTTTATATATAATTTCACATTATTTAAAATAATAATAAGATGAGGAAAATCCTAGCTATTATGATTTAAACAGAATTAATTTCATAATTGTCATTCTGTTACTTCATTTATATGCTTACTTACTATCTTTGATTTAATATAGCTTTGGACGTCAACTTCCTTTAAATCAAAAATTATAGAAAAATGAGAGCTGATATAAAAATTACATTAATCAGGGTATATTTAAATCTGAAAAACCATAAGATACATTTAAACCAAGAAATAATATAATAGTAAAGGCCTTTTTATTAGAGGTTTAGGCTCTCAAACAAAACCTAATAACTCTTAGTATTATATTGCTTACGATGTTTTCCTTCTTTATATGAAGAATTAAGAATTAGTCTATTAGTATCCTCTATTTACAAATTAAGATTAAATAAAATTTATGGAATTTTTAACTTTGAAAGCTCAATATTTTGATAGAAACTAGCAAGTTATTTTTCATTGTAGCAAATTTAAGGGAGAATTTTCTAAAAGATAAATAAAAAGATAAATCTAAACTAATAGAAACTCCAAGTAAAATCAGTAGTTATCTATATCTAATATATAAAATAGCAGATCTCTAAAAGGATTTTCTGGTTCCAAAGGAGAAAAAAAAAAGGAAGGAAACATCTATTTTTAAACCCTCCTAGGAAGCCAGAAAAATACCAACTCTCTTCTGGATAGATAGAAGAAATAAATATTAAGAAATAAAAAATAATATAAACAAAAAAAATACCGTTTAAAGCTTAGAACGAAGATTATTACTAGGTTGAGTACAATGAAGAATAGGATATCCCATATGATGTAGAAGAATTATGCAAGATGGTGGGCATTCAAAGATACGAAAATGCACTGTTAAGAGAACGAGTGGATTAAATTTCCCAAGAACTGATTTAATTTCAAAGATGCATACGTCAATATATTATCTAAAGGAAGAAATGACAAAACTAAAAGGATCGAAAATTGAATTTCCAGGAGTAACAGCCAAATTCAAGCATAAAATACCTGAAGTAGAAATGATTTAGGAATCTAAAGTGCAGACATCCTGTCCATACTGCATAAAGCCTAAAATAACTATAGTAAAAATACCAAAAAAAGTTTTTACTACTGTGAATCTATCTTTCATCTTCTAAAATAATGCTAAGGGTTTTTTAATTTTTAATATAAAAAATCAAGAAAATTAGGAAGAAAATTAGGACAAGAAATGACGCATCTATATTACTCAAAAGGAAATTTATATAGAAAATAATTCGCAAGAATACTGGAAGCTCAAGAGAAGCATTGCGTTTTAATAAATTACAAAAAGATCCTTCTCAGCTCTTTAGTATAAAAGGAGAGGATAAAATCATCATTTTAATTTAATTAAATTAAATTTAATCTATATCTAGTAATCACATAATGAATTCAATAGAAAAGGATTAAAATTTAACCTGGAATAAATTTTTATCTTTGTAACCAAAGAAGAATTTGCTAGCTAACCATAAAAACTCCAAATTAGCTAAGATTCAAAATTATAAAAATATATTTCTCTCATTAAGATTAATATGATTTTAAAGTCATTATTATAAAGCACTCTGACTCTCTTTTTATACCCTTCTTGTTCCCAGATGAATTATTATTTATTTTAATACAAATTTCATTAGAATGTTTTGAAGCATTTTTTTATTAATAATTAGCAAATTTTAATTATAATCTTTCAGAAATTTCTACTTTGTTCAAGTATTTAACTTTTTTTCACTTCTCTGCTAGTTTAGCTTTTTATTAATATTCTAATTCCTTTTTCTGCTTCTTTAATACTTTAAAACAAATACTTCATATTTATTATGTTTTTGTGCTTGATATATCAGATATTATTAATTTACTTTTTATGCATAAATTTCCAAGTTTATTAATGCTCTTAATAAAAAAGATGTCAGTATTCGAATTAGGATTTTTCGTGCTTCCAATGCAGGAGTTAACATAATTCTTAAGAATAGGACTAAGAAAAAAACATTAAAAAGATCACCTAACAAATAGAATCTTCACCGCTGAAGAAAAAATTAGAAAATAAACTAATAATATTATGTATTCAGGTTTCTAAAGTCTCGCCACATAGCAGTAATAAATGGAGATTAGTAGATTAGATAAGATAAAGATAATTAAAGTGATATTTCCATTATTAGGTTTATCACTGATAAGTTTATAATTTATTTTAAGAGATGATAAGATTGTTTCATACGCTCCTAGAATCATTGTAATCTTCTTCAGAGCTTACTTCCATTGCTTAATGGCTTGTGCAAATTTAATCTTTATTGACCACCGGAATCTTTTACTTATTTTATTTTGGCAAAACTTTAATTTTGGTCTTCTTTTTTGAGAATTTAACATATCTAATAGTAACCAATCTCCACTGTATATCTTTTTCTTGTAGATCTTTCCTTCTGGAGAACAATATAATTTATTCATATTATTTCATATATTTTATGTTTTTTATTTTTTTAATTCTAAAAATATAAGCATCTTCTAAAAATATGCACAATCTTCTAACAGTATAAGTATCTTATTTTGCAATCTTTGAACCATGACCTATTTTTAGACATTTTTTGCCTTTTTTGCATTTTTAGAATTTTTTCCAATTCAAAATAATTTTTTTATTCTATTCTTAGTTGCCATAGAATCTTGATTAGGATTGTAATGGAAATGAATTATACTTAATTGTTCAGCTTACTAATTTCTTCTATTTTTTACTCCGTTTTTCCAGTTCTTAATTAACTTGCGATATTGAAGTCTTAGCGTTGATTTCCGTTTTTATTATTGGTTTTAATTTAATATTAGTTGTATAATATAGACTAGATAATTTATCTGTTAACTTAAATCTTTTAATTATTGCTAAAGTTGTTTATTTGCTGCTTCAAGGGAGTAAATTTCAATGAGCGAGTTTTATTAGTCGATATCTGTTAGTTTTTTCGGTTTATTTTTAGAAGCCATTTTTTTGTTAAAATGGTACAGATCTTCAGGAGGAGGTAAAAAAGCTTAAGAAAGATAATAAGAGATTGATAGAAAAAACTTGAAATAGCAGGGAAATATAATATAGACTTATGACCTAAGAAAGAGATCTTAATCCTTCTCAAAAATTCTATAAAATAAGAACATATTATTATAAAGCTGGCAATAAAAGCAGAAAAAATTGAGCGACAAGATAATAAGAATAGAAGAAAATCAATAAAAATTAAAGCCTTAAATGGAACTAAGAGAGCTTGAAATAGCCATTGATAATCGAGGGAAAAAACTTCATGATTTAAACCTAAGCTAGGAACAAAAAGATGGTATTATTGCAATTCTCGAACACATCTATGGAAAAGATTCTAGAAATTTCTCAACTTCAAATAAGAGTACTGAAGCTACTAGAAGAATCAAGAGAACTAATAGAAAAGATAAAATCAACTAAAACTTAAATGGGAAAATTTAAAATCTAAAGAATTTGAAATATATATAAGAGGAAAGATAATACCAAGCATTATCAAGATGAAAGAATAAGTCAAGGATAACATGCTAGCAAGGAGATGAATTAATGATATTTTTAAATTTTTATATTTAGACTCTAGATCAATCAAGAGTTTGGCAGGAAAAGATATAAATCACTCCAAAAAAAGAAAAGCATTTAATTTTTTTTCTTACCACGACTATTACTCTTATCCAGTAATAATCTTATAAACTTAAGTTAATTAATTTCAACTATAAAATTTTTTTTACCGGAAACTCTTTTCCGATTGCACGACCCGACGCTCTCTTTTTTATGGAATAACGGGGATATCCTGTTGTGCTCCAGGCACAGGGCTAGAGAGCTCCGTCGCTATGAGCAGCCAGGCTTCAAGCCCCTACCAAGAGCGGATAATCTCAAAGACAGCGTTCCCTTCAGAAAATGACTCTGACCAGGGACTTTCTCAGCGACAGGAAAGGAACTTGTTCCTAGCCATAAAACCAGAAAGTGTTGTCACGAAGGTCATTCTCAACTCCCATCATCTTTTCAATTATCGTTAATTATTTTCAATTAAAGCTTCATTAAACAACTTAATCTTGCTATTTATAGATAAAGAGAAAATAATCAAGAGCTTATAGTAATTGCTTACAATATCTCCTTTTCAGCAAAACTAATCTTAGTTTAATTTATTGGAATTTAAAATTTTGCTTACCTACTGAATTTTTAAATTGACATTAACGAAACCAACTTTAAATATGATTGAATCAAATTCCCAGCAAGCCATTTACAATTATATGCATGCTTAAAATACTAAAAATATCAGATAAAATTTATACAGCAGCTACTACGTAGAAAATTAAGGCTTAAAGTGCTTTTATTTTTTTAAAGGATTAATTATCTCGTTAATATTTTTATATTTTGCTAATAATTCTAGAAATTTTATATAATTTTTAGGTAAAAAGAAAATATTTTATAAATTTTCGTGGGATAAATTTAAAATAAATAGTGTGAAATAATATTAAGGAACTTAAATGAATCATTAGTGATTAAATTAAGCTAGGTAGCACTTGTATTTTGATATAATAATAAAGAAATAAAATTTATACATATTAAGAGTTAGATAAATATAATCTTTTCTATTTCGATGATTCTATTGTATTTTTGCTTATTAAATTACTATCTGTAAGGTTATCAAACTAAGATTAAAGAATGGCATCTTTATTAAGGGCTAAAAAGGCTACTAGTCTTGCTTAATTTGTATCATGATCAAATATAAGTAAAACATAATAATAAACTTTTCTAAACTTAGGAAAAACCCAAGCAAGCATATATCACCAACAAAGGCTGAGGTAACATACCAATCTCGAGAAGATAAAATTCGTCCAAAAGAAATACTTGGAAATTAGTTGGATATAAGATTTTATAGTTTTCTTGAATTCCAATAGCATGCAATATTCACTATTTAAATTTGAGATAAGAAATGCGTTAACGAAAAAGTTTTATAGTTATAGAACTCAGCACAATCAGCCATCAGTAAAAAGTGATGATCCATTTTTATAATCTATTATATACAGACTCTATTCTGATGAGATTTTTCTTGACTATAAGCCATACATTTTTAACTTTGGAATAATTTTCACTAAGTTGGCCTTCAGTTTTTACCAAATATGAAAATAAACTAAATAAAGGCTTTATGAAGTTATTAAAATAAAAAAAGAAGAGATTAAAGAGTTCATATTGATGAAGTAGATAAGTGTGAGACTTTAATTACATTTATTGAAAAATTGCTTGATTAAACAAATTTAAATAAAATGCCCAACAAACAATTTTTTAATTTTAAAGTTAAGCATTCCAAAGTTATTTTTTTATTGAACATTGCTCAGTCAAGATCATGCTACAACTTCGAAAAGGTAATAATTTAAGCTATTTTCTTAAGTTTACTAATAACTACTTTTCTTAATTTTAATAGCTTTACTATAAACCTTATTTTAAGGAATCTTTAACTAATATTTTATTTGATTATTAGATCAAAATATAAATCTATTTCACTATAATTTGCTTCTCTAATTTTAGATGGTTATTCATTAAAGAGATTTAAGTAGTTATAGATTCTAAAAATTTTAATGAAATTTCAATTATTCGCCTACATTCATAGTGACATTTTAAAAATAATTTCTTTTTACAGTTCTAAATCCTCATATTTACAATTACACACTCGATAATTTATTCATACCTTCCTCTACAATATAAATGAATGGATTTTTAAAATTGTTTTCTAAAGTTCCTCTTTTATTTATTTTCTCTTTTTAAGTTATAGAATTGCTTAAATAAACCATTATTACCTTTTAAATTATTAAAAAGGATGCAGTTCCTTTAACCATCTCGAACAAAATTAATTAAAAAACAAAGAAATTCTAATAATTCTAAAGGTATAGAAATAAAATCATTTTTACATACTACGCATTCAATCAACATTTAATCTTTTGAAAACCTAGTAGTTAAAAACGAAAATTTTCCGTATTGATTTAAAATAAAAAATTTGTTTTATTCATAGGATTTAATTTATTTAAATTTTAAGAATTACAAATTTATACGAAAAAACTCTTCATTTAGTCTATTAAGATTTTTCTTCTTATACTAAAGATTATATAAGTTCAAGAACATCATATATGCAAAAGAAACATTTAAGTTTTACTAATAAATTTAAGATTATTTGTATTTATACTTGCAAGATTAGCTTTTTTCCTTTTATTTATATTCTCCTTTATTTTTTAAATTTGATGACTTATTTCATTTTTATATTTAAAGCAAAAATAAATTAAAAATTACCTAAGAAAATGCATGTTAATTTATGTGGAGTCGTTCCTTTGCTAATAATTTACCCTATAATGATAAAAGTTTTATAAACATCTATTTGACTATATGTATAATTGCAATTGATATACTAAGGGAATTTTAAGATAATAGATTGACATTTATTAAAAGATACAATCTAAGTAAATAATAATCATAATTTAAAATTTAATTTTAATAGCACTTTATACATTTTTATCACTAGGTAGAACAAAATTTCTTTTACTAAAATATAAAAATTAAATAAATCAAAAATCTAAGCTATAAAAGCTTTATTTTAGCCTTTTTTTAATTAATTTCATCCATTATTATTTTATTTTCAATAACTTTAGCTAGGCAGAGAGGATTCACGTTTCTTTATTTTTTATGTTTTGCTTCTAAAAAAATTGCTTATTTCATAATGTTTTTCTTTAGTTTTGATGGCTTTTATTTTAAAGAAAATTCAATAAAACTTATTTAATTTCCTATAGCTTAAATTTTCAATTGATGCTTTATTAAAAACATTGGCAAAAATTACTATTAACTTTATGGTATCCTTTAACTTACAAATTTAAAAAAATAATAAAAGAATCTTAAATAAAGAAACAAGCTTTTAATATCATCGACATAAAGAAAAAATTAAGTTTATTCGTTAATTAATTAATTAATGGAATGTTCATAAATTATTTTTATATATTTTACATCTCACAGTTCTTTAAAGCTATTTATATTAATAATTGAGCATTGCTTTTTATCTTTTTCTATTTTTTTTTTCTTTTTTTTTTAATTCCGCAACTCCCGATTCACCAATTATATAATAAGAAATTGAATATTCCATCTATTTTAAAATAGCTTAAATTGTTAAATTTCTACATAATAAAATACTTTTTTAATTATCTTTACTTTACCTAATCAAATAATAATTTGCTAAATATCTTCTTTCAATTGACTAATATAATAGAAAGGATAGTTAAGATCTATCTATATTATGTAGTTATTTTTTCATGCTTTACTTAATTTCCTATCTATTTGCTAAAGTAAGGATATATTCAAAGATATTTAACATATTTAATTTTCCTTTAGTTTTTAAAGTATGTTGATAATATTTAAAATCCCTTAAAATTTCTCTTATAAATTGTAAATATTTAAATTAATTTGAAAATACTTAGATTTAATTTAAATAAATAACTAAAATATCAAATTTAAACATTTTTCATTTTCCTTAGAAATTAGATAAGTAATTTCATATAGCTTATTAAGTAAAATATGAAATAAAAGGCTAAGATAAAAGCAAATAAGATATGAAAAGGTAGATGTATAACTTGTAAAGTATTTTTCTTAATTAATTTATTCTTAATCTAATTTTAAGTGCTTTATTATATTTAATTAATATTATTTTTCTACTTAGGAGATTCTCTTTAATGTAAATAAATTAATATAAGCACTATTATAAATAAATATTTATCTATTTTATAGTTAAAATAAGTAAATTGTTTTATAAATTTTTATTATTCTTAATATAAAATATAAACATTTTTAGCTTCTATCAAATAATTTATTTTTACATTTTATATTTTATTTTACAGTTAATTTTTTATTATTCTGCTATCTAGAAAGAAAAATCTCTAAAAATTTTCATATTCTAATAAATGATTGAATGACTTTCTAGAAATAAGCAGATAAATATAAAATGTAAACTTATAATAAGATACTTAGTTTATATAAGTAATAAGTCTATTTATACCTTTAATTAATAATTATTTCAAATTATTTTAATATTTTAAACTTTAAATTTAACTAAGATAAGTCAAAACATTCTAACTTCCATCCAATATCCACTTAGATTTAATATCATCCCATCCTGTAACTTTTAGCTTAAGGACTTTCTTCTTTATTATAGTCTTTCAAAATCATTTAGTTATACAAAAGTACCATTGGAACTACTTTTAACTTGATTTTAGCATTCCCATATTCCATCATATAAAAGCCAACCAAATTCCCTATTATATCTTATCAAGGCATGCTAACTAGAAATAGCTTTTAATTCATCTGCAAGTACTCATTAACAAACTTAATCATTAGAACCAATATAAAAGTTAAATGGATTACTAATATTGTTTTAACATAGAACTTATTATCCTTTATCAATAAGATTTCTATATGAATCAAATTTATAAATTTAAAATTATAGTTCAGGTTTTTAATCTTATTGTATAGAATTTTAGTCGAATTCACTCAGAACTATCCTTCTATCTGTTATATTCTAAACTTAATTAGAATTATTCAGTCTTTTATTTTGATCAGTTTAATTATTTATAGCAGTATCTTATGTCACTTATTCCTCTTATTACCTAAACACTTAAGCTATTAAATTATTTTCAGTTTTGTCTTGCTAAGAATTTAACGAGAAATTTGTGATCGGTTTCAACCCTGATCCCTTTAACTGATTGCTTTAAGAGATATTTAATTCTCCGCTTGTGATGACTTATTCATTTATTTGTTAAGCTTTTATTTCTTAATATCTAAATCAATAACTTTCACCATGTTATAGTTCTTTTAAGTTTACTGACTCAGGATTAAGTCCCTTTATTTAAGCATAAGAATTAATACAAGTAGTAGTATTATGTATTTTTATAAAATCTTAAGGATATTCTATTGTTCTAGGATCTATTCCATTTTATTAATCTTATCCTTTTCCTACTACTTTACATTAAGTTATTACTAAACGAAAGGATTCTGCCAAATCAATCACAAGTCCTTTTTGAAGAACAACTGGTGATTTTTGTAATTTTATACTTGTTCCTCTTAAGCTACCTCGATCAAAGAGATACCAGGATTTTTCATCCTTCACATAGTAGATTTAGCAATGTTTTCTTGAAATCGGAGTATCTTAGATAAAAAATGAAACGGTATTTTCATTATAGCTTCCATCATTTCTTCCAAAATTTACTTTTCCATTCTATTCTTCAATCGGAGCATCCGTTAATCCAGATTCTTTAATGAACCATTTTGTTTCCAATTCTAATTTTTAAAGAGAATTTCATCCATTTCTATTTTATATTCCTATAACTTAAACTTGCATGAAAGGATCAAAGTTTTTGAATCTGCAATATCTGTTTTCATAAGTGATAGCTTTATTAATAATAATTTATCTTTCATTGGGATTATTTCACTTTTAAATGAAAAATTAGTTAACTTCTATTAAATTTATTTTGCTATTTAGCTATAATTTAAATTCTTCCTTAATAACTTAATACAAACCATTGGGAAATTCCTCTACTTGACTCATATTAAGTTATAATTTTAAATATTCTTTAAAGAAACTAAAGAAAAGATCGAAAGAAAATACTTTTTTAGATATAAGATCATTGTATTCTTAAAAAAATTATTTAGCTTATTCATCTGTAACCCATTCATGAAAGAGTTTGATTGTTTATTTTTATTACTAGTTAAGAAGTTTTTCAACTTGTTCTTTTTATTGATTTTCAAAATAAAATTAATATGAGAATATCAAATCCTTTGAAAAATGTTACATACTTTAATTGGATTCTGATAATATGAATTCTAGATTTTATTTAAACTCCTCTATCTATTCATTTTAATTTATTTTTTCTTCCTGAAAATATTTTTCTATCTTTTCCAAAAATTATTATAAATACTATTTTTTTTATTATATTTCGATTTTCAGATCATTTATTTATTTTTAATTATCCTCTTCTATTTTTCTTTCGTTTTATTTACTTTATTCTTCCTCTTTTTCTCCAATAATAAGCGTTAGATTATCAAATATTTCGCCTAATTTTTGATAAGCTTAAGTTAACTCTTCTTCATAAGTTTAAACATTTTCTCTTCCATAAATTCTCTCTAAACCTGATCTTTTACTAATCTATATGATTGATTCTTTCATTTATGCTAAAAGGGCGTGTGTTTCTATTATTTTCAAGCTATATTATTAAGATACTTGACCTTAGTTTCAAAGATTATCTAATCTTTATGTGAGAAAAATAATATTATCAAGACGAACCTTAAATGTAATTAATTTTTATTAATTATGAGTGGCTTTAGCGATAATTTCCAGTATCTCTTACATTTTTTCCGATAAAGCAGATACCTTAATATCCACCATTTATAAAATAAAAGCTAAAATTAATTTAAACTAAAGAATTAGAATAAATTACGCTAGCGCTTTTTTCTTAACTAGGATATATTAAAGTAATAATCTAATAGAAAACTAAGAATTTTAGGAATTAATGAATTAGTTAGCTTTGCTAATGGATAAAATTAGATTAATAAACGTTAAAAATAAAGTGTTATTATTAATCTATTGTCAATGAATTTTAATTTATGATTTATCATATTTATAATTTATTTTATTATTTAACATTTTTTATCTTATATTATATCTAATTATCAATTTAATACTCACTGCTTATCTACTTTCAAATTATTACTATTTTCATTAAAAAAATGAAAAATTATTAAAATCGCAAGAATGGAATCTTAGTGATTTTTCTTGATTTAAAAATAAAGAAATTAGCATAGATAGAGTCTGGATATTCTCTACAACATAGATTTTAGTTTCTACAATTAAAACCTTAAAACTATTTATAAACTTATTAAGCAATTTTGAAATTTTGGTAGTAATTAAAAAGAAAGCAAGGTCCTTCAAATTCCACTAAAATAAATACCCAATTCTTTATAATGCGGAAAATGATGTATCAAATCTTAAAAATTTAGAAGTATGTCCATAGATAAAAGAAGCAGATTGCTTCCTAAGCCTCATAAGTATCATCTAAAAAATACTCTAAAATGTTTATTCTTTATACAATTAGAATATTATATTTAAGAAACTTATTTAACTCAAAATTAAAATTAAAGTATAAATCTAAATAAATAGCAACTTCAAAAGGATTCTTTAATATTATTCTTAAAGGATAGTTAAGCAACAACTAGCAATTAAGATAAATCTCTAGTAATTTTATTCGTAAAAATAAGAAAATTCCTTATGTAAATATTAGCAAAATCTAGATATAAAGAATGATTAAATATAAAATGAGCCTGCAAAATTAAAAATTCAAATATGAAATAAGATAAAAGAGATTTAGTCTTTTAAAATTTAAGCACTTTATCAAATTTAATAGCTTAACTTTAAAGATTAAAATCTCATAACTTAAAATTATTCCCCACGATAAAAAATAATTAAAATTTATAACAAAGACACTTCAAACATCTAATAACATTTCAAATACTCTTTGAATAGTAAACTTATTTATCAAAAGCTTATGATTAAATTAAGAAAATCTAGAAAAAATCAAATATTATCTTTCCTTTAACTAATTAAATAAAAGACTTTAATCTTAGAGTCAACTTCTCATCTTGATTTACTGTCAAATCATTAAAAGAAAACTGTGCTTCAGAAGGAATTAATGAACATGACACAATATTTTAGATTGCAAGATGAGGGAATACTTGCTTCCAAATAAAAGATCGAAATCATTATATAATTTAAAATATGGAAATCCTCCACTCAAACATATCTAAAGTGGTGACTTCCGTTCAAATCTAAGTCTAACAATAGTGCCAAGTAAACACACTGCTCACTTTGTATAATGTTTTGGACTTAGTTCTCTCTAGTGTTAGCCTTAGATGGGGTGTGCCTAGCCTATGTGAAGATGACCTAATTTCCGGAGGGAAAATTTTTTAACAAGGAGAAGAAGATCAAGAACAAGACCAAGAAATCAAGTTGGAGGAAATCTTCCTTCAAGATAATAAGCTTAAAACATTCTAATTCTTGGAAAACTAAATAAAGGTAATTCCATATTAATATATTTTTATTATTATAAGTAATCTGGCTTCTCAAACTTAATTCATTCAAGTTAAATTGACTTCATTTCATTTGAGATATAATGAAGTACATTAACATTTTAGGGAGGTGGAAACTCATAACTTTAATCTCAATTGGGAATAAAAATGGAGTCTTAAAATCTTGTTCCCGGCTTTTTCTTGAGCAAAGAAGAGAAAAAGCTCTAGAGAAAAAGCAGGCATAAAAAAAGTATCAAGAGTCTTCTTCTCCTCACTTACAAAACTAATAAAGAACCTAATAACTATAATAAACACCTCCTAAAGTAATAAAAAGAAAGGAATCTAATATAATAACAGGAAAAGGACTTCCATCAAAGATAGTTAAAAAGGAAATAAATATTTAACAGTTAGTATTTGAAATATCCATTCTCTAGGAAGAGATTAAAGTGCTTTAGTAGGAAAATTAAGAACTAAGAAACTTATTATCGCTTGGATAAGATAACTTAGAGATTAGAATTATTAATTAAGAAAGGGAACTCCAAGCATATTGGAACATTTAAACTGAACATAGATAAGAAACAGCAAGGCTTGGAAATATCGTATAAAAACAAGAGTTGGAGTTTATTAAGCAAAAGAATATTAGCACAAACATAACTAATTAGACAAATTAGATGGAGATAGAATAAAAAGAGGTTATAAATCGAAAACCAATCAGATAAGTAAGGAAGAAATGCTACTACTGTAAGAGTAAGCGACATTTGTACAAGAATTGCTAAAAATTTTAGAATTTCAAGAGAAAATTTTGGCGTAAAGAATAAGAAAAATACCAGAGGCTCTATTGTAACTAGCATGAAGATATTTACAGAAGAAAATGATGTGAAGTACCTTTTGAAATAATAAAAACAAGAAATCAAAGAAACTGAGAAGACCTTAGTGAAGATAATTTCATTAGAAAGTCAAGAAGGATGAGAAGTGTTGCTGATAAAACAACTTATTTTAAACGGTGTCCAGATTGACACTGTTGAACATTTTAATTTCATTATTATTATAATCTCAATTGGGAAAATTTTAATTATTCGATGAAATAGATTAAATCTACTACAAGGTACTTACTCACAATTACCTGATAGCAACAACAGGCTTAATTTTGATTATTACAAAATGAGATTCATAAATAGCATAGGAACTGAACTAACAAAAAAATAAAATGTTAAATATTTAAAAAACACCTTTAAATAACCATACATTCTTCAGATATATAATAAAGAAACATATATTTCAATTAAATTAGACAATTAAATATCTCAGAAACTGTTTCAACTTATATTTCATATAATGATAAAGATATTAATTTTGATTAAACTTCCTAGTACGGCTTCATTTATTTAAAATTAAATTTTCTACTTTAATTTTCTATGCCTTGCTGCTAGGTTTTTATCTATTAGTATAAATTTGGAAGCTTGGAATTCAATTTAAACTAAATTTTATTTACCAAGCCTTGATTTTCCTTTTTTATCATACATAAGAAGCAAGGATTCTAGTTTTTGCCTTCAGGATCTATATTTCTGTATTATTTTGCTCAATTAAGGAATAAAGCTAAATAGCTTCTTGTTCATAGGGTTTCTCATGTTTTTTCATTTTATTAGGAATTTTAATATTCTTCAACTCTTAAAACGAGTAATTATCTTTTTTGAATTCTTGGGTCTTGTTTGCTAATTGAGACCCCAGTCCGATATAATAGGTTAGAATTTAAGGTTAATATTCCTGGATGTTTTTAATTTTTTATTATCAAGAAATAAATTTTATTAAGAAGCAACTCTTCGCTATAGAGACATATCTACTGCAAAGATACTCAGAGAGCAACTTAGAAGACTTTAAAAATTTTCTGGGGTAAAATATTCTTTACTTAACAAGAAATAAATGAAAAATTAATTTAGATCTTTAAGTTGCGCACTTAATCTTATAATTTTCAATACTATTTAAATATAGTCATTATTCTTTGAAAAACATACTTTGTCTTAGCGGAAATAAAAATTAATTTAAGCTGATCTTTGTGTATGTCTACTTATGGACTCTATTAGAAATCTTTCTAATATATTCCCTGGAAAAAACTTGGAAAAAATAATAACTTATGATATACTCTTCATAAACTAGCTGTTCAATCATCATAAGTAAAAAAACAGAAAGACCTTTAAATAAAAATCTTTCAAAAGATCTACTTAAAAAAGAATTGAGATTGTAAGATAAAGCAAAAATTATTAAATGGAGTCTAAAGAAGAACAACAAGAAAGCACTAAAAACTAAGATGAAGAGTTGAAAGATAAAAAAAAGGATATTTGAACTTTATGAACATAATTAATATGAAATATCTTATTCATATCAATAATTACATTTCATTAACATTTATTAAGGTGATTTCTTCTTATAAGTATAAAATATTTATTAAAGTAAAATAGAAAAAATAGGAAAATTGAGAATTGCAAAGTATCAAAAACTAAGCAAAGAAAGGTTAAAAAATAGGCTGAACAATAAGAGAAAAAGCCTAAGTTACCGGATTTTCTTCATCGTTTCAAGAAAAATGATTATAAGGAAACTAGGAAATTATTTCAATAATAGAACAAAAAATGAGTCTTTATCTGATAATATGACAAATTGAAGAAAATTCTCGGCAGACAGGATGAGTTAATTTGGTTTCTTTCAGATAGAATAAGAATGATGAAACATATTGAGTAGTTTTCCTTAGAAACGAAATACTTTGGGAAATAACTTTTTCAAAATAAAGTCCTCACAGAAGAGAAACTGTGGCATTAATCTTAAGACAAAAAATTAAAAAGATTTCAAGTATTACAGAAGAAACTAAGACTAATACGATGTATAATCAAAAATTACTAAATATAAATTTAAAGAACCAAAATCGTTGAAAATTGGAAACATGAGTACTTTATTCTTCCAAAATAAAAATATAAATAAAAGATAAAGAGATAATGATATTGCAGCTCTTTCCAGCATATACTAAAAACTGCTTTGGTTTTAAAAGCTTAAAAGTCAAGATAATTCAAGAACTTGAAGAGAATTAACAAAAATTTGAATAATAACATTAGAATCTACAAAAAATAAAAAGATTGAATACATAATAAATCTTAGTCAGATCGATAAGAGTGGTAGCAATCCACATGTATAAATAGTCGAGAAATTCAGCCTCGATAAAATAATAGATAGCTGGAACTGGTTGAAAACGCAAAGAAAACAAGCATTTCTTAAATTTTCAATTGACAATAATAATAAAAAAATGTTTATTAAAGAACAATTTTAAATAGAATCTATCAAAATAATTTAAATAAATATGATTATAGAGCGCTTAGCACCTCATTGACGTGCTTCTCTTTATTTATTCGAATTTAATATTAAAAAAAGTGTTCTCAAAAGCTTGATTTCATTCTATTCGTCCAAAGAGTCACTTCATCTTCTCCAAATGGGGAATCTTCTTATTAAAATTTGTCATAAATCTTGAATCAAATGCTCCAGTCTTCTTGAATAAGGACCAAATAAGAATTAGTTATTAAGTCATTAATTAGAAGGCCCTTCAGTCAACCTTTCATACTGCTAGAGAGAACCCTCGGGGTAAGTTAGGCATGTCTCAATGGAGCTTATCCACCCTTCCTCGTGGTGGCATCTAGTGCGAGATTACTCGCAATGCAGTATACACTGCACCAGATTGCCTACTAGTTTGGCTGACGCGGCCGATTTCCATTTTATATTATTATTTAATATTAACACAGTTTTTTTTCTATATAGATTCAAATATTTTTATTGATTATATTTAAATATTGTTCGCAAGTGTTGGGGTAACTCATCACTCAAATAGAAAGTCTAAAAATCTTATTCTTCTTTGAAAGTCTTTATTACTTTTTCTTGGTGTTTGCTACTCCAGCCCAAGCAGAATATCGTAAGTTTTTTCTTTTAGATTCTTCCGTCTTGATTAAATCATAATCTTTGGGCCTTCTAGATCACTCTGCTTCAGTATTTTTTTGAATTACTAAAATTTCTTGTAGTTTCATACATATACTACAAGCCGCTACAATAATAATATATTTTTCTAGATTTTATTTTTATTAGGCGATTATTGTTTATTAATTCTTGTTTGTTTTTCAATATTCTTTTCATTGTCCATATTATGGTCCACTAGGTTTTATTAGCTTTAATGGATCTTGTAATTCTATTGGATGTTTTCAATCTATCGACTTTGGTCTTTAATCCTCTATACTTTGGAGTTTGTCTGGCTGAACTACTCTTGCTAATAGGTCCATAAGGAGTCGATCTTCCTATCCAACATACCATTCTCAAATCAAATATATCTTAAAGTCTTGTTAGATCGACTCCGTCAGCCTAATATTTTTCATTTGAGTCTCTTAACATATTCCTGGAGGTTCAGCATAACCTAAATTAACTATTCCATACTCATTTGTCCAGAAGGATTGAATTCTGAGACTTTCTGGTGTAAAACCGGCTTTGTCTGTTTCCTCAGTTTCTTCTTCGAGATAGACATTATTATATCGTGTTTTTTTTCTACAGCTTTTTAATCTCCTGGTATTTATACTGTGCTCCGAACACTTGTCTGAGTGAAGCGACAAAAAATCTTTTTCTGAAATCAGAAATTTTTTTAATTAATCGATTCTTATATTCGCTGCTCACTTATTTTCAGATTTTTGTACGGTAGTATTCATAAAAGGATTTCAATTTTTCTTTAAAGTTCTTATACTTGTCTTAAAAGTAAAAAATTTTCTTATTGCATAATTTTGAGGTTTTAAAGTATTGTTTACTAATCGTAATTTGGTTGAGATGAATCTTTTTAAAATGAGACCTTTTTTCAATAAATTTCAATTTTTTCATATATATATAATGAAGCTAACTAAAATAAAAAGTCTAAATATAATAAAGCATTATAGTTTAAAAAATAGAACAATTTGGCTATCTAAGGATATTTATAATAATTATATTAAATTTAATAAAATAGTTTAAAGTTTTCTATTATCTATTTGATTATTATAGTATATTGAGACTATTTATAGATTTAGTATAATTATATATAATTATACTTTTATTTCTTTATTTATAATTTTTCTTTAAATATATAAATCTAATTTTACCAGTTTGTTTTCCTTCTATGTTTACAATTAAAATTTATTACATTTTTAATTAAAGAAATCACTAAACCTCTTTAGCATTAACTACTATTTAAGGGGAATACAATCTTAATTAAATAATGGAATTAAGAGAAAATAGGGATCTTATTATAAATTGAATAAAAGAGAATATCCAATTAAAAACAAATTAGTAGCAAATCTAAAAGAAAAGAGATAACATAAAAAGCAAACAAATAGAAGAGAAAATTTATTTATTTATTTATCTTATGAAATCAATCAATAACCTAATAAAAAGTAATGGAAACCCTATGGATTTTGAGAAAAAGTAAAAAATAGTCTACATCTATAAATAGAGAAATGTATTAAGATGATGATTTTGTAAAAGAAAAGGCACTTATTAAATAATGCATAAAATAAAAAAAATAAAGATTAGATGGAAAAAATTTGAAGCAATTAAATATTATTAAATTGAATGCAAGAAATAAAGACTAATAGAAGAAAATTGTATAAAGAAATTAACTAACATTAATTTATAACAGATCCTATTAAAGAAAAACAATATCACAATTAAAAATAACACGTTAATCTATTATTGTTACAACATTTTCAGGATTTATTTTTTTATTTAAGCATAAATTTTCAAGCATTTGGAGAATTTCCTTAAATATTCTTTTCTTATATCCAAAATTATATATTATTTTTTTAATAGCTTCCATAAAATCTTCCAAAAATTTTATCCTTACTACTAATTAATATTAGCTCTAATTATCCACATTTTAATAAGCTAAATAAGTTTTATCAGCAATATATTAATAAATGCTCATTATAAAGATACTCTATAGCAGATATTAATCTAGTTCTTTAGCAATTATTTGATTATTTAATTCTTCTTATACTAAGAAGTTATTAAAAGCTAGTAAAAGAAATAAAAAAGGAGAGTTTATTATTTATTCTCTTCATTCCATTTAACTTTATTAAGCATTTATATATTTAATATCTAAACTTTAACCGCCAAAGCCAAAACACTCACTCTCATTACATACTCTAGATCTAAATGTAACCTTATTTTTGTTTCTTTTTTGTGCTAAAAGTTGGTTAATTGAATATAATTATTGTGATTAATATAACTAAAAGTATAATAATAGTTAATAGATGCATAAAGGAGTTATATATAACTAAATAATGTGAAATCAAAATGAAGGGATAATATAAATCATAAATTTCTTGCTATTGAAGCTTCAAAATTAAAATTAAACTTAATAAAGAAATAAATAAACTGGATTATAGAGCGCGTAGCACTCTCGTTGGTGCGCAGCTCTTTAAATTAATTTTATTTAATGTCGAAAAAAAATTATGGGCCTCTCTATCTTGTTTTCTCTTCCTGCAGTACGTCTCTGTAATTTTTCCTTCCGAAGCATAGGATGCAATATGCGATTACGGGTACATTTTCCCGACCTATGATGAAGAAAGTTTCCTCCTGTTATTCAGAGTTCTCCAGCTTGTCGTATCATCCTTCTCTTGTTATTTGTTTCTCTTCCTCGATTTATCCTCGTCCGCGCTCATTTTTTAGTTGCCTTGCTGGGCCTCATGAAGAAGCATCCGAAAGAAAGGGCTTTCCATCCTATTTAAAAATAATATATAATAATAATAATATAACAAAAAAAAATGTCGAACCTCCGAAAGGGATTCTTTCCAGCTCCAAAGAACTAGGAGTCTGGCGCCTAGCAATAGTATAAGAAAACAAATAAACCTTCAAAAACCACCCATACTTCGACAACTCCCGCCTCTGAAGAGAAACCGAAGGAGTAGATCAAGTCTATCCTACATCAGGAGGTCTCCGAATTTAACCCTACTGGTCAGATGACCATGGATTAGCTCGTCAAGGTGGTGTTAAACCTCCAGGAAGAGGTTAAAAAATTACGAAAGGAAAATGAAAAGCTGACTGAGTAGATTTAACACGGACTTTAGGATACTCTAGACCTTAGAATGGCCAATTAGGAAAGAGAACTCACTGTTCTCTGAAATTATTAAAAAGATCAACTTATTCAGACGAACTCCTAAGTAAAGAAGATTTAGGACTAAAATTAATTCCTTGAAAAAATAATATAGAGCCAATAAAGCCAATAAAGCAAATAGAGTCAACTGATTCCCTAGCATAATAGAATGGATATTGAAAATGAAAAGATTTACTAAAGGATGATAGTAACATAATAATAGAACTGAAAACCTAAAAAGTGATGTTACTTTTGTAAAAGTAGTTATCATCAGCAAAAAAAATGTAGATAATTTCAATAATTTAAAAGATAATACTGACTTAGAGAGATATAAAGAGCTCAGAGGCTATGATGTGATCGAGAAGGGAGAATTTTCAAGCGTAGAATTACTGTAATGTAATCAGCTATGGGGCAGGAAATGCAAGGAAGATAAACTCAAGACCATTGGTAGAGAAGGACTAAACTTTTAGACCCATTATTTGAACGGCGGATATGATTCTGCTGCTAAACAATATTAAATAAATAAAATAAATAAATAATAATAATATAATAATAATCTATTTACGTGAATTTTTCCTTTGCTAGGTTAGTCACGGAATCAGTTTATAAGTTTTCTCAAATGTTCATGGAGTCACTCCATTCTTCTCTTGAATTACTAGAAAAACATTTTTCTATTACGTATCGATTCAAGCTATCTTATTCTTTCTTGAGAAGAATCTTGTTTCAGTCTCAATCAGGTCCAAGCATTTTTCTCGTTCTTCTTTTTTGAGCTTTTACTTTATCCAATAGTAATCAATCTCCACCATATTCCTTTTTCTTATAAAGTATTCCTAATAGGAACAGTATAATTTAGACATGTCATTCGTACCTATTGGCTTGTTTATTTCTGTTTTCTCTAAAAGTACCAGCAGTTTTTAAATATATGTCCATTTCTTTAACAAAAGAAGCATCTTGTTGTGCATTTTGGAGATATGTCCTAGTTTTTGACATTTTCATCATCTTTTTCATTTTTAATATTTTTTTCCGATTAGAAAATGTTTTGGAATACCGTTATTCCACTATCATAGGATCATTATGAGAATAAATAAGTTATTCAGAATGATTTTACTTGCTAGTATCTTTAAGCTTTACTTCCGTTTTTTCCAATTATTAGATAAACTAAGATTTGGATGTTTTAGTGCTGATTTCTATTTTTAGTAATTGATTTCCATTTTATAGTTGTTGTACAGTAAAAGTTAGAGAATCTAATCGTTAAATCTAGAATTGATTGTTACAATTTTTTATTTTAAGTTCCTAGGGAGTATATTTCGATTAGAGAGTTTTATTAGTCGATGTCCTGTTAGTTTTTATTCGATTATTTCTTAAGAACCATTTTTCATATATATTAAATTTATGGTTTGCTCTCTACATAAATGCATAATAAATTACATAATTATATTTCTTTATTTGCTATTTAAAAGAATAGCAAATTCCTAGAAAAAAGTATATTCAATAAGAGCAAAAGTACAAAAAGTTCAAATACACTTAGATTCTCATTTTATTTAAGCTAAGACTAAAGTATTTATTATAGAAGTTTAGAAGTAGATGAACTTAGTTTACTAATAAAAAAATTATAAATCTCATTTAATTTTAAAACTAAAATAATTATAAATAAACCAATTAAAAAATAATGAAAGGCTCAATCTGCATATATTATTATAAGTATTACAATAGAAATTATCATTATATTCCTTAAGATATATTTAAATTAATTGACTATATAATTATCTAAAATTTAGTCTGAAAATGTTTTACTTTAAATGCTCTTTCATATTTAAATAAATTTATAACTTTTACTCTTTTTCTAAGCTTAGATACTGTTATTTAGCTTAGTATAATATAAAATATTCTTATTCTAGGCTTTTTGATATAACTTAATTATGTTATTAAGTGCCTTAGAATAAAATTAGAATTATTTAAATAAAGCTTTATCTAGTAGTGTATTTTCAAAAAGTGCGATATTATCGAAAAAACTTGCGAGCAATCTAATTATTACTACTAAAATCTGCTATTTAAAGCTTTAATTAAGCCCAAAGGAAAATAGTTAAGTTAATGATCTAATGCATTAACATCTGGTATAGATCTGATTTTTATGTTTTGCATTATATTGAACAATTATTTAGAGCTATTCTTAATATTTTTAGATAGAAAATACATTGAAAATTTATTAGTATATTTGAAAAAATGGAATGCTTTTTCAAAAAATATCGCTAAAAGAGTAATCACTTAGCCAAATTACAATTAGTAAACCATACTCAAAGAAATCAAAAATATGAAGGACTTTAATCGTAAAAATTATGATATGTACAAGAGTTTGAAGGAATAATCTCCTACCTAATTTTGTGTACTTTATTATCAAAAAAGGAAAATGAACATTTAGTAAGAATGAGAATAAAATAGTTAAAAATAAAATTCAATTAATTTGCTGAGTTAGCAAAAAGCATATTTTTATAAAATATTCTAATCAAAGATCCTATTGAGGCTGAAACTAAAAATCACCCAGTAAAAATTCCTTAAAAAAAGAATTAGTACTTATGTTGCAGGAAACTTTTACTATTGCAAGATATAGCAGAAATTTTAAACGAAAATAATTTTAAAAAAAATAAAGATTCGACAATCGTTTAGAAGGGATAATAAAGAGAAAGAAAAAAACTAGAAAAAGTGAATTTTGATGAAAATTAAAATTTTATAGCATAAAATAGCACAATTTATTAAAGTGATTTCACCTTTTTATGATTAATCACAAAGTTAGAGTTTATATAAGTTTTTTATTATCAGAAATCTTCTTCTTCGGATTAGACTTCAATTATTTCTCGTTTTCCCTTGTTTCCACTAAGAACTATCTTTATAAACTTTGCCTACATAAAATCCATATTGTCTTTTATTCCATTCTTTTACTTACATTAGTATTAGAGGTTCTGCTTGGATTATTTATTGTTCTTTTCTTCTATATAATTTTGCTTCTTTTTGTGCAGTATATTCTAAATATTTTATTTCAAGTCTTTCGTTCTTCTTTTTTTATTTTTTCCTAAAAATTCCAACAGTTTCTTATCTTGCGGCCTTACTTCTTGCAGTATCAGCACCTTATTATCGTTCTTCTTTATGTATAAATAAATACTTAATTTATTTCTTCTGTCTCTGTCTCTGCTTTCATGGGATCATAGTTTATTTTACTTTGCAGTTCCTGATTCTTTTCATAATTTATTCTTTGTAATTTTTCTTCAGTCTGCTGGATTAATGAGTATGTTAGCCGGTTAGAAGGTCTACTTACGATATCTTATTTTAATCCATTTTTTTCCTGTTTTAGTTAATCAACTTGCTAGATTAGAACACAAACTTTGTTTGAAATTTCCTAAAGTATCTGTTAGAGTTTAAGGTTTTCGTTTTGTAGATGTTAAAGATCAATCTATATTTCTTATTTCATTTTTTTGTCTAGTTTAGAGATTGTTATTTTTTAGGTGCCATTTTATTTTATATAAATAAATAATGAATAAATTTGATTATAGAGAGCGTAGCACCCTTTTGGTGCGCAGCTCTTTACATATCTCAATATATGTCCGTTTCTTCAAGCAAACCTTCAGGTAATAGAAATTCTTCTCTTATTAGTTACATATCTTCCTCATTTTCCTCTATATTATCTCTTGTTCTTCTGTCTTCTATCTATCTACATTTTAATAGATCTTTATTGCAAGCTTAATTTATTTTTTCTTACATATCTTACTAATTTTCATTTCTAATTATTTTCTTCTTAATCAAGCTTTTATACACTCATAAAAATTATCCTTTTCCATCTCAATAGTATTTTCTTATTACTTTTTTTCATTCAATTTTCTTTTCTATATATCCTCTTTTTCTTTTTTCTAAAATATCTTTGATATAATCTTTTATTATCAAGTCAGCTTTAGCTCTTTTTTACACTTCTTAGGTTCTAATGCATTTCTCGAATTTTGCCGTACATCATTTATATCAAATAGTTCCATTTCTTATCTCTCTACTCCTATTGCTCTAGGATTTCAGATAAATTATTATATTCCTTCTTTACATTCTAAACAGTTTCCTATAATATGCCTTTCATTTTCTCTTGCATTGTTATAGAAAGTCAATAATAAAAAAGTAAATAAATGTTAAATATTGGAAATAGCTGAAGCAAGATACCTATAATAATAATAAATTAAATGGATATCACCTTTCAAGTTCATCACTATAAAACTGTACATTACAGATAAATAAATACATCTTCAAAATGGAGTTGTGACAGGTTGCCTCTCTTAGGATTGCCAAAGCAGTATACACTAGTCAAACCAAGTCAGGTTTCAAGATATATAACCGCCAGTACCAAAGTCTATCCGTTAAAGGTCCAGATAATCAGCCAAAGAAGAGGAAGACATAATAGATTATGAGTACGTAAATTCCCCAACCTCTGATGAAGCTATCCTTTTCTACTTATTCTTCGATTCTAGTTTAGTTTACTGCGCGAGTTTCCACTTGCTAAAAAAGCTAAGCAAACTAAAGCTTGGGAGCCTCCGTCAAAATAAAAAATACTATCCCATAATAAAAAAATCTTGGATCAGCACGAGTAGATATACTATTAAGGAAATCATTTAAGATAAAAATTTTAAATCTAAAATTTAAAGAAAAAAAATTAAACTTCAATACAGTGATTAATATAGTAAAAGTGGATTCACTATAATTTTTCAGTATTACTATAAAGATCAAAAGAATGGAAGCTGCAAGATTTTTTATTGTCCTAAAATATTTTAGAAATATTTTTGGTAGATCCAAGATATTGAAGAAAAAGAATCTTAAAATATCTTTTCATGGTAGCTTGAAATCTATGATTATGGTGTATGCTATTATTATTTATAGTAAATTATTTGCAGAAACTGATCAGCAGAATATATTAAGTAAATAAAAAGTCTTTCAAAGATAGAAATGTGAAGACAAATTAGATATTCATAAACATTAAAATTTAATATGTAGATTGTTTTCTTAATAAAAGATAAATATTGTCTAAAAATATGAAGATAAACATGAAATGAAAATCTAGATTAGGATGTTCCTTTAAAATTATTCAAGTACTAAGTTTATTTATACCTTTAATTAAGAATTATTTCATTTTATTTTAATATTTTACCTTTTAATTTAACTATTTAAACTTAAGTCGCTCATATCAAAGCATTCTAGCTTCCATCCAATATCCACTTAGATTTAATATCATCCCATCCTTTAGCTTTAAGCTCAAAGACTTCTTTTTTTTATTCAGTCTTTCGAAATCATTTAGTTATACAAAAGTACCATTAGTACTAGGTCTAACTTGATTTTAACCTTCCCATATTCCATCATACAAAAGCCAACCAAATTATTTATCATATCTTATCAAAGCATGCTAACCAGAAATACCTTTTAAATTATCTACGAGTACTCTTTAACAAAATTAAGGATTAGAACCAATATAATAGTTAGATGGTTTAGCAAGATTAGCTTCTCATAAAATGTCAGGTCCATCAGCAATAAGTTTTCTTTATTGATCAAAACTATAAAATTGAAATTAGATTTGGGGCCTTTTATTCCAATCCATACTACTTTCATCAAGATCTCTAAGATTTCTATCTGCTATATTTTAAGTTCCAGTTATATTAGTCAAATTTGCATTTAAATTTGTTTAAATATTTGTAGCGAATTATGCCGTTTGCTGATATATTTATTACCCGTATATCTGAGTTTATATTAAGTTTTAGATTTGATCTTGTTAAGGATATTATTCTAAACTTATGTTTAAATTATAGTCCGATTATTATTACTAATTATTTTAAGAAATATTTCATTCACCACTTATTGTGATGCTTCTATTTCTTTGTTTCTTTTTAATTTTTTTGCCTCCAAATCTATAACTTTTTCCATGCTATAGTTCTTTTAAGTTTACTGACTCAGGATTAAGTCCCTTTATTTAAGCATAAGAATTAATACAAGTAGTAGTATTATGTATTTTTATAAAATCTTAAGGATATTCTATTGTTCTAAGATCTATTCCATTTTATTAATCTTATCCTTTTCTTACTACTTTACATTAAGTTATTACTAAACGAAAGGATTCTGCCAAATCAATCACAAATCCTTTCTGAAGAACAACTGGTGATTTTTGTAATTTTATACTTGTTCCTCTTAAGCTACCTCGATCAAAGAGATACCAGGATTTTTCATCCTTCACATAGTAGATTTAGCAATGTTTTCTTGAAATAATGGTATCTTATTCACAAAATGAAATATGATTATTTTAATAACTTTCATTGCTTCTGCCAAAATTTACTTTTCCATTCTATTCTTCAATCGGAGCATCCGTTAATCCAGATTCTTTAATGAACCATTTTGTTTCCAATTCTAATTTTTAGAAAGAATTTCATCCATTTCTATTTTATATTCCTATAACTTAAACTTGCATGAAAGGATCAAAGTTTTTGAATCTGCAATATCTGTTTTCATAAGTGATAGCTTTATTAGTAATAATTTATCTTTCATTGGGATTATTTCACTTTTAAATGAAAAATTAGTTAACTTCTATTAAATTTATTTTGCTATTTAGCTATAATTTAAATTCTTCCTTAATAACTTAATACAAACCATTGGGAAATTCCTCTATTTGATTCATATTTAATTAATTTCTTATATATTCCTTAAAATAACTATAGAAAATACCAAAAGAAAATACTTTTTTTATTTTTAGTCTCTCAAAACGGAGACAAAACTATATCGCTTATTCATCTGTAACTCATTCATGAAAAAGCAAATCTTCTTATGTTTAAATTTATTATTCGAAAAGCTTTTAGAAATTTTCTCTTATTTGTTACCATAAATCAGTAAAAAATTCAATTAATTGGGTCTAATTTTTATTTTAGTTACATTTTTGCTCTTCTATACTGTATTGAATCTCTTATTTTAGAGTCTCTAGTTAAAGGTTATTTTATTCTGTTACCTCTTAAGTTGTTTATTCTATTTTTTCATAAAAGTCTTACAATTTCTATTTAGTTTATTAAACTTCAGCTTAAAGAGCACCAAATTAGTTTTTAATCTCCTCTTCCATTTCTTTTGGCCTTTAAAAAGTTTATTTCCTCTCTATTTAGCCAACTATTGATGTAAGATTTTTATATACTTCACCTAATTTTTCATATACTTAAGTTTATTATTCTCCGTGAGTTTACACATTTTCTCTTTCATCAATTTTCTTTAAACCTGATCTCCTATCCATTTAAGTGATTAATTCTTTCATTTAAGCTATAAGGCCAAGAGTATACTAAAATTTCTAGCTATATTAAGAAGGTACTTAGCCTTTTTTGAAAGTAACATCTAATTTTTTAGCTGGAGTGAGTAAATTAAAAAGAAAATCCTTAAACGTTTCAAGTTTTTCTTTGTTATGAGTGGCAAGTTCTATAATATTTATAATCTCTTAGATATCCTACAACAAGTTAGACATCCTTGAATAAATTATAAATAATTCTTTAGTTATAACAATAGTTACAGTATAAATTTATTATAGCTTTATTTTAATTTTCTTTGAGATTTTACTTAGATATCCAAATATTTTGAGAGATAGTTCAGAAAAAAATAAGTGTATAAATGAAAATGTTTATAAGTAGTGCTAATGATCTTTTAATAAAGGTAGATAAAGTGCTAATTATTAGCTTATGCATATTAAGTTAATTAATTATTTATCATACTATTATCTTCCTTTTTATTAAACCTTTCTTATTTACTCTCATTCAAGCTTTACTATTCCTTAGATATCTTAAATTAATATAAGAGCCTGATTAAGATTAAACCATTTAGAATAAATCAAGCTTCTTGATCGAAGTGCTAAATATAAGGTCTATAAGGTGACTTAGATAAATGAAATTAATTAATTAGAAGTTAACTTCATATTATTATAGATCTATCAGATATCTAAGTTAACCCTCTTAAATTATAGTTAAATGCTTATATAACTACTAGCTTATAAATAAGAGGATATAGGACTTTAGAAATTGTATTTAATAGCTTTAATTAGATTATTCTACTATATTAATTAATTAATAAAGATATATATCAGAAAATAGAAATTTAGCAATTCTATTCCTTTCTTCTTTTATTTAACTTAGCTATTAGTTTAATTTCTAATTTTAGATATTTTTATTAAAGGTAAAATTAAATGGTTAAAGGAAATAAATGTAAAAGTTAAATAAAAAGTGATATTTTTAATGTGACTATAAAGATAATTTAAGTCTAACTTAATAAAATCAATAGTATTATCAAATAAAAGTAGTTAGAAGGAATAAAGATATTGTAGCATGACAAGGTAAATAAAAATAAAACTAAAGTTATTATCTAAAAAAGTGCTAAATTAATTGATTTAAGTTTGACTTAAAAGTAAAATTAAGCTATACTTAAATTTATTAATTTAATGATATATAAATTGCTTGTTCTTAAATAACATCAATTTATTCTTCACTAACTAGAGAATTTAAATAGTAAGCTATAATTATTAAAAAGAATTAGAGTTAAAGCATTTGATTAAGCATAAGTATTATTAAAAAAGCTTTTAGGGTAATTAAAGTCTAATAAACAAGTTTATTAATTTTAAAGAATTAAATTACTAAATAGATGTAGTTAATATAGTTTAAATGTGATATATGATTGCATTGCTTTTAGTTATTTACATTTTTGCTTCTTTTTTATTTTTAAGAATATTAAATGGAATAATACGCTATTATGTTTGGTCTTGGAAGTGTTGCTCTTGCTATGTCTGGAAAAGTTTTAGTAAATGCTCTTAAAGGAACCAAGAATAGAGTATCTTCTGATGCTTTTTCTAATAAAGCTAACATTTATAAAGGACCCTTTGATGGTAAAATGACAAGACGAGAAGCAGCTTTAATTTTAGGTGTCCGAGAATCAGCAAACACTAAATAAATTCAACAATCTCACAGAAGACTAATGTTACTAAATCATCCTGACAACGGAGGCAGTACTTTCTTAGCTACTAAAATTAATGAAGCTAAAGAGCATCTTCTAACTAGATGAGGCTATTCTTAATTGAAAATTTCTAACTAATAATTATTTAATCAATAACTATAATTTCAAATCCTCTTTAGCGTAAATCATCTATATGATCTTAAAGCTTATCACTAAAGTATTCTATTTAGAATTTAATCTAAAATTAAATTATTAGAACATATTATTAGTCACTATTAGCTATGATGATTCATATAAGACTTTCAAAAAATTAAAATATCTTAGAGATATAAAATTAACAGACTCTTTTAATAACCACAAATATAATATCCTATAATTTAGAAAATAATTATAGAGTTATTATTACTCTTAATGAAAAAGATTAAAGAAGATATTTTTTTAAATGATACCCTTATGAATACTATAATAGTTCTAAATTTAATTAACTTTTATTCATTTTAAAAGATATCCAAAATAGACTTTTAATGTTTTCTTTAATTTAGTATTAAGATATATCATTTTAAACTTATACTTATCAAATAAAGCATTATAATCAGAGACAAGTATAGCAATAATTGATTTTTTAGACTTATTTTAGTATCTCTGCTTAACTAATATTTATTATTTCAAGTCATTTCTGATTTAATTTTCATCTTTTAAGATAAGTTATACCTAAGCATTCTTTATTTTTCAATGCTTTTAGAGTAACAGATAAAATACTGTAAAATTACTAAAAATAGACAAAATTTAGATGTTTTTAGTCTTTTTGCTTCCTTGAATAAAGCTTAAATAAAGGAATTTTAAATTTATTTTATCCTTTTTTCAATAAAGAAGGAAGTACTCAAATATAGATTTAAAGGGAAGAAGGAAAATGTAAACAGAAAATAAAAATATTCTATATAAGCTGAAATGACTATAAATTTGTAAAGACTAAAATGATTAGGAATATGTTTCTAGAAACAGAAAACCAGGATTAACTGGAGTTACTTCCATTCCCAGAATCTACTCGCCTTAGTAAAAAAGTCCTAAACTTATCCTAAATTTGATTAAAAGATATCCTTTGAATAGATGAATCTTAGAATTTCCTGCTGGATTGCTTGATGAAGGAGAAACATCAATTCAATGTGCTTTAAGAGAGTTGCAGGAAGAAACTGGATATAAAGGAAAATTACCAGCTAAACAAATTTAATCTATTTATCCTACTATACCTATAACTCCATGGAAATCAGATGATCTTGGAAACATCATATGTGTAAATGTTGATCTTTAAGACGAGGAAAATTTAAACCCAAAATAAGAATTAGAACAGATAGAATAGATCTAAATTCTTTTCGTAGATGACGATGAAACTTTGATGAAATAGTTATCGCTCTTGAAGTAGGAGAAAGATTGCGAAATTGATGGTAAATTATGGACGTACGCTTTAGGAAAAATGTGAAACATTAAATATCAAACTTAAATAAATTTCTCTAGCATAAACTAGGCTTTTTTTATTTTTTCTTCAATAATTTTAGTAGGACGACAGGTTATGAAGCTAAACTTTCTTAATTTATTAAATTATTGAGTTATAGGGATTCGGTAGTTCTCAATCAGTTTGAGCTTATACAATTTTTTTATTTTGAATGAAATTTTACTTTTGGACACAATAAAATATCATAGATTTTTCTTCAATTTAGTTAAAATTTAATATAAAATTAGAGTTCTAAAGATTATCTTATTTAAATACTTAATTGTAAAGCAAATTATTTGATTACAAAGAGATTGCACATCTCATAAGTTATTTAAGAAATGTATCTAACTCTTTCTGAAGAAAGGAATAGCAAATAACATTAGGAATGAAGATAAAGAAAATATGTTAATTTGATAAATATTTAATGCTTATTTAAGAAAAATAATGGTAATTAAAAGTTCCTTTGGTCAACGTTTTAATGCTCCTAGTAATTGGACTAGGTAGATAAAAAGACCAATGACGTCAATGTAGATGTTTAAAGCTGCTATAATATAGTCGTCATAAGAAAACTCATTTTTTCTTCCTCCTGCAATCATTTATGTGTCTATAACTATAAAAATTCCGTATATTATAACTCCTAAAGTACTAAATATGACAGCTAAGATTTAGTTAGTGCCCATTATAGCCAGAACTATACCAAATAATATAAAGCCAAAGAGAATTACTACCATACTGCCCATTAAAGTAGTGAAATCTGAACGAGTTACAAAGGCATAAATTGTTAAAGCAATAGTAATTCCAAGAGTCATCAGTGCAGCAGCTAAAACTACTCCTCTATCATCAACAAAGAAACCACAGAACCAGGCTACTACGAAAGATTCACAAATCGTAAATCCAACTAATAAGATGTAATTTTTTGGCACGGTCTTTGCAACTTATCTACAACAGACAAGAGGTAATAAAAATGCGATGGATAAAACGACAAAAACAAAATATAGTCATAAGTTATTTTACATCCATTCTGCAACATCTCTTGAGCCTACAGCTATAGAACAGATAATGACAGTGAAGGTAAGCTAAATTGACAGGATAGCATAGACTTTCCTGATAAATCCTAGTCTATCACTGCTTTCTTGGTACTTAGTATATTCTCTCTAATATTCCAAATCCTATTACACGAGCATTTTAATTATAATGGAAGGTTTTGCATAAAGGTCTAGAAGATAATGTTTTCTGGTATGTTTCAATAAAAACTTGATTTATGAAGTTTATCATAATTTTTTAATATTTTACTTGAAATTTATAAATAAACAACTTATTTTCTTAGCTTAGCCTTTAAAGTTTATTTTATAATTCTGTTCAAAGCTCTAGAACAATAATAAAATATTAGCTAGTATGCTTCAAACAGATTTAATCACATAATTGCCATTTTTATCTCTTTTATATACATATCTTCTTTCATCTCTCTTTTAATATAACTAAAAATAATCTGATTTAATATAAAAAATCTAAGTAAAATAATAGAAAAGGTATATTAAGACTATAAAATCCTAAGGTATATTTGAAGAGGAATTAACATAATAATAAAGCTTTATTCATAAGAGAATTAGGCTTATTTATTGATTTAAATCTAAAATTTTATTCTTTTATAAATTTAAAGCGCTTAATTAAATTAAAGATAAATAGGGTGATTAAGAATGATTGCCTAACTTTAACTAAGTGATATTTTAAAATAATTTTAAAATTATTAGAATTAGTAAGGCAGAGGAACCTTCATTAAGAATTATATTATAAAATAATGTATTGAAACTAGTCCTTAAATAATTAAAAATTTGATTACAAGTGCTGGATTATATCTAATAAATGCCTAACTAATAAAAATTGATAAATATCTCTTAAAATAAATGGCATTGCAAGTTTGTAGTAGTTGGAATTTAAAAAGAAACTAAATTTTGATAATAAAGAGTAAAGTTAAAGTTAATATATAGCAGGACTATAACTCATAAAGGTCTATCTTATATTTAAAAAATTAAAGCTTCTGGTTAAAGTTATTAATAAATAAGCTTTTATGCTAAGACTAGTCTCTATCTGTAATTTTAGTTGTATAAATAAGCAAAAGTATTATCTAATAAACAGAAAAGGACTTTATTCTTAAAATGCAGTTAAGAAATGCAGTATCTTTTCTTACCTTTTATTAGTTGATTATAGAAGGTTTAAAAGTAAATAATCTTAGAGATAATTATTTCAAAGTCCAAGGCTAAGCTAAATCTCACAAATATGAGATAAACAATTATTAAGCAGTTAGGATAAAATATAAGTAACTATATAGTAATATTTCTAGCTATTATAATGTAGAAGTATATAATTATAATTCTATAGTGTGGATATACGGCAGCAAAGCTATTTATGTGCTTTATTTTCATTTAGGATCGCATCTTTCATAGTAATCTCTAGTTTATAATAAGTAATAAGATATTATAATCTCATAGTGCTTTATTCTGCTTATCCTTACATAAAAGGGACTAAATTCACTAGTACATCTTTGAAAATAAAGAAAGCGAAAGAGAAAGAATTATAAGGATGATTTTAAATGAAAAATTAAATACTAAATGCTTTTAAACAGGCTAAATAATAAATGGGTTGCCTTACTTAAAGAGAAGCAATTTAAAATAAAATTAATTCTTAAATATCCGAATAAGAATTAGTTCTTGGACTTTACAAGTAGGACGCCTTTATTTTGTTCACAGCATATAAAAAATTTTGTACTTTGGAGAATATGAATGAAAAGCAATTGATTACGACTCTATAGTTTCTTAATTTACCTAATTGATAAATCTCAGAAGGAGGGGCTAATAGGAGAGTTAAACTGTTTTATTCTTATTTCTTAGAAAATTAACAGTACAATAGAGAAAAAATAATTTCAGCTTGCATATTTATGAGTGGATCGAAAAAAGAAAATAAGGCTCAGTTTATATTTGAAAATTTAGATTGAAATGCTACTGGAAGTATTAACAGAAATAAGGTAGAAAGCTTTGTGGATACCATAGTTATGGTATCTGACGAAATTTTACCTTAAATGACTAAGGTAAATCTTCTAGAACAGTTGTAAGATTTACAAAATACTAAAGAATAAGATCAATAAAGGATATTAGATAATCAGACTTAGTAATAGGAACTTTAAATAAAACTAAAAGAACTTGAGAGCTAAATAGAAAAGCGTTAGAGGCATAACATTGACTAGATACTATTATAAAAATTAATAGGCGTTAATAATGATGTTATAAGCAAGGAAGTCTTTATCACTAACTTCTGTAAAGCTAATTATTTTAACTTTACATGTGCTGAAGGATTTAGGGAAGCTCATTCTTATATTCAAAGCTAGTACTGGTTTATTTTGGCTGCTTCAAATATATAGGGACAATGAGTAATTAATAATAAGTTTGACGCAAATTCTAGCTTTTCTTATTAAGTTACAAGTGAAAAAATGGGAGAAGTAATACAATTTTATTAAGCTCAATCTTAATATAACTAAAGTCCTTTTTATAGTTTACCTAATTTGGCGGTTCATTTATAGATTAATTAACTGCTGCTAAAAGATGCTTCTAATTTGTTTGATCTTAAAACCATAAAGTCTATGGGTACTTTTTATGCTGCTCATAAAATAATATAGGAATATAACTAAAGGTAAGCGTCTTAGGCTAATCAATCATAACTAACATTTTTATCAATGTCTGATGGTAATCATGGATTAAGCTTAGTATTCGCTGCCAAAAGTTTGAAGCAGCGAGCAAGAATTTATGTATCTTAAAATGCTTCTGAACAATATAAATAAACGATTGAATAACAGGGAGGAGAAATAGTTCAGTTAGAAGAAAATTACGAAGAAGCATATTAAAAGATTATAAAGCTAACAAAGGAAGATCCATAGTTTGTGTTATTAAATGAGGTTAACAGAGAAGAAAATGCTGATTTAGATTATTTGATACTGGACGGATATTTATAAGTATGAAATGAAATGTTTACTAGTATCAATATTGAAGAAAAAAGATATTAATACCCAACTCATATCTTTATACAAGAAGGTGTTGGAACTTTAGCTGCTTCACTTGCTATCTATTTATAGAGTTAATAGAAATTCAAATTCAAGAGTTAAATTCCCAAAATTATAATAGTTGAATCAGAAAATTCAAGCTATATATAAAATTTAGCTAAGACAGACTAAAGATATCAAGCTTAATTAGATTCTTATACAAAAATGAAAGATCTATAATGTAGAGAACCATCAATTAAAGCATGAGAAATTCTTAGTAAACTAGCATTTGGTTATATATCAGTTCCTGATTAAGCTAGTTTTATAGCAATGAAGTAGTATTACTTTCCTTTAAAAATTCCTTAATTTAATAGAGACTAAAAAATTTAAAGTGGATGTTCAGGTGCAGCTACTTTGGGAGTTCTTGCCTTATTAATGAAAAATCAGTAAATGGAAGATATAAAAGATCAAATCGGACTAAACTAGAACTCGGTAGTTATATTAATAAACACAGAAGGAAAGACAGATCCGGAGATTTGGGAAAAGAAGGTTAATGGAGAATTCTATTAACTCTAAACTAATTTTTATATTTAATTATTTTAAAGTTCCAAATCATATCTATTCACAAAAAACGCCAAGATCTTTTTCTAAATGAAATGCTTAAAATTAAATAACCTTAGAATCTTATAGCTATTTAAAAGTAAAAACATAATTTACTTATACAAGTACCCTAAATTTAACTAAAATTACCTAAATTTTAATTTTTTCTTTTGATCTTATTCTTAAAATTAATCTCTGCTTTCAAAATAAAAATTGTTATCATTGAAGCTTCTTACTTTTTTTCTAGTTTGATTATCCTTTATTTATAAAACATAAACTTATTATTCTTAAGCTATGAGATTAGGGAAACTAATTAGTAAAATTAAATCATAAATCAAGGCTAATAGCTCTAAGTTGTTTTTTTCTAAATATATCCTTAAAATTTTAGGTAATTAAGGCTATTAGGATAATTACGTAGAAGCAGCTTCAGATTTAATTAATTATACTAATTCTTTATTTCTAGAGTTCCGTTTTCGTTAGATTTAATTTGGTTGCATACCTTAGAAATGCTTGCTTATAAAAATTAAATAACTATATTTTTATCTATTTAGAGCTAATAGATATTTTACAATCAAATCTAAAATTTAAGAGATATTTGCATAAACCAAATATCTTAATCAACTAGTTATTGATTAATTATTAGTGTCTAACTTTGCTTTACAGATCCATTGTATAACTAATTATTTACAGAATCTCAAGACTGCTTGTTTTGATATATTAATAAATTACTAACTCTACCTCTAACAATATTGATTATTTTACTATAAATATATAAGCATAAAAGCAGCATTATTACTATTTCACATGCTAGAAATATAATCTCAAGCTTTAGACGCTTTAAAGCTAAGCTTATTATATTATTTAATTAGACTGACTTTTATGAGTCATCTAGCTTTAAAAGCATTAAATTGATAATATCAAAAGTGTCAAAAAAGGAAAAATGACTTCACTATTTTATCTTAAGTTTATCTTGTTCTTAGCATCAAGCTTTCTATAAAATCCTTAAGCAGAAATAAATCCACCTAATTTTAAGTTTGATATAGTTTATACCTGAGTTAATGGATCTGATCTTTCATACATGAAAGAATTATAAAAGTATGGTTAAGTGGATTTAAGGAGAGTAAGAGATGATGATTATTTAAAATACTCGTTAAGAAGCATTTAAGCTAACTTTCCTTAAGAAAATATAGGGAATATTTATTTGGTTACTAATGGCTAAATTCCTGGGTGACTTAATTTGGAGAAAGTTAAAATCATAACGCATCAAGAAATATTTCCAGATGCATCTCATTTGCCTACTTTTAATTCTTTTGCTATCGAGCTTTGACTCAATAAAATTCCTAACCTCAATGAGTGATTTTTCTACTTTAACGATGACTTTTTACTAGGAGAAAAGCTGTTTATATCAGATTTTTATACTTTAGAAAAAGGTTATATAATTAGATAGTTTTGGGATATTGTCTAAAATGATAAAAATAAGAAAAATGAGTGGCAAAAAGCTTCATAAAGCACAGATAAATTAATAAGGAAAAGATACGGAGATAAGTAAAGATAAATCTACAATCATGATCCTTTCTTAATGAATAAGTATATATTGGATGAAGTCTAAAAAATATGAGAAATGGAAATTAAAACTACTTCAAGAAGTAAGTTTAGATAGTAAGACAATGTGATTATACTCTAGCTATATTAAGAATATATTATCAATGAAAAAATTGACTTTCAAGAGCATTTTTTGACTCAAATCAAGAATGCTGATATTAACTCAGATGATTATCTAAACTTAGTAGAGCTATATTAACTAGTTATTACTTTAGTATAATGAAAATACTAAGACTAAGTAGTGGATTTTACAAAATTCGCTTAGTTTACTAAAGGTTTGATAATGAATTAAACTTTAGAAGAAATATCAGCAAACATCTATGACGATTATCAAGAAAATAAAACCGCTGAGTTGCCTTGGTTAAAGATGCTTCCTATCCCAGTTGAAAAAATAGTACAAAATACTGATCTATTGAAATTCTACATAGATAACAAATACAATAAAATAAAATACTCTAAGAAGTTTAAGTCTTATATAATAAAAGAAAATCCTCTAGAAACAGGATTTACTTTTATTTAAGGAAAAATGGTATCCGACTCGAAAATGTTATAGAAGATAGTAGTAAAAAGGTATAAGTACATATGCATAAATGATGATATAGAAAATTAAATTTATACTTAAATGTATTTGGATCTCATCAGGAGTTATATGCATGTTTTATTTCCTAATTAATCCTCCTTTGAAAATTGCTAAAATACAGAGGAGAATATAATAATCCCTGATAAAATATTTAATTAGAACTCCTATATTAAAATTACATAGAATCCTAGCAATGAAAGTTTTAAAATTATAAAAGTGCAGAAATAAAACAAAACCTATGCATAATCAAATTCTTAAACTAAGCCTTAATCATTTTTAAAACAGTAGCAAAAGCTAAAAATAATTGAAGGCGCTTAGGAAACTTTTAAAAAGTGATCAAAGAAAACTAAAGATTAAAAGAAGAATTATCGAATCTAATTTCTAAAACTGGCAGTAAGTTTCGTAGCTTTTATGACAGGCATAACGATTTTAATAATCTATTATGAAAGAAAAATAAGCAAATATCGTTTTAAAAGACAATCTTAATAAATTCTTAATTTTTATTTGTATTAGTTAATACTAGTACTTTCAAACCTTAATAGCTTTATATCTAAAAATACTTATTTAATTAATGCTATTCAATTAAAAATAAGCTTACTATTATTTAAGGAAAATGTAATAAAAGGAAGCTAATTTAGCAACTATATTTCCTAATAAATTTTACATAAATTTCACAATTCCTTAGCTAATGCTCATTATGCTTTTAAACTAGTCTAAAATTATACCGCATGCTTGTTATATCTTGAAATGAATTTAGTATTTATCTAGCGTTTAAGCATTTTAATTATTACTATTAATTAGCTTATTCTAGTAATTCAAGCATTATAACCCTATTTATGCCAATTATTTATTTCCAGAATCTTAAATAGATGATTAAGGTACACTCTATCAAAAAGATATTATTTGCTCCTATGATAAAACTTATACATTTAGAATTATCTTAGCACTAGAAGTTGACTAGCAGCTTTAAATAATTAAACTTATTTTAAAGTATTTCTATAAATTACTAAGTTAATTAAGGCAAAGGAAGATAAAGCTAATTCGAAATTTACTATTAATAATTAAATTAAAACTGCTTTCCAATTAAATGTATTGCATGCTTTTAAAGCCTAAGTTATTAAGACTAATATATATCAGACCAAACTACTAAAATTCTTATTTGATAATAAGCTTTTCTTAAGAAGTAATAGCTGGCAAAGATATTTATGAACTATATTTAAAGTAAGCTAGAAGAAGTAATTAGAGTAAAATGTATGAATATTAGAAAAGTTTAAGATCCGCTAGAAGTTATGTATAGTAAAAGCTAAAATCCGATATATTTTGATTAATAAGTAACTCCAGAAAGATTTAAACTATTAGATTAAATTCATTTCCTAGCTTATTTTATCATGCTTATAATCGCTTTATTATATTACCAACTCTTATCTATCTTGCAAAAAGCAAAGGTAGAAGCTAAGGGAATATTTGCTAAAAAGCTAACTTAATATCCTTAATTTTAGAAGTAGTTTAAAGGGATTTTGCAAAAGTTATTAACCTTTTAGATTGTAGATGGTAGATAAATTCGTTTCTGAGATTAATTATTAATTTAATGCAATGACTAAGCAAAGAAATTAGAGATATATCTAATAAATTATGAAAATAGATTAATAATTTATAACAGAAGCTTTAATCTTAGTTCAATTTCAATTTTTTTTGTTTAAAAGATATATAAAATGGGAAGCTAAAGCTTGTCAAGATCTACGAGAATAAGTATATTAATTACTATTTATACAATCTACAACCCCTATTATAAAACAGCCTAATTTATAATAACTTTAAAAATTTACCTTTACAAATTAAAATTTTAATTTAATTTTTGAATTCTATCTCTAAAACATTTGGTTCTATAAAATCATTTTTTTATTTAAAAAATCTAAGAGAGGAACTCTAATAGTTTCTTATAAATTTGAAGTATTCTTAAATGCATTAAAACCTACAATAATTAAATTCATTTAACTTTAAAACTAAGTTTGTACTTTAAAGTTACTATTTTAATCACTTAAGCTTTTATTTATTATCATAGCATTATATTAAAACTATGTGCTTCAACTTATTCATTTATCTAACTTATTCGTTTCTTTCATTTGTAGCAATTGTTAATTTTAAAATTCTAGGATAACTTTTACCAATTGAAAGTACTCAATTTTATAATAAAATTAATTTGTAAATTGATATAAAGTAAATCATTTGCTTTATAAACTATTCAACAGAATCGAATAAAACTTATAAAGTCCTTAATCAGGAATCAAAGTTAGAGATTTTTAGCTCCAGATTAAAGAAAAATAGGAGAAATAGAATGCTTACATCTTACAAATTTTTACTAGCACAAATTTTGATGTAGCTTCATTAATTTTCTGTGTAAATTTTTTAAGAAAAGAAGCATGAAAATAGATATATAGTTGAAAGAATAATTAGCGTTTTAGTTTGCTCAATTCTAGATTAAAGTTTATGTTAAATTTAATTAAATAAATATAAACCTATGAATCTCAAACTTTATAACTGAAAGTATAATTATAATGCTATTTAATTTAAAGACAAGAATTCTTCTCCTATTTCTTTTTGGTATAAAATGCTTCTATGTTATCTAGGATATTATCAAAGTCTGCGTCGAACTAGCCTCCTTAATTTTTTTCTAGTGCTGAGTTTATAACTGTAACATCTTCTTCTTCACTTGTAAAAACTGCGTCTTCTTTTAACTACTCGTCTGTTTTTATAATTTCTTCTGCGATGTTATTTAAATAATAATCAAATTCTTTATTTCTTTCCTGCTAATCAAGTTTTATAGGGCCAAAACCTGTATCCAATTAAAGCTTTGGTAAAAATTATTTATCTAGATTTCCATTTTTCTTATTGTTAAGAATAATATAAGCATTTTTATTTGAGTTTTTTCCCTTTTATTCTGCAATAAGGTTTTTCTTCTCCATTTGTTCTGAAAGAGGATCTTTTTCCTATTTTTATTCTATAAAAGGAACTTTTTTTTCTTTTTAATCTTTTTAATCTGAAAATGTATTTCTTTTTTACTTTTGTTCTGAAAAAAGATCTCTTGCAGCCTTTTATTCTGAAATGGGTGCTCTGATTAATTTTTTTTCTGTAGATACATCAACTTTATCCTTTTATTCCCCTTATGGTTCTCTTTTTTCCTTTGATTCCAAAATTATACTAATTTTATCCTTTTATTCTATTTAGGTCTATTTTTTCTCATTTTGCTCTAAAAGAATATTTTTTTATTCCTTTAATTCTTTAGCGGAAGAGCTTTTTTTCTTTTTTGATTCAAGTTCCTTTGCTATTTCTTAGATATTTCTATTCAAATCATCATTCATCTTCCTTTTTTTCTTTTTTTCAGGTACTTCAGCTTATTTCTACTTAGTAAGCTTTTAGCTTACAGGGCTTTCTATATTTTTTCTCAAAATAAGTTACTTAACAGGCTCTTTTTTGCTTGGAACTACTATTTCTTCCTTTGCTTACTCATTTTTGTTATTATTCACTTATTTAGTTTCTTCTCTTCCTGCAAGCTCATTAAATTTTAAATTTATTTCAAACAAAGAAACTGACAGCATTTTTTTACCTTTCACCTTTCTCCATTAGCAATATAAATTTCCAAACTTATTAATAATAAGCTCTAAATGAGCTCTGATATCTTATATTTCCTCTTATGAGTTTCAAATTAATTTAGAAGTATAACCACTGAAATATAAAGTATAATGGTGATCATTCCACCCTATCCTATCCAAAATAACAGATCAAGTTACTATTTCTATGTCTGACATTATTAGGTCCTTACAAACAAGCTCCAATTCTTTCAATAAAGGAAATTTAGACAAGCTTTCTGGCGTATTAACTCTTTGAGAAATTACATTAAGAAGATTCTATCCAAAAGGTATAAATTCTTCATTGATGTAGTGATTGTAGTTCCTATAATATTGTTTATTCAGCTCCTGGACTCTAGGAAAATTCATAATTGGGTAATTGCGAAAATATTAAAACAAAGAAGTCATTCTATTCATACGATCATAGATCCTCTCTATTTTGTATTAGTTACTACACCTTTTGGGTGATTTGCTGTATTAATTGAAGGAAGAGATTTTATTCTCCATTTATATAAAATCTTCTTTATTTCGTTATTCCATTGTACAAAATGGAGACTACTAGTTTAAATTAAATATGATTATCTATATAACTTCATTAAAGGATTTTTCCTCTATTTCCTAGATTTATCTATTACAGCTTCTTATTCGCTGTCTTTTCTTTGTCAATTAGATTATAAAATCTAAATTAAAGTAGTGTTAGAAAAAAGCACTGAATATCTTGAATCTAGTATAAACAAATGGGAAAATTATTAAGGTTTAACAAAAGCAAATAAATTACTAAAGACTAACTTATTCATTGCTTAATAAATAACCTTAATTAGATCTTAAGAATTACAGTGTAAAGAAACCTTCATTAAAATAATATATCATTAATGAATTTATCAATTAAGCTGATTGAAGCTTTATAGGCTTTTAGTTAATAATGGATTTTTATTTCAAAACTTTAATTTTAATTTAGTAGTTTATCTTTAATTTAAGTAGGTATATCTTTGCCTCTTATTTAAGCGAGGAAATACTCAGCTAATTTTATAAATTTTGTTTATAAGGGGGAGAGTGGAATTAATAATGTTGAGAAACAAAGGAATTTAAAGAGCATTTAAATTTTATTAATAATAAAGAGTTAGCTTAATAAATAAGCTAAGTTATAAGATCTAATTTATTCAATTTAAAAGCAAAAAGCCTGGATACTTAGAAGAAAAATTAGTCTAAGAGTTAATAGAAAAAAAAATGTTTAGTCTTTTAGTTTGATAGAACTAAACTTCGTAATCAATGTAATTCAAACAAAATATCATAAACCCTTGATAAAATAAAATAAATTTTAAATTTAAATAAAACACATAAATCATATTAAATCAGTATACTTCCTTTAAAATTGGTCTGTAATCTAATAAATGTAGAGCTATTCTTGTAAACATTTTAAAGTTTCTACACATTCTGTTGTTTTATGAATAAAATCAGCTTTTTTATTTTTTGTATTTAACCTAAAGAACAACTAAAGAAGAAGAAGTGAAATAATTCTATCCAGATAGAAATTTGAAAATTAAAGATAAAAATAAACTTAATGAACGCAATTAACTATAAAATGCATAACATAGATACCAAAATAACTTAAAAACAATTATTTTTCATGCTGCTTTAAATAGGGAAAAGTCAGATAATTTAAGTTGAATTTTTCTTTTATTTTTTAGTTTTAATTATAAATTAATTTCGCTCAACTTTTCTTTTATAATGCTAAAGAAATACGAGACAAATCGCTTTGAGAATCTTATTATTAATAGGACAAACATTTTATAAGAACTAAATTATTTCTATTTAAGTTTTGTAGAAAAGAAATTGTGTAAGATGAAAGAATCAAGTTTCTTATACAATTAAATGAGTTCTCTTTAATCTAATACCCGCTTAATTTCTCCATAATTGTAAATGTTTTCTTTATTAGAAAATTTTAAGTTTATTCAAAGTCATAATCTCGTATGCAATCTTCATAGATGTTAATTTAATAAAATATTATTCACATCAATTTTTATTAGGTAAACTTAATCAAATAATTAAATAATTAAATAATAAAAAATTCTATTTCAAAAATTAATTAATATTGTATTATTTATTTTTAAACTTATTTTAAATATTTTAACCTTTAAAACTTAAAATTATATTTGTATTTAAGTCTTTTAAAGCTCATTTGAAAAGCTCGTTTATTAGCTGTTCTTCTTTATAAAGTTTTACTTTCTAAGCTAGTTTTTCTAAATCGTATTAGCCAACCATCTATAAGCAACTTACCATAGTTTAAACCTACTCTTAGCTTAGATTATGCTTAATTATTATTTATTAAGGGATTATTTATTAACCTTATATTACCATTTAAGGTATACGGAATCTGAACTATAATTTCTATCCTAAACTGACTCCTTGATATCTAAAATCCCAAGTTAAATTATAGTCTCCCTCATTTTAAGGAGTTGTTAATTAAACTTCAATAAGCATTTAAATATTTTAAGCTATCTATGTCATTTTTTAATCTTAGATATTTGTTAAATCTTTTTATTCATTTACTAGAATTATTCCATCTGGCCATTTTTCTTCTCCATTATTTTCTACAATTCATTGTAATTTAAGATTTGAACCTCCTTAAAGTTTTTTGTCATAATACTCTTACTGTTTAAACTAAACTATTTTTATAGATGGAAAATTTTGTATAACCTGTTTTAGCATAAAAGACTCCAAATGTATATCATCTAGTTTAATTTTAAACTCAAAGGTATATTCACCTGCTTCATTTGGAGTAATTATTTCTAAATAAACTCTTTTTGGTTCATTTTAAAGTATACTTTCGATTTTTTAATCTGCTCTAATATTTCCCTATAAAAGGCATTGCACATGAACGTTATCACTATTTTATATTTATCTATTGTTTTGATTTTAAATAGTCCTAAATATAAAAAATTACAATATAAATTAAGTTAGAGATCTGACGAAAATAGTTGTTTAATTGACTAGTTCAACTTTTTCAATTTTTAGCTATATAAAATCTTACATATAAAGATTCTTCCTCACAACTACTCAATTATACATTTTGATGAGACTATTATTAAAGGTTATTTTATAGCTTGCTCTAAACTATATAAATTTCTCTTTTTCAGTTTTTTCATTTTTCTTCATCATAAATAAAAAGAGCTACCATTGTAGCGAAATTGCAGTTATTTTCGTCTTTTTCGTTAATCATATTTTTAATCTATTCTTTTATTTATTAAAATTTTTATTTCATCTTTTGCTCTATTAAATTTATATATTCTTTTATTTTCTCTTTTTCTCCCTTATTTTATTTTTCTATCTATAAAATTTAATTGATTTCTACTTCTATTTTTGACTAAATTTAAAACTTTATGCTTTCTAAGAGAGGCTAAAATCAATTGTTATTTGATTGGTTATTATTTGCTGCATAGACTTGATTTTATACTTGAGTATTGATATTTTAAATTGGAAAATTTGGTTAAATCTATTACTGAAATGGCTTTATTTATTGATACTCTTATTCCTGCTATGCAAGAGAACCTTGATTTGAAATGTACCTAGTCTATTATGGATTATTTAAAGAATCTTAAGGCTAAATCTAGTTTTACCCTGCTTAATTTTAACTGTAGGATGCCGGATAGCTCTATTATTGATTATATTGCAATTGATTATGTAAATTGGATTATTAATCAACCATTTAACTTCCAAATTATTATTAATTGTTTGAAATATTCGCTCCACTAGACTATTGATTTATTTAATTTTACTAAAATTAAGTATATTCACCAAATTTCATTTGTTGAGGCTGCTATTTATTATTTAAATCGTTTGATTGCAATGATATCTGATTCTAATTTCTTAAGATATCATTTTAAAGTTGGTCAAAAGGAATTTACGCTTATTCTGCTACTTACATCTAAGGCTTTTATTAAGATTAAATCTAAATGTTCTCATAATTAGGCTGTTACATTATGACTGGAGAATTATATTATGGATATACTTACTAACTCCCAACTCCATATATTTACTACTAAAAAGGATATTATTGGCCTTGATAAGTCTAATTCTACTGAAAATTTTAATTTGGATTATTAGAATTTTAATCCATTTTTATAATTAAATGCATCTAAACTTATTTAAAATTAATAATTCCATTGTAATTTTTTTATTTTATTTACTCAACTAAAAGCTATATTAATTGTCTTAGTCATAGGAATTCTTTAAAGTGTATTTAGCTAATTAGATAAGAAGCTATTAAATATTTTAACTAAAGAATTTTATTGATTCTAAGTTTTCTTAGAGATATTTTAAGTATTATTTGCTTCTTTCAATTAGATTTAATTAAAAGATTAATTTTAGACAGGTAATTTATATTAAATAGATTCAATTATACTAATTATTATTTTAATTCTCTACTAGATTTTTCTTCATCAATTATTTCTCTAAGTAGATGCAAGAAAAAATCCAATACTTTAAGTTGTAATAATCCCTTTTAGGAATAATTAGATTATTAATATTTTAAGTAACACTCAGCTTAGTAATCATATCTTTATATTATCAGCCTAACCTTAAACTCCTTTTCTGTTCTAAAGAGTGAAGGTAAAATATAATAAAGCTAGTAAACTAAATAGATTTTATATAGTTATGATATATCTTTTTAATTGTAATACAATTATCTTTCTATTAATTAAGCTAAGCTTATTATAGTTATAATATCAAGTTATTTTAGAAATAATATATGAAATAATACTCATATTTTAAAAAAATAATACCTTATTTAAAGCTTTGTTTACAATTAATAGAAGGTTCTGCATTTAATTCTGACTATTTTTATTTTACCTAATAATCCTTACATTAAATAGAAGGCTTTTCTATTAAATAGATATATAGATAATATAATTAGAATGTTTTAATAAGGTTAGCACTTGTAAATAATAGCTTGTTAATAAAGATGATTGCTAGTTATGGATTTAATATAATCCTTATTTATTTAATTGTAATCATCTTATTAAATTAATCTAAAGAACTTAATAATTAATTTATAATAATTAACTAGTAACTTGATAAAGATTTATCAGCTAGCTTAGTGATTCTACACTTTTATACATTATTTCGAACATTAAAATTATTTTATATAGAGATTTGCCATTATATAATAAAAGCTTAGTACTACCTTTAATATACTCATTATAAATTTAATTTAAGCTCTTTATTTTTAATTAGAGATATAGATTTCTAGTTGTATCTTGGGTTTGTTTTTACTCAATTCAGAAATAATGCAGGAAATATTTAAATTAAAGATTCTTTAAGAATCATTAAGCAATATTTTATTTATAAGCTTGATAATAAACTTAAAATAATAGGCAAAAGAATAGAGGAGCATATAAAAATTAAATTTTCTAATAGCAAGGTTAGGTAAGTATATAGCAATGAAGTGTTTGGCAAATAATTAGATAAGCATTTAGAAATTAGTAAATATCTACCCCTTTAATCTTTCATAAAATTAGTATAAGAAATAATTTTTATTCAAATAAAGCAAAATTCTAAATTTTTCATTTCATAATAATTTCAAATGTAATGACATACCACATAATCTATGTCTTACACTTCAATCTTATGCTTGTTACACATCTAAATTAACTCTTTAAGAAACTAAACTAAATAATATAAAACATTTATCTAGTTTAAAAATATAGAAGTATGTATAATCCCTTAGAATGAAGTAAAGGATTTAAATAAAGCTATAAATCTATTAATTTTAGCTATTAAATGATAATATGCTAACTATTTATACTTTTAAGTGATATTTAAATTTATTTTTACTATTTTAGCAAGAAGATTAATATATAAGTCTAAGAAGAAATTTAAAATAATAATATAAGATATTTAAGTTAATTATTTGTAATTCTAAGTAATTTATAATTAAAAGTATATTAAGATGAAATAATTGTTTCTATTAGATTTATAAAGATTAAATTAAACAAAAACATCTTATGAAAGAAAGAACCTATTAATAATTTCTCTTCGATAAACTCATAAAATAAAAATAGATTAAAGAATCATATTTAACTTTAAGATAGATTAATAAGAAGGAAATAAGAAAAATATAAAGCGATAAAAATAAAAAAAGGCATTGTAAAGTTTTTTAATTTTTATACTTAGAAGAGAAAAGTATAGAGTAATCTAAAAAATGTAAAAATAGAACTATAAAATCATTTAAATCTAGAAATAATAAAAGCGTAAATAATTGAAAGATTTATTTATTTAATAAGTTATAATAAAATAGATTTTACCAAATTCTAGAAATTTAACATTCTTTTTTATTGTTATTTTATAATAATATCATTCTAAATAATTATAATTTTCAAATTAAAATAATAATTTTAATGTACTGTAAGTCTATTCAATGAAATAGGGATTAAACAACTCAATCTGACTTTTTTAATTTAAGATATCTAAGATATGTTAAAAAATTAGATATTTGAATATAAATAGAAAATTCATAATTAACTAGTTAAAAATTATAAAGTTTATTTTACATAAACATTTCATAATGTATAGATGATAAAGAATTTTATTTTAGGTAACTGACATTCAACATTTTAAAAAAGACAGCATTGTCATATATTCATTTATAATAAATAACTTTTTTAATTTGAAGAAAGAACCTTGACTTATAGCGTCAGGACTAATAGTCATTTAAATTATATTTACATTAAGTAATTTCCTTGACTCCGAATCAATTATCTATATTTGTTTTATGTTTTAAGCATTAATTAGCAGATGAAATTCTCGTTATAATGGCTTGAAATTCCTTATATTTTATAAGAAGTAAACAACTAATTATAAAAAGGAAAAACTGATATAAATATAAGCTTGGTTTAATAAATTTATTATTTAATTTGCTAGCTATGAAATAATTTAATCTTCTATTATAATTTAAGTAAATCTAAAACTTATCATAGTGATATTAGTTATTTATTTAAATCTACCCTTAATAACTTAATTTTATCTACATTATTGTATTTATAGTAAACGAAATGCTTAAAATAAATTGCTTAACTCTAAATGCTTACCTGAACTGAATTAAAATTAACTAAGATATGCTTAATTAAATATTAAGTCAATTCTAGTTAGTTAAGCTAATTATTAAACTTTAATTAGATTATATCTCATTTATTCTATTTTGATTGTATAGCAATCTCACTATTAATCATTTTAAATAAGAAATATTATACACTAGCTTATTATTTAGTTTGCTAATTCATCAGTGACAAGTAATCAACTAATAAGTAATTTTTGCTAAAATTGAAAGTCTTTTCTTATATTAATAAAACTGAATGAGTTATATATATATAATTATCACTAAATAATTTCAATACCCTTTTCAATTTATTATGATATTTTTAAATTAAAACAATAAATTTCAGATGCTTCAAGACTAATAATCTATAATATCTAATTCATATATAAAATTGATAAAAAAAGCAATCATCATACCATAAGCTAAGCTAATTAAGCTATTTAGATTTAAATTCCTCTATAAGCTTCTAAAGAATTTAATAAAGATAATTTATATATCTAAACAAATGTATTCTGTATTTCCTTTTTTTATTATATTCTTTAATTCCTACTTTTAAGAAATTAACAGCTTAACTAAACTTTATTATCTATCAAATCTAAATTTTATTTATTTTTATAAATTGAGTAAAAAAGCTTACTTATAATTATAGATAAATAATTTAAATAAATTTTTTTATAGAAGAACGAAAGTAAGGGAAGAAAAATTATAAGGAGAATTGATAAAACTAAAAATAGATGCTAAAGCATAGTAATTTTTATTATTATAGATAAAATAAAATTTTAGGGATATGAGCTATGTAATTTATAAATAAGTATGCCTTTTATCTATTTTTTCTTACTAACTTAGAGAATTCAATCTGCAAGATTTTATAAATAATTATACTTGAAGAAAATCTTTTATTTAATTCTAAATATTTAGAATCTATTATTAATATAATTAATTTTTAGAAATGTTGCTTATTAAGCAGATTGAGAATTTTTCTTAAGATACCACATTAAAAAGGAAAGAGTTTTAAATTATAAAATTATTTTTTGATGTATGAATTACCTTTACTCTTTTTAATAGCTAATTATATAAAGAATGTATATAAAACTATATATGAATATTTAAATTATTATTAATAAATTAAATTTACTTTTTAAATTTTTAATTATTGTAATTATTCAATTGCTTTCCCTTCTTTACTTGATTATTTAGAAATTTAAGTTAAACTTTAGAGATACTTATCATAGAACTATTATCACATAAATTAAGAAGCTTTTTAAATATACTAATATTTTTTAATTAATTAACTAAATGAACATGCATACTTTTTGAGCCTTATTATAACAAAAATTATATGATTTTTTTATTAGAAGGTTTCTATTAACTTCAGAAGAAACATGCTTTTAATCTCTTGCTTGCTCATATAAGATTAGCAATTAAGATCATTAGATATCCCAACTCGGAAATGATTATTTAGAATTTTCAAATAACTTAATAAATATTTTATCTTTTTAGCTTTTTTAGATAACAAATAGAATTAATAATCTTTCACTCCTAATTTTTTATTTAAAAACCATATAAATTCCTTCTTTTTAAAGTTAATAAATCAATAAAATATTATTACTTTAATTTCATTTGCATTAACTTCTTATATTCTATTTCTGTTCTTCCAGCTCTATTTTTTAATTTAAGCACATACTTTTTTCCTTTTCTATCTGATGAATTTATTTTTTAATTTCTTAGGTATTAAAAGCAAGCACCCAATTATAAACTTTTTATTTTGTCTATATAAAGCATTAAAGCATATAGTAAAAATTAAATAAAAATTAATAAATTATGATAAATTAAAAAGTCAAAAGATACAGCAAGATTTGCCTTAAAAGAACTATTCTTCTAATATACGCTTCATTTTTTAAATAGAGGAAATAACGCTTCCTCTTAATAAAATAATTAAGTTATTTTTATAAATCTAATATGTTTTAGATTTTTGGTCTAGTAAAATTTTTGATTTTTTTAATTTAAGTAAAGAAGAAAAACAGGAAAAGTTGTGCTATTTAGAAGCCTAAAATTAGAAATTGGCTGATTTACAAAGGTAAAGGATAGAAATTAAATTATAATGGAATAATTTTAATCTAATTTCATATTTTTAAGCTATTTTCTTTGTTTTAAATAGTAAATGGATAAGTGCCTTAGTTGTAATCATTTATATAATTTAACTAAAAATTTACCTTTAAAGCTACCTCAATGTGGACATTATATATGCACTGCTTGTGCTATGCAACATATAATGGAAAATAAAAAAATAAAATGCAGTTTGGATTTTATAACTTAAGAAAGTACTTAATATGAAATGTTTTAGTATCTAGATCATTAGTTCATTTAATAACTTTAGACAAAAGAAAAAAATGAACAAGTAGAAAAACTGTGTTTGACATAAGAAATCCTCAAAAATATAGAAATGTTCAAGATAAAGGAATAACAAATTTATAATAACTTTTACTAAATAAACCAAGAAAAATAAAGAGTTTAATAAGCAGTCAGTAGTTTTGAAAAAAAATAAGAATGCTAGCTCAACGATTTTATAAGATCTTTGCTTTAGTAGAAAAAACTTAAAATGCAACAGATATCAAACTATTACTAACATATAGTCAAATAAGTTCATTAAGATGAAATATCAATAGCCAGAATCAAAAGTGCTGTATAAAATTAAATGAATATTCATTAATATGAGATTTTGCATCTTAGAGAACTAATTAACAGCTTTTAAATATATTCAATTTTTAGCCTTTATAAATATATGAAATCCATTTTAATAAAATAACATCATTTGATTTAATAACCTTAATTAATGAAAATAAAGTTTTAGAATCATTAAAAAAAGAAAGTTAACTATTTATATAAGATTAAATAAAGAAAAACTAAGAAATATAAATGAAATTTATAGATTTATAAAACCAAGTAAACTAGAAATTTTACCTATTTAAAGACCTCTGTCATAAATTTGCATAAAATGTAGTCCAAAATAAAGACTTTATAGGCATAATAGCAATTTAAATTTATGAAAAATAAAAACAATTAAAAGAGACTAGTGAAGTTTTAAATTTAAATGCTAATCAAAAAGATTTTAATATCTAAAAGAAAAGAGAATAGTAGAATGACTAAGAGGAAGAACCTTTATATGTAAGATTTTATATAGCTAAAAATCGAAAAAGTTGAACTAGTCAATTAAACAACTATTTTCGTCAGATCTCTAACTTAATTTATATTGTAATTTTTTATATTTAGGACTTCTTAAAATCAAAACAATAGATAAATATAAAATAGTGATAACGTTCATGTGCAATGCCTTTTATAGGGAAATATTAGAGCAGATTAGAAAATCGAAAGTATACTTTAAAATGAACCAAAAAGAGTTTATTTAGAAATAACTACTCCAAATGAAGCAGGTGAATATACCTTTGAGTTTAAAATTAAACTAGATGATATAGATTTGGAGTCTTTTATGCTAAAACAGGTTATACAAAATTTTCCATTTATAAAAATAGTTTAGTTTAAACAGTAAGAGTATTATGACAAAAAACTTTAAGGAGGTTCAAATCTTAAATTACATTGAATTGTAGAAAATAATGGAGTAGAAAAATGGCCAGATGGAATAATTCTAGTAAGTGAATAAAAAGATTTAACAAATATCTAAGATTAAAAAATGACATAGATAGCTTAAAATATTTAAATGCTTATTGAAGTTTAATTAACAACTCCTTAAAATGAGGGAGACTATAACTTAACTTGGGATTTTAGATATCAAGGAGTCAGTTTAGGATAGAAATTATAGTTCAGATTCTGTATACCTTAATTGGTAATATAAGGTTAATAAATAATCCCTTAATAAATAATAATTAAGCATAATCTAAGCTAAGAGTAGGTTTAAACTATGGTAAGTTGCTTATAGATGGTTGGCTAATACGATTTAGAAAAACTAGCTTAGAAAGTAAAACTTTATAAAGAAGAACAGCTAATAAACGAGCTTTTCAAATGAGCTTTAAAAGACTTAAATACAAATATAATTTTAAGTTTTAAAGGTTAAAATATTTAAAATAAGTTTAAAAATAAATAATACAATATTAATTAATTTTTGAAATAGAATTTTTTACTATTTAATTATTTGATTAAGTTAACCTTAATAAAAATTGATGTGAAGAATTTTTATTAGATTAACATCTAAGAAGATTGCATACGAGATTATGACTTTGATTAAACTGAAAATTTTCTAAAAAAATATTATTTTGCAATTTTATAAAAATTAATTAGGAAGAAATTGAAAGAGACTCTATTCAACTGAATACTTAATTAAAAAAATTATTTAATTTATACTCTACCATCAATTCCACTAGAAAATTTTAAGTAACTCATTTCTAATTAAATGCTTATCCTATTAATGGATTACTCAAGTTAATTTTATTATATTTCTAAATATTATAAAAAGAAAGTGATGAATGAGATTATAATTTTATATTTAGCTAGTAAGTTAAAACATTTTCATCTATCTTATTCTGCTTTTAATTAAATAACTATATATATAATTTATTTTAAAATTTAACAAAAAGAGTTTTCAGGTACCTTTTCATTGGTGGAATTGCTTCCTTCAATTAAAGCTTTTATAATACTATTTAAAACTTTTTCACTATTTCACTATTTCACACTTTCATCTTCATTCTCTTCTTCAGAATGATCATTTTCGTCATCAGTTTATTACTTCTATTCTTCCTTTTGCTATTCTTGTTCTTCTTCCTCCTCTTTATCTTCCTCATTCTCTTCAACTTTTTCTTGGCCTTTCACTTCTTCTCCCTTTGATGTAGAATTTTCTTATCATTAATCTTTTTCTAGCTCAAATAATTCTAATCTCCTTTTAAGCAACATCCTATGAAAATTTTTTATTTGAAGATCATTGTCTTCTAATTTTTTTATGGAAATTAGTTTATATAGTTTTAATCATATATTATTAATCTTCTAATATCGCATTATCCAATCCTGTCTATTATCCATTCAGCATGTCTATATAGTAATTGCAATCCAGAGTATGTTCAAATTAATTCAATTCTACACAGATGCAATAGAAATTATCGATTGACCAATATCTGTCTTAAAGGTCTTTTCGAAAGTTGTAGTTTTTGGTTCTGAGTTTGCATATATTAGTTATTTCTCTTCGATATTATTTATTTAATTTAGGATAGGTAATTTACGGGAATTATTATTATTATTAGGATTATTCTATAAATAACTTTACAGTGGACATCTTTTTAGTCTTTAAGTAGTTACTTTATAAAAAAACGTTGAATCTTACTTTTAACATGCATCGTAAAAAAATTAATGGTATTATTATATTCTTAATTATTAATATCTATTCTGTAATATTCAGATAGTCTTGCACCTTAATCTCTATATAATGGCCTTCTTATAAGTTATTCTTAAAAAGAGATTCTATTGTTGATAAAGAAAGATTAATAATTTCTTATCGTACTTTTTTTATTTAAGAGCCATAATATGCTTAAATGGCATTCTGTTAATATCTATATAGTAAGGCACTTTAAAAAAAAAATTTAGGTGCTTAAAAGGCTTTTCTTGCTATCAATCTCGTACTTTCTCATTCCCATTTAATGTTGCTGTAATTCCTTTTTAGATATGCCAAGGTACTAATTCTACTCCATGTTTTGGTTCAGGGAGAGCGAAAATTCTACACAAAGTCTTAAAGTGTCAAGGTGTAACTTTTTTATACCTTGAAAGTAAATACTGCCTTCTTCATAGTAGACAGATATTTAATTGAGATCTGTTTGTATTGATAAACTAATTCCTTTATTTTATGCAGAGTTACCCCTAAATATGAAACTTGCTTTATTTTTGCAATAACCTGATTTATAATTTTAAAATTTAAGTTTTCCTCTTTTTTTTTATGTATTTTTAGAAACTGAATTGCTTCACACTTAGAGGTATTTGTTTTAAGGTAAGTTCAATTAAAAAATCTATTTATTTCATTTATTAGTTTTATATATTCTTTTAGATTTTGAAAGGAGTATTAAGTCAAGCCCATTCTCTGCATATAAAACTATTGATGAAGCGGATAAATTTTAATCCAATACTGTTTCCTTTACTTTCTATATATCTAATAACAATATTATTAATCATTAAAATAACTGTTAGCCTTCCGGCTTAATTGAAGTTTTAAATGTATAATATCTCCGTTCCTATGTTCGTTCCTTGAATTGTTCTTTTTCCTTGACTTCTCTCTTTTGTATAATCTGAGCTGAGAATTTTTTTTCCAGATTTCCCATTTCCCGATGGGAAGAATTCCGTCGCTCGCTACTTCAGTTGCTATTAGTTAACATTCCTCCAGATATTCATTCTTATTTTTTTCTAATGCTACATTTCCGCCATAAATGTCAATTGCTGTTGCAAATATAACATCTTTTTCTTGTTTCTCTATGTCCTTTGGGAGTTCTTTATGAAGTTTTCTTCAGATTTTCTTCTGCTAATTTAAGTCTTGAATCTAATTTCACTTAGTTTTTTTCGTCTTGCTCTTGTATTATTCAAATATAATTCTCTAAACTTGCTATTTGCTCATAAGTTCCGATTTTAGCTCTTCTGTCTACCATATGGACTTCATCATCATCTTCATGATTTATCAAATCCTGATTTAATACAAGCATCTCTTCCTTCTGGGAGTTTAATTCCCCTTCGAATTTTTTTATGTTTCTAATAAGCTGATGAATCAGCTGTTTCATCTACTAAGAGTCCATTTATTCTATTTCAGTATTGTCTAAATCAAAGATAATAAGATCCATATTGAATTATCGTACTTTACCTTCTTCGTTTATTTTTTATTTTTTATTTTTTCGTTATTATTTTTATTGATTCAGTTGAATGGTCTCTTCTTTCAGTTTTCAAAGGAGATGTTGAGATCTGTATTAACTTTTCTGTTCTGAATTTTTATTTCAGTTCTTATTTGTCTTTTGATGGTAGAGATCTGCTTTATTTTAATTTTTAGGAGTTAATATTTTTTATAAATTCTTCTAATCTATTAGATAGTTCTGGTTATTTTTATTAAGAAGAGCGTTAAGTTGAAGAAGACTTGGTGAGAATATATGCTTCTGGTTTTCTCTCCTGTTCTGAGGAGATGGCACAAAAACCCTTCTTGAAGCCAGCCATTTTATATTATATATAACAATACCATAGTAAAACTACTCTAGCACTTGTCCACGCGAACTTTCTATAATTATTCCATTGCTTTATTTAAGGTTTTTAAAATAACTTCCATCAAAAGGCATTAAATTAAATTTTTGTAGAAAGATTCAAATACATATATCAATTCTAAAGGTAATTTAACTCGTCTAAGTTGATAGAAAAGCAACCTTCCTTCTATCGAGTCGAAATTTTTTTCCACATTAATCAAAGTTGTTTTTAGTTTTGTTTTTCCTTTTACTTACTTACGAAATAGATCTATATTTATTGTATTACCTAAATATACTGACCAGTCTATTTTTATTTTAAAAATCCCATTTAGCTTTGATGGATTAAGTTCCTTTAATATATTAATTAATATAATCTCTTAGAGATTCTATCATACAATTCAGTATAGTATTAATAAGAGAGATTGGAAGTAAATTCTTACAATCATCTTTGAGCCATTATTAAAAATTGGGATGATTATTGATTTGCTAAGCTCATCATGAATTTTTCCAACTTTATGTATATTATTTAAAAAGGAATGAAGAATTAAAATAAGATAGTACTTCCATATTTCAACATTTATCCTTTAATTTCACCTGAATCTGCCACTTTTATATTTGGAATTTCTTTTATCACTTCTTTAATTTCCTAAATAGCAAAGAGATAAAAGATTTGCATAATGATAGAAAAAATAAAATTTAATTATACATTAAATTTATTATTAAATAAGATATTACTTTATTTACAGCTGAAAATACCTAAAATGAGCTATTACAATACTTTTTTATTTATATAACAAAATCTATGAAATTATGAGAAAAATTTTTAGACCTCATCTTAAAGAAAAGTAAAGAATGACGAATCTTAAATTTTTCAATTACAATAAAAAATTTATTACAACTAATCTTAATTAAATCAGATGGGTATTTACCTTTATATTTAATTATTTAATAAAATAAGCCAGAAAAGCAGAACATATTAAATACCAAAAATCAAAAACTTTTCTCCTCTTTCAAATTTGATAATTTGCATTAAATTATTTAAATTATATCTATTTATTTTATTAGCTTTATTTAAATAATTAATAGATTTTATGCTTTAATTAAGTTTAGTTTCGTAGATTTTATAAATTATAACTAAAATATATGAAAAGCATTATTAAAGATACTTAGGTAATTAGAGGCTGCTAAAAAATAAAAAAATAATAATTATTATTATAAATCCTTTAGAGTAAAAATCAATAAATAAGTGATATCATCTTAAAAATTTAAGGATACTAGCCTAAAAAATACAACTTTCAATTTTTAATTATTTTAATTAGTAAAGAAAAAGACTATCAATCTTAGAACTCTATAAAGATTTAGAAGAAAATATTATTTAATAAGATAGGATATTAACTATAAAATCATGATAACACACTCTCAAAACTTATAAAATTTTAACTTAATTATATTAGAATTAATAAAAATAAATTATTAAAGATATTTAAGAAAGAATCATATAAAAATCAGCTTGTAACGCTTCTTATAAACTTTTAAAATAGTTAATTATTAATAAATAAATCTTTACCTTATTAGAAAGTGCTTTATTAAGTTCTTTTGCAGATGAAATAGTAATATAACATTTTTATTCTATCTGAAATTTTCTGATCTAATATTCGTAAGCTTAATACTGATCTCCTTATTTTAAATTTTTAAATAAGCATAGAAGCAAAAGTTTATTAAGTATTACAAATATATTAAATCTTTTTAGTAAAAAGGTTAATAAGTGTGCTTTTTTGATTTATATTACAATAAAGTTACTCGGGTGGATACAGAGAGGCTTCAATCTGAAAGAAGAATATGTTCATTTCTGTGAGGTAAGTAGTATAAAATTTTATTTATTTAGATTTAATATATTTAACTCTTTTTTAAACTACTTTTATTTACAATATCATTCATATCTAAATCAAAAAAATAGATTTATAGTTATATATTATTATGATTTTTCTTTTATTTAAGCCGAAAATTTTTTAAAGGTATAATTAACTAAATCAAAAAAATAGCTTAAATTTCATATATTTTAGTTAATTATAGATTCATTAATAAAGCTTCTACTAAAATTATATTAAATATCTTTCAGACTATTTTTCTATTTCTATCTATTCTATCTTTCAACATAACAAGATGTTATTTCTTTCCTTAAATTACTCTTTAAATCCTGAAGCCTTTTATAGGATTTTTCATTTTATAATTTCTAGCAAAATTTTAGTTTTCATACTTATATCTTTTTAGTTTTAAGTTTTGTTTATTTAATTAAAATTTTAAAAACTAAAGCTAAAAATATTTTACAACTACTCTTTTATATACAAAGAAAGATAAAAATGGAACTGTATGCAATCATTAAGTTCTAAATTATAAAATTTAATTAAGAATATCATTCCATACTAATTTCTTTTACTTCCAAGTTATCACTTTCTTCTTTCTTTTAGTTTAAACCTTTTCTTGGTTAATTTTTCTGTTTGCTTTAGGCATTTTGTTTCTGGCTTTGAAGATTATTTGAATTTACCTTTTGGTTATTCTAAATTTTCTTCTGTTTCTTAGTGACTTTTTTGGCTTTAATAAAATTAGCTTTATTGTTTTAGTTTTTCTGTTTGCTATTTTCTTGTTATTTTCCACTCTTTGTCGATTGGTCGATTGATTTCTCGTTACGTTACTTTTATAAGATTTATACATCTTCCACTATTATTGCTTACATTTGATTAAGCATCTGAAAATTATTTCAAAATTTACCTGAATTGCTATTTTTCTCCTTTTAAAATGCTGACGAAGTACCTCAGCTATAAGATTTGAATCTTCATGCTTAAAATCGAAATATTTTATTATATATTTGATAGCATCGCTTCAACTTACAAAGTCCTCATTCTCATTTGGTGCATTTTTCTATTTAGTGTTTGTTTTGCTATTCTGTTTCTTTTAATGAATCCCTTATACGGAATTATAATGTTCATTATATATATAAGCTATTTTCAATGGCTCTTCTTCTTTTTGCTCTTCTTTCGGCTTGCAGCTTCCATCTTTTTCTTAAATCTCTTAGTATTAAACTAAAGTATTTTCAGCGTTTGCTCGATAAATGATTATGTTTCTTTTCAGCATGTTGCTCAGGGCTTACAATTCTAGGTTTCCAGCTCATCTGCCTGACTTCGACATTAGACCACAATAGCTGTCAAAGTCCATATTATGCTCTTCTTCTTCATAAAAGCCTTCGAAAAAAGCTTTATTGTTTTTCATATACTAAATAGTCTGGCTTCTTAAGCTAATATGCTCACTTTAACCTAGATTTAATTGATCACAAATAGAGCGAAAGAGACAGTTCCCATCTCCTACAATATTCTTCAAATTTAAGCCTTCCTTCTTAAGTTTTTTTTCTATCTAATAAAGTATAAAGAAAGAATACCTTTTTCATTTCTTGCTTATACTTCTGCTACCAATCATCTTATTCTTCCACTTTGTTTTTCTCATTATGAGGAATTGTCTCTTCCTCGCTCTAGTTTTCTCCACTCTTTTCCTTATTACTCAGAGTTAGTATATTTTTTCTGCTCTTCCTCTTTTTCTACATTTATCCTGCTAAATAAACTTAATAATTAAAATAACTCCCTTGAAAGTAAATTACTACTAAAAAATAAAAAAATGATATAATCAACAAATTTTCAAGTAGAGTATGGAATATGAGAAGCAATCTAAGTTAATAATAATGAAAGCAGATAGTAAGTTAATAATGATTTAAGTAATCTTGGAAAATAAGCATTCACCATTTTACGTATTAGTATGCTTGATCAAATTATCTCAAAGCTCATCCATATACTTTTCTTTGCCTTTCCTAATCTAATTTAGTTTCTAGTGCTTTTAAAGAAATAAGTTTAATAAGCTTCCCTGAATTCGAAATATTAATGTAATTATTTAGATTCTAATCTTATTAGTAGATAAAGATACTTAAATTAAGTAAATGAGAGCATTTAAAGTATAGGAAGGTTCTTTCACTTTCTTAATAATTAACAATCTTAATAGTTTATTATTAATATAGAGACATATGTAGATATTAAAGTTTCTTTTCATTGTGATATGCTAAATATTATTTATATAGGTATTATTTAATTCAGCTTCGAGTTTACTTTAATTACAAATTATATATAAAATTATCAAATTTCTCTGATATAAAGGAACTATACTTTTGTTTTAATTATTAACTCCAATATCATGTTTATAAATCATAGCATTTTAATATTTAGGATTTTAACTTTAAAGGAATATTTGTGATTTGTCAATCATATTTTTTTAACTGAGTCATTCAAAAATCATATTTAGTACATTCAGCTCAACTAAAATTTACAGGCCAAGATATTAATAAATTCAATGACTTCAGATTTTACTTTGAACTTTGCATTCCCAATATATTTATAATTATATATCCTTTTTCTAGTTTACTAGGCTTACTTAATCTTAATATTTGCTAGAAAAATATAAATTTAAAGAAAAATTATTATCTTAATATCTTAATAACAAATGGTAATCAACTAGCTAGTTTTAAACTAAGTTAATATCTTTCTAAAAATAGGGATATGATAGATATAAATCTTGATAGATTTAATTAAAATTAAGTTTATTAATAAACTAGAGTTTCAATAATCAATAAACTCTTTCTTTTTAAACATCAACAAATAAAACAAATAGGAAAATCATAAAATATAAAAGCTAAATAGCCTTACTTAAAACAGTTCTATTTAATAGTTAATTATTTCTAAATTATTTTAAGAAGTCTAGCTGTGTATCTTTATAAATTTATCTTATAAAGCTAGAGTTTATTTAGAATTTAATTGATATATTTAAGTTATTTTAAATACCCTTTTATATTTAAACTCTAAGTGATCTTAAAAGACCTAATTTTTTAGTAACTTTCTAAGATACTACGTAGGAATAAATATATTAATAGCCTTTATTATAACTTTTTATTTCCCTGAGCTAGGAGTATCCAAAGCAGCTATATTAATTTTGTAATATTAAAGCTTTTAATAATTACAAAAGGAAAAATGTATGAATTATATAATAATATGAGTTAAGTGATTTTATGAAGCATCTTTAATTTTCTATAATTTAAATGAGCTTTTAATTTTTAGTTTAAGCTAAATTTAAAAAGGATGCTTTATACACCCATAATTAATGCAATGCATCTGAGGATATCAAAGTATATAAAATAAAGATAAAATAATAAATAAACTAAGGCTTATCATTAGATAATTGCAAAAAGGGATAAATTAATTATAAATAGTTATATTGCCTGCATACATGCTTAGTCAAACATTATGTTCCTTATATAGTATATCAATTTTTTAATTTCTTATATTCTTCATCTTCATTTAAATAATAATTTCATGCAATTAAGGAACAAATATAGCTTTAAGTTTATTGCATATAAAATGGATATTTGCTTAATAAAATAATATAGTGTCATTTCATAGTTAGAATATCTAAAAAAGCAAAGAAAAGAGATATCTTAAAGTGCTCCTTCTAATCTATTTTACTTATACTCTTACTTACTAGCATTACTAACATGGAGAGTTACATTAGCATATTCTAAATCTAAATTATGGTGTAAACTCGATTATGATGAAATTCATAGAATCACTAGATTAAATTTAGTGTAGATATATCTTTATATCTTTATATTTTTAATTAATCTGTTGAATATACAAAGAATTAGTTAATTATATAACCTAATTTAAAATATACTTGATAGGTTTTTTTTCTTTTATTAATAAAAATGGATTAAGAAAAATAGAATCTATATAAAGAATTTATAAGGCTAAGGATTTATGGGTGATAATGAATTATCTACTGCTCGATTGCTCCTTTCATTTATTTTGATTTTCTCAAAAATATGATTTATTGGGAGAGTAATGTCTAAAACATCTTCTCCCCTCTAAGGGTAGCTTTGCTAGAGTTTTTCAGAATATCGGGAAATCAGTTAAAATTCAGTCATGTACCTATTATCATGCTGTTTTCATATTTTATAATTTAATCTGTAATAACGTCTCTTTAAACGGCCAGTGATACTTGGCTATCATTCTTCTACGTTTTAGTAATTCCAATGTTTAATTTCTTATATCCTGATAATGAGAAAACAATTTGAATATTCTATGTTCTTTAAATCTTAACAAGTTTAACTCTAGCAATCTACAGCGGATTCTTCTGAAACCTTAAATTTGAAGTGGTTTCTCATGTTTTTATAAGTTTCGGGTTTTGCTACGGATCTATGATAAACTACTCGAAGTTTGCCAGAGAATGCTTTGAAACTCAATTGTTAATTCAAAGAGAAAATCAAAAAAACTAGTTTCTGAACAGTAATTGCTCTACAGGAAAAATAATTTACAGTAGCAAATAAATTTTTTACTTCAACGATGCCATTAAGAATATGATAGATCTATCTACCTTCTATACCTTCCTTGAAAAGGCTTAATTTAATGATAATAATTCTGAGTCCTTTAAGGAAGTCTTAGATAAGTATATCCATTCAAGAAACTAAACTTAGTCTGAAAAATTTTTTGTGAAAGTGAGCTAGTTTTGAGATAGAAAGGAATCAGATGAGATTATGTATTTTTAAATCCGAGCGCTAAATACTAAATGACAAGATAATGATGCTGTCATTCTAAATATTAACAATCTAACAGACTCTTATTAAACCTAAAGACTCAATCTATCAAATAAGTATAAAACTTTATTTTTAAGAGAATTTAATCATAATGTCAGACACCCTATCACTCTCATAATGAACGTATCGCAATAAATTAAAAACTATTTGGATTTTTTCATAGACAATAATATATAGAATTAAGAGAGTAACTAAATATAATAAATTTATTCCTTTTAAAATGTAAATGAAGAGAACTAATAGGAATAAAAAGTTAGTAAAACTGAATTTTAGTTTAAGGACTTTTAAGCTTAAGCAAATGAAATTTTTATCTAAAAAGCATTCTCGGAAAACTAAATGAAGCTAAATTACGAGATGAAAGAAAACGGAAAGAATTTAGCAAGGTGGTGTAACAATAAAATAGAAATAATAGATCAAGAAACCTAAAACTTGCTAAATATGACACTTTCTTTAACTCAGTTTCTTCAAGATGAGAAGCCTAAAATATAATATGATATTATAAATGTGAAGAGCTTGTTTGATGAAGCTTTTAAAATTATTAAGTATCATGTTTAGAGTAAACCCATTTAATTAAAACAGGGAAATTCTCTAGCACCTAATGAATGTATCTCCACCGATAAATAAAAACTTCTATTCATTCTTTAAATTCTCCTTACAAATGCATTAAAATATACCAACTAAGGATCCATTCTTCTAGGTATAAAAAAGAAAGAGTATCTGAATGAAAATGATGAATTTATAAATTATAAAATATGGGTGTAGGACAGCGGAATAGGAATCAGTTAAGAAAACCAAAAGAACTTATTTAGTCATTTGTTTGATAGCTAAGAAATTAACATAGATAAACCTAAAGGAAGTGGAATGGGACTATGAATAGCCTAAAAAATTGCTTTGCTGCTTGGAGAAAAAAATTTAATCCTAAAATCGGAACCAAATAAATTTAGCAAATTTTCTTTTTATTTAAAATCTAAAAAAATATAGAAAATTATCTAGGAAAAGATATTTACAGAAAGGAAAATTAAAATCAACTTAAAAAAACTTTATGGGAAAAAATCTTCAAAATTAGCTACTACTTCAACTTCCGAAATTTTAGAATAGAACTAACTGTAAATAAAGGGATTTGGAAGCTTTGAAGATTAATTTGATGATTTTAAAAATCTTGGCAGTGATGAATGCATGTGTCCTAAGATTTTACTAGTTGATGATTCAGAAATTATAAGAATGATACTATAAGAAATATTAACAGATCATGGCTATTCTTTCTTGCATGCAAGAAATGGTTAGGAAGCATTTGACATTGTTTATTAAAGAATGCGGAATCTTTGCTGTGCTGAATTTTAAGCAGTAATTATGGACTGCGAAATGCCAGTTCTTGATGGATGAGAGGCAACCTTAAAAATAAGATAGTAAGGATATTAAGGAGCTATAATAGGATATACAGCTTATGCACATGAATCTGATATATAAAGATGCTTGAAAGCAGGAATGAACAACGTTTTATTTAAGCCTTCTAAATGCGAAGTTATTTTATAGGAGATTAGAAAGTTCAAGTGAGTCTAAGTTTGATTTTTAAAAACTTTAGCTTATCTTATATTATAATATAAATTTAAAGCACTTCAAATCACAATTAAAATAAATATTATCTTCATATTTTTAAGAATAAATACAAGTTTATAGCCTCGTTATTGAAACTTGCTTAAATTTAAATTTTTTCTTTTTTATTATTTAACTACAAGAGACTAATAATTTATTTTATTTTCCAGTTTTAATTTTCAAATTTATATATCAATAATGCTTAAAAACTAAGAATAATTTAATAAAAATTTAAAGTTATTGGGATATTTTATAGTCAGCATGAATATTTTACTCTTCTAGAATAATCTACAAAAGGCAAACAAGTATTTAAAGATGTTATACCTGAAAAAGAGAGATAAAAATAAATAGTTTTAATTTATATCATTCTTTTTTTATTCTATTTAACCTTATAATTAGTTATTCAGTATGCCTCTATATTAGAACAAATCTTTTATTAGTGATTGATTTTTAGCTTAGTATTAATTATGCTCAGAAAGTTAAACTTGGATGTCAAGAATTTCGTTGGATCAAAATTTACAAAATGGTTTAAAAGTAAGCAAGATGAAAAGTATACTAAGCTTACTTGAAGAAATAGACATGTATTGAAACATTTATTAAAGAGCTGCGCACCAACGAAGTGCTACGCGCTCTATAATCAAATTTATTTATTTATTTTAAAGCATTCCTAAGTAGAATAAATTATTTGAAGTTTAGAATTCTCTATCTTCTAGTAAATGGAAAATTTTAACAGATAAAATATTTCTGAAGAAAATTAAATCAACAATCTACTATTAAAATCATTGAAACTTTAAATATTTTTTATAATTTATAAGAAAATATTTGAATACTTTTGATTTAATATGAGGCTTTAAGCAATGATCTATAATAATTAAAAACACTACTTATAAATTAAAAAAACATACAAGAATAGTATGACATTAACGCAATTAATTTCCTTCCTCTTACATAAAAACTTAAGCTATAAAATTTAAATTTCCCCTTAAAAATAGGAAAGTATGATGAGAGTGAGACTTAGAGATTAATGGACAAAAGGATTAACTTTAAAAGCAAATTTAAAAATTAGAAATTTCCTTAATTATAAACCAAATAGATATAAAATGCAAAAAAAAGTGCTGGTATTGCTACTCAATTTATTATAAAATTATTTACTGTAAGAAATTATCAAGTTTAAAAAAAAAAAAAAAACCATCAAATAAATTTCATGCTTTTTCATAAAAAAAATAAGGAATATTCAAAAGCAAAATTTTTCAAATTGAAGACATGTTAAAATCTATTGGTCGCTTAAACCAGGTTGCAATTCCTGCATCAGCAAACAAATATTTAGCATATTTAAGTTAGAACTATTATAATTAATTCTATTTTTTTAATTTTATTAATTTTACTTATATATTTCAAAAAAATTCTCTTATTTTTCTTAAATTTATCCGATTTAAATTTTTAGCACTACTTTCCATCTCTTTTTCTTAAATTATCAGGTTACTTATATAATAGTTATATTTTTATGAATCTAAGAACTTTTTTATGAAATATACAAATTAGAGTTGAAAAATAACTTGAGACTGTTAGAAGATCTGAAAATGAATTATCTAGAATTAAGTAATTTAATTTTTCACTTGAATTGACACTTTAAAACAGAATATCAGATACCATATTGCAATCTCCAATAATTTGTCTTAATTCATATAGTTATGCTGTAAAATTATATAAGAAAATCAGATAAAATAAATAAAAGAAAATTGAATGTAAAATGAAAATTATAAGTATAATTGATTGTAATAAAGAAAGTATATGTATATTTAAATTGATGCTAACTATTTATTCTACGAATAGGCTTTAAAAGAATGCTTAAAAATACTTTAGCTAATTTTAGGACTGATATCCACTTTCTTTGCATACTTTCGATAAAGCTTATATTATATTATTTAATATGTATATTTTGCAACTTTAAGAATCTTTAGTTAACTTGTAAAAGTTATATACAATAAAAGTATAAAGCGTATGGTTTAATTATAATTTCTAATATAATTCTTTGTAATTAAAATATGCATGTTTAATGTCTAGACTTTGAGAAGCGAACTATTATTCAAAATAAAATATTTTAAATTAGTTTTAAACAACTATAAACCTTAGAATTTAAATCTTAGCAATCCGAAAGCATCATTTTTATGCATTGTCCATATATTAAACAAAAGTGATATTTTAATAAAATAGATAAAGATTGAGGTTTATAACTATCTAAGTTCCAAATAATTAGAGTAATAAAAATAAAGGTAAATAATTAAAAATAAAATATTATTAAATTAATTATAAGTGCAGGATGATGAAGCTGGTATTTTAATAAATAAAAATTTAATAATTTATAATTCTTAATGTTAAAGGCTAAATAGATTAAATATTATGATTATATAATTAATTATAATTTGTAACATTATAAAATGCTGCCTTTCATAGGCTTTCTATTTTATTATTATGATCTGCAACAATCAGTTATTTAAGTTTTAGCCTTTTTTAATAGTAAAGGTGTAAAAGTATGATAATTTATGAGATATATATAGATTTATTAATTAAAAGATTTGCTCATCTTAATAGACTAATTATTTATCTAAATTTATTTGCATTTTTTCTTAATTTTGATTCAGTTTTTGATCATTTTTAATTTGCTATTATTTCAAAGCAACTAAATCACTATTTAATTTTTAAAGGCTTAAACACTTTCCTTAATATTTTGTTTGAAAGTAGTGTGATGGAACACTTTGCTTAGTCGTAATTAATGCCTATTTTGATTGTCTATATCTGTAATAGACTTTATTGGAGTTAACTTTATATCGTATAAGTAATTAAATTTAAATCCTAACTTAAAGATTATTTGAGTTTTGTTGTTATAGATTAAATAATTTTAAAATTTAATAAGCTAATTAATTTAGCATGCTTATAAGTGAATTTTTGCCCGTTGTTGGTTGAGATTTAATTTAATTTTTAATTAATTAATCAGTTAACTTTTTTAAGGTTTTTTATGATTCTAATCGTAGGTTTTTAGATCTGATTTATCCTAATTTGATCAAAAACAACAACATAATTATTTAGTTTCAAGTTTTTAGTTTTATAGATTAAAGAAACAGCTTTTTTGATAATTTACTAAATAGCCTTTAAAATTCCTTTCTTATAGTTTGATTTACTTACACAAATAAAAGAATATTTTCATATAAGTAAATGCATGATAACTTTCTAAACAATTTTAAATAGGATATCTATTTCTCTATGTCTTAAAAGACATAATATTAATTTATATTGACTTTATTCTAAACTTTTTTATTTAGTTAATAGTACCAATTTTAATGGGAAGAATTCTTTACAATCTAGCAAATAATTATAAAAACCAGAATTTTAAGAGATTTTTGATCTAGCTTAATTTAAGTTAATTTATTTAATAAGCTTAAATATTCTATTATAAAATTAAAATAATACACTTTTTCAGCAAATTATTCTTCTATTTCTTGTAATAAGCATTAATCTATTTAATAATATTTCTCATTAGATTTTAATTTCGGTTTTTATGGCTTATATTTTTTTAAAATAATCATCAAATTATTCTTTTATATCCTGCCTTACTATCTAAAATTTTATAGTTTATTTTCTTAATTTATAAAAACTGCAAGTATCTTTTATTTAAATTTATAAGGTTTAATGTATTATTTATAAAGATAATTAAGCTAATACAGCCTTATTTTTTCTTTCTTTTCCTTTCTTAGATAAAATATTCTAAAAAATTTTGCAAGTTTATATTCTTAATACCTCAATTCTTCTTCTTGAATACTTCATATATTAATAATTTTTTAAAATTGGATATTTTATCTTTATTTTTTGACTAACTACGTTTCTAAAGATTTTCAGAATATTTTCATTTTTTTTTGCTAGCGAAGTTTTACTAATTTAATTTAATTATCCATTTTCTGTCAGATTTATTTCTTAAATGCTACTTATTAAGCTGATTAATATTTTGTCCTAACGAAAAAATACATTAGAGCAAACTCTGGGTGTAGATTTATCTATATATAAAATCTTTCTTACTTCAAAGTTCAAATATCTTAACTTAATTCTAAGTTTTATTCATTTCGGATTTAATTATCAGGAGAAATCTATTAGTTTATCATTTATTTATATAAAAAATGGAAAATTTCTTGCACGAAGTCTCTTCTAAACAGGATCCATCTCAATTAAATTAAAATTAGCAATAATACTTTGAGAACTTAAAATTATTCATTAGGAGAATTCTAAAATTTTAAGGATCATATAAGAGCTTGAAAGAAAAATCACAAACTAATGTTTTACACAAAAACAGAAAACTAAAATAAGTTCTAATAAAGATATATCGAAAAATTAGAACTAAATTCAACCAAGTCGCAGAGCTGACCGAAGTATATTCCTTTAAAATATGTCGATGAATTTTCCGATGGATGTAGATTTTAAAGTACAATCAGAAAAATTTTTCTTATATAAGAGAAAAAACAATGCTGATATTACAGGAGAGTTGGACATACGTTAAGCTACTGCTGAAATTTCAAACGAAAACAATTGCAAGAAAATTAGAAATTATGATAATTGTCTAGTATTTTATATTAAATTCTGAAAGGGTTATTATACTGGCATTGCTCTTGCACATTAAAAAAGAAACTTAAATATGATTGGAATTGAGCTCGACTGAAGCAAAATACCTTTAAAATAATAAATAAATAAATTTGATTATAGAGCGCGTAGCACTCTCATTGGTGCGCAGCTCTTTAAAAAATGTTTCATACTGACAAGAATGTTTGTTACTGATAAAATTATCAGATACTGGTAGACCTTGTTCAATACTGGTATAATTATTCAGTACTGCTAAAAATGTTCAATACTGATATAATTTAAGAATACTCGTAATCTTTTCTACTTGTTGGAGGTCCAAGGACATGGCAGGATTGTGTCTCATTGCATCACCAAAGCAGAGGACGACATGTGTCAATTATGGGTACTTAACTTCCCCAACCTCCGATGAAGATGACCTTGTTGTTCACCTTCGAACAACTATGGCGGTTTTAAAAAATATATATAATATTTTTCTAAATTTAAATTTGAATTAAAATTAAAATTAAAATTAAAAAAGTCTCTTCATTTATAAAGAAAATGTTATTGAATAACTCAAATCACCTATCAAATTAAAAAAAATTATGTATTCAAAAGAGAATCAATTATTTAGATTTAGATTTTGGTTATTTCTTACGATTATTTATATTGGAATCTCCATTTATACTTTGTTATCTTTATACTCAATATTATTTAATATATTTTATCAAATTTAAGGAGTAGAACAAAATTTGTGAATAAAATTTGTATAAACTCATGATAGCTGAAAAAAGCATTCTATTACAACGATTTTTAATAATTATAATTCTTAAAATTATTAGATTTATGATAAATTAAAGACATTTAAATCTAATTATATTTCTTTTTTCTCTTAGCTTCTAAGTTTATTCAATTTAGCCTATTAATAATAATAATAATAATATAAACTAATTGTCAATATAAATGTTTACCTTCTTCAGGGATTTCAACCTGATTGGGGTGACCCATTAAGTTTTACGTGTCAGGGTTCCACGTCCTTTTTTGTTAGGAAAGTTAACAAACTTGCTCTCTCTAAGTTTTGCCATTAAAATTAATTTTTTCTTGTAAATTCCTTCTCTTGTTATTCAAAGTCTTGAGATCTGTCTTAGCGTTCTTTTTTCTTCTCTTACTTGAAGTTTTTTAAAGTATATACAATTTCTAATTAAGTGTTATGTTGATTCGCAATATCAACATCATTTTCTGACTACTTTCTTTTTTTGTTTCTTGATAAGGATTCTTTTTATTTTCTCTAATCTTTCAGAAATTCCTTTATTTTTGTCCTCTTAAGTCGAGGCAATATTTTTTTATTATATTTGAGTAGAGGCCACTAGTATTCAGAGTTTTCTATCTGCATTGATACTACTTAACTAGATGGTTGCTAAGATTGTAATCATATTTATTATCTTGTTATATGCTTATCTGCGACAACTAATGTCTTTAATTGGTTTAGTTCTTCGTTAAGCACTTCGTACTAAGTTAAAATGGATCTTAATTACTCTGAAAGGTTAAATATTGTCTCTCCTTAATTAGATATTTTGAGTAATAAATTTCCAACTTAATGAGATTCGTTTATTTTTTGTTCTTCTACAAGGTGTTTCCCTTCATATGAGGAAGATGAATCCTCGCTTTCAATGAGTTTCTCCTATATATGAATTTATTGGCGATTAAATCTCTTGGCTTTCGTTAACTCACTTTTCGTAAGTTTAGATCTTGTACATTACTGATTTATATTTTTTCCCCAGGATAGAACTTTTTAGCTTCTTTCAATTTAGCCTATTTTAAAGATTGATTAGCGATATAATAATACCCAAAAATAAAAATTTGTTTTTGTTTAAGAAGATGCAGATATTGAATACACATGAAAATCCAAACTTTTTTGCATATTTAAAACACTAAGTATTTTAAGAATTTAATAAATTTTAATGTAAAAAGGGAATTTTATTTTTAGTAAAAATGCTAATTAGAGAATTTCATTAATAAATCTAAGTTTTAATCTATGAACAATTATAAAATAGAAAAGTTTAATTAGTTTATAATGATTTAAAACAAATATTGCTAAAATAATAATTTAGAATAATTAAACTTTTAACTTTTATCTTAATATATCCTAATTTTAATTTATTAGTATGAGATTAGAGTTAAATAACTTTTTCGTCTTAGTTGTATATCTTTCTATTTAATAGTTGGTATAATATAATTAAATATCTACCTAAAGGAAGTAATAGCTTAAATAAATAGATAAATTATTTAATTTTATAATATTTATTATTATTTCCTATATTTTATAATACTTGTTAATTGTATTATAAGCTAGTATATTTGGCTATCTTATATAAGTGTTTTTAATACTTGTTTATTATATTTATTGTATTTATTTTATATTTTAATTAGAATTACTAAATCATTTTATTCATTTATCATTTTCTATTACTTAAATTAAATGCATAGGCTATTTTTCAAACTAAGTTTGTATTATACCCTTAATAAAGCTTTATAATTAATATAATATTTAAAGCTTTAAAAGAGTTTTTATATAATTAAAATAGTACCAAGAGGGGAGGGTTTAAAATAAAACGTGCATAAGAAAATGTATTTAATTAGAATATGAATAAATACATAGTCTTAAGAAACTAATATCTATTAAAAGGATATTAGCTAGCATAACTAATTAAATGACTGATATTAAAGCTAATTCAATGAGATTAATAGATATTAAAGGTTGTAATAAATATAATAAAATTAATAATAGTTTCTAAGTATTTATTTACTTTGGACTGCTTATTATAATAATAATGTGAAGTTAATCTTAAAACTTTATTTAATCATAAATAGGTTTAGGAGGATATTAAATTCAAAGTAAAGCTATTTAAAGAATATAAAGAAAGGCATACCTTATTTATTAAGAAATATACCTATAGGCCTATAATTTGAAAAATTAATTAAAGAGAAATCGTTATTTTATATTATGTAATTAATGTACATTGTCATGAAATATAAGCCTTAAATATAGTCTTTCCTGCTTTGAAAACCATTTAATCAGATATTGGACACGATTAACCAGCAAACATTCTGCATAAATAAGAAATTTACCATGTTCCATTAGTTGACATTTTATTTTCTTCTCCATCTTTTAGCATTCATCCTTAAGAGGTATAAATCAATTAGCACTATGTTCTACTCAATCCGTTTTCATTCACTCTTATATCTGATTTAGCATGCCTTCCTATTTTAATATTATAATCTTTAGTTTTAAACTAACTAAAATAGAAGTTAATATCTTACTAAATAGATCCTTTTAGCTGGCCTGATACGAATTTAATTTCAATGTCATCATTCTACGAAACTAAAAAAGAGATATGAGAGTTTCCAAATGAAATTATGTGATTGCTCTTAATTCGCAATGGTTTGTTTACTAGAATAAAGGTACCAGTTCCTTGATATAAATCAACTATGTAATATTCATTAGTTTCTAAATATAAATTAGATGGAATACATTAAATTAATCTTACCTATGTTAAAAAATATTGCGAAATGCTTTTATCCAAATCCGTACTCTTCCGAAGGAATTACAATATCACAAGTACTTATATTTATTTTATCCGAAGAAGTTTACATTTTATCCTTAAATGTTCCAAAAATTGTGATTCCATCTTTTACATTTCTCTCGCTAGATAAGCATCCTCTCGGAAATATTATAATAGGCTCTTTTGTCTCCATTTCCTTGCTATCTATAATTTCGATAATTAGCTGAGGCTTTTCTATTTAAGGCATTATTCTGTTAATTAAGCTTGCTATTTATGTTAAGACTTGAGATTTCAAAGATGAATTTCTTATTTTCTCACATTTTTTTGACGATTAGTGACTTTCCTCTTCTGTATTCTGAGTAGTTTAAGATTTATTTTGAGAAGAATTTATTTAAGCAAAGGATTATGTATGAGGTGTTGTTTATCTAGATGAATTTGAAAGCGGACATTCATTTGATACAATTTTCGTAAGCGTATTTTTAGTTTTCTATTAAGGAATATTTGTCTAAGCTTCTAGCACTTAAGCACATGGAGATAATACACTACCTTAAACATCTTCAAATTTTTCAATATTCTATGTAATTTTAAATTCATTTCTAAATCCTCTTTCCTCGCACTAGCAACAATTAAGGAATTCAAGTCAATTTTTCCTTTACTCCTACATAAATGTATTTAAATTAATTTAAATTACTCATATATAAATATATATCTATCACACTTTCTCTATGTTATAATGTTCTAATATAATCTTTATTAAATAAAAGTACAATATCTAAATTTTGTATCTAAGAATAAAACTAATCAAGTATATTCCCAAATTGAAGTTCTAATTTCTACATATAATAGGCTATTATATGCTTATATTATAATAGATATTATGAAGTCTAAGGTATAATTAAGATATCTGGAGTTAATTAAACTTGGAATATCTTTTGCTCTACAAGTTTAATAGAATATCCATCACTCTTCTAATATTATTCTCAATTTCTTGCTACTATCATATGAATTTTATATAGCTTTATAAATTATTAAATTTAGCTAGCATTGCTTCATTTAATTATTAACTTTACCTATTAACTTTACTAACTAATTTCCCTTAGCTTATTGGATAGAGATAAAAAATCCTTTATCCTAATTTTATCTAAATAGATGATATAATGCTTAACATAAAGATAGCGAATTTACTTGTAGTTCCTTATGATTTATTTTAGTAAAATAAAAGAAAAAATGAATAAATGATAGTAAGTATCTCCTAGTATTAATTATATAATCTCTTAGTTTTATAATTGCATACTTTAATATAAGAGTATTATCATTAAAGGCTATATCTAGTTAATATATCTTATTTATAATTATAGCAAGCATAGTCACTATTAATACTCTTTATTTAAGGTTTACTTGCTTATCTATAATTTTGATTACATACTCATTCTGAAATTTAGCACTAAAATATAATAAAGTATAGAAAATTTAGGGCAAAAATTGTAAGAGTTTAATATGAGTATTACCTTATTTATTAGATTAAACTAAGGAAAGTCTATTAATATTTATATATGATAGATATTATGAGTATGCTAAGAAGTGTATAAATAAATCATATTATAAGGGTTTATTGCAAACATTTTTATTTATTTATAAATTCACTTTTTCCAAATAATTTTATACCAAATATAACTAATCATATCATAATAAAAAGGAGGATATAAATGGGTGATGTTATAAGACATTAGATTAGCAAAGGATATGATAATGATTATACAAGTAAATATAAATAGAATTATAATTAGTTAATTAATATATCTTCATAATGAAAAGTATCATACAACACTTGCTATATACTTAATAAGAATATTATGTGCTAGATATATCTTTTTGTAATACCCCTTTTTTAATATTGGCTATTAAGTAAAATTATTTTATAAATATTTGCTCAAATACCCTATATCTTATGAGTAATAAAATAGGATGGAAAATTGATTAAATTATTTATTAATTAGGAAACTTAGTATCAGATAATAAAACCATCCTCTATTAGTATTGAGAGCTTATATTATAAGAAAGTTATAGGTTTTCCTTAATTTAATATCTCAATGAGATTGAATTAAAGTTATGATATTAAGTCATTTAATTCTAGCTATACTTAAATACTCATGTAATCCTAATTATTAATTAGTTAAACTAGTGTATTTCTAAAGAAGGCTGCATATAAAAATAGATATATCTAGTGAATGATACAAAAGATATTTGAAAGAAAGTAGATGAAAGTAATTAAAGATAGGCAATAAAATACTGGTAAGCTTATATAATTTTATCTCTAATATATAGTGATTTATATAGGCATTGCTATATTCGAAAATAGACTTTTGATATCATTAATTCCCTCGCTTTTTACTATCGTTACAAACAAAAATACCTTAAAAGCTTAAAATCTAATAAAGTACGATAACTGTATATTAAAAGTGAAAATTGAGTTGAAGAAAAGAAAAGTTAGAGAATTATTGTTAAAATAGTAATTTAAATAAATATAATGCATAAGTTAGTTGAAACGCTATAAGTAAAAATGAAACTAATTTAATTTAATTTTGCTTAGATATGCTCACCTAAAATTAGACTAAATATTAAATCTAAATCTTCTAATTTAATTATTTAAAGCTAGAAGATATTTCAACACATGCAAGCTCTTTTTACCTGTACTTTTATTAAATTAAAACTCTTAAATAATAAGTAAGCAACTAAATTTCCATATTAAATAGTCCTAATTAGATAAAAAGGTTAAGTATTAAATAAGGAGTTTATAGAGAAATTAAATTAAAGCATTAGAAATATTTAAAAAATGATATAAAAATTAAACATCATTCTGCCTTTTATTACTGAGTAACGCTTTAATAATTATTAATAATTAAAGCTATAAAATGTTTGCCACATGTGATTAAATTATAGAAGGACTTTGGCTTGGGAATTGCAATGCTGCTCAGAATCTAAACCTGCTTAAGCGTAATAAAATAACACATGTTTTTGTTGCTGCTTTCGGGCTTCCAAAACCCTTTCCCAAGAGTTTTTAGTATAAACAAATTAATATTTTAGACTTTCCTTCTGAAAATATAGGAAAACACTTCGAAAGTGCTGTAAAGTGAATTGATGAAGCAATTAAGAATGAAGGAAGAGTTTTCGTGCATTGGTAAGTGTTTTTAAGAAATTAGTATGGCTGGAATTTCAAGGAGTTCATCTATTGTAATTTCTTATTTAATCTACAAAGGCAGATAATTTCAAGAAGCTTTCAATCTATGTAAAAGTAAGCATCGAGATACATTTCCAAACTTTGGATTTCAACGACAACTACAAGACTGAGAAGTTAAGGTGGTAAGATTCTCATTTTAGAGAAACTAAAGAGAAGCAAACACTGCAGGCAATACTTAGAATGTTTAATGACAAACTCCTAGCAAAATCTAAGAGCGAGCTTTAAGTCAAGAGGAATAAAAAAGCAAATTTTAACAGGGATCTATCAATTAAAAGTAATAAGCAGTTACTAAGAACTATTTAGCACAAGGCTCAATTTAGAATCAAATTTACTTCAATAAAGTAAACTAAAATTCCTACTTACAAAACAGCATCAAAAATTCAATTGCCAACTCTTAGAAATAATAGACATTATGGAATAATTCTTAAAGAGCAGACTAATACAAAACAAGAATGGGAAATAACTCTAGAAGCTAGGAAAATTCTCCCTTAAAGCAAGGATTTTCAAGTGCGAAAAATTAATTAGAAAAAATCAATTCAATAACTAACTCATATATCAAGGCAGACAAAATGGATTTATACTTAGCTGGAAATTAGAAAGCAGCTTAAGATCAGGAAGTTAATAGTGGAAAAAAAGGGAAAGGAGGGTAAAAATACAATGCAAGTAATTATACAAATAAAACGTAGCCTAGATTAGTCTGTAAGTTTCTTTTAACAGATTTAATATTCAGAAAGCTATCATTTTCCCAATGGAACTTTTAAAAATATGCCGAAAGTTTGAATTAAGAGTTATATAAATTTCATTATATTATAATTAATACCTTAAAGCAAAATCACTTTTGCTAGCATGTATGCATTTCTTTATTCTGCTTTTTAGTGAAATTTAGTTTAAAACAAAAAAATTAAGAAAATGCTAATTTAAAAAATATTTTGTAATGGAAGCTTTAGATAAAACTCATAGGTATTGCATATAATTATGAAAATAGTATAAGGATAATAATTTGATGAATAACTTAATCTAGTTATAAATATCTAGATTGTAAATAGAGTTAAAGGACAGCTATAGTAGATTTAGATTAATAATGAGACAATGAAGATTATAATTAAATAGTTCCAAGCTAATAAATATAAAGTTATAGTTATATCCCATCCCTTTATATCTGTTTAAATGCATTTATTTTAATTGTATGTAAACCTATTTTTACTTTATAAAAATTACTAGTGATGAGGGTAAGTAATTTTATCCTAAATAAAATTTAGTATAATCGAAGATATTTCATATTTAAAATAATCCTGAATGTAAATTTCAGTTAGAGTAGTATATTAATATGTTTTTAGATGATACTCTATTGAATATTTTCGAAAATAGTATATATTTAAGACGCTTATTAAGCAGGCTTTATTTAACTAAGGTACTTTATAGAATTATAGCAAACTAACAAAAAGTTTATCAAATCAAACTAAAAACTAGAAGTTTGAACAGCAAAGGATCCATGAAAAAACCCCAATTTCTACGCTAAGAGATTTAGTAAAGGCTTATTACTGCAACGATTGAAACACATGTTTTAAATATTCCTGAAAATCCTATGGCAAAAAGTCTGAACTAAATATTTTCACCTTCGCATTTAAATATATCGCTATCTATGCTTAGAGCCATGAAAATTACGTTAAATATTAGCTGGCCAAAAACAGGTACGCTAGTCAGAATGAAATAAAGCATGCAATTGTCTATTCCAAATTTCCTTTCAAAGACATAAGTTTTGTAGAATTTAGTTCATATGCATTGTATTATTGATTCCAAGTCTTGCGAGGTTAAAAAAACTATTTGAAATATCAGGAAGAACAAAACTAATCTATCTTCAGAAGTTCATTCTTAGTCTGTGTTAGTTCTTGTGTAGCAGTTAAAGTTAGAAATCATAACTAGAACTATAATAATATATTGAATGAGGTGGAAGAAAGCGTTTATAATAAGCATATATCAAAGAATGTGAAGTTAGTGACTAAACATATAAAGATTTCACACTGCTCATCTACTATGTGCTTATTTCTTAGTTACATCAATATCACTTTCTGTTTCCAAAACGGTTTCATCTAATTCATTAATATCCTCTGCTTTAGAATTTTATGCTTTCATTATAATTATACTTTTTTCTTCTTCTTCCATTATATTAAAAAAACATTAAATTAAAACTATTTAAACTAAGAGTAGATAAGAAAAATATAAAGCAGCGATAAATGCATAAATTGCATTCACAAATAGCCATAAAAAAAACAATTTCTAGTAACTAAAAGTGAAAAATACACTAGCATAAAATAAAGAGCTTAGTGCTTGCTAACTATTTTTTAAATCATGATGAATCTTCGCAGTAAAACAATCTTAACTGTATAATATAAAAATAAAACTATTCAGAAGCACTACAATTTAAGATGTCTAATATTAGTTAAACATAATTAAAACATTTAGCATTTTAAGAGTTAAATAAAAGATAGATCATACATTGACTGCAAAATGACTAAATATTAAAATATAATACTAAAAATTACTAAATCTAGCTTAGCTATTTATTTAGTAGATTAGACCATCTTAGTAAATTAGTGGATATTATTAAATCTAAGTCTTTTATATATTTTCAGATTGGAATGAATATAAATGAAAATAACTAAAATTATTGAAGCATTCAAATAAGTTTATAATCATCTAGATCAGATTTGTTAATATTTGAAATTATAGCTGCTTTTTAATATGTATAAGTAAAATAAATTTAAACTATAAAATTAAATTTAAATAGGAATTGCTTTGAGAATTAATATCTTCCTTCTACATAAAGTTATAACCATTAAAATGTTCTAATGATGAAATGAGTTTACTATATAAATTTTATTATAAAGTTTCTTTGAGAAAAAAAAACAATATAAAAGTCTATTTAATAACTAATTAAAAATTTATTAAAAATGAGTTTTTAGTCATAAATCTTAAACCTATAAGATAAGGACTTTCCTAGTGAATTATTCGTAAAAAGAATTCCTTACAATTACAAGGCTAAAGACCTCAGATAGTTATTGAATGGCTAAGGTTTTGTCTCCATCAAAAAAATCAGTTTAATGTCGTTTGATTTAAAAAATCCGCAAAGTTAATTTGACGAAAATAACATAAACGCAGGGTATGGATGGATTATTCTTAGTGATTTGCAAGAAATAGATAGAATTTTAGATATGTCTAGTAAATAATAGATAAAAGCTAATTCTATGAATTTATTAGTTAAAAAAAGCAATGAAAACTACCAGAACTTTGTACAAGTAAACTTTCTGTCTTTTGGAACTTTGTTTTATAACTAATTTTATAGAGAGCAAGTTTAATATGACTAAAATTAAAATAAAACTTCTTTTAGAATAGATAAAAAATAGAAGAAGCTTTGATTTGAAGTAACTATATAGATGCAAAATGAATAAGTTTTGCATAGAATAGAATTTCATTAACTATCCATAATAAATGTATTTTGGAATTAGCAAGAAATTAATAAATATGATGTATATTTAGAACTCGATAGATCCCCTTTTTATTTCATCGAAAGACCAAATTTCGAACACTAGGAAAAGCACAAAAATTTATAATATCCAATGTTCGAAAGAGTAACTAAGTCCTAATTCATAGAGAATAAAGATAATTAACTTTACAATATTTTTTGTACTAACAATCTCACTTTTAAATTTAGTATAAACGAGAAAACTTTTGAGTTTTTAGAGAAAAATCTTGAAGAAATGGGAATTAAATATAATTATTCATCTATCGAAACTATAAATTGGAGATATTTAAATTTAGTAGATTCATAGCGTCTTCTCAATAACTAGCTACTAACGTTTGATGTGGTATATAACATGTTTGTCCTATTTAGTCATTAGATAATATCTCCATTTTCTATTTCAGCCCAGTTCATATAAGAGTTATAAGAATGCTGTCAAGACGAGCAGAGGAAAGAAATGTTGCCCTATGTGTTAGAGCGAGTTTAAGTACTAATAATTGAAGAAATAAAATAGAAAAATAAACAAATGCTGGAAGTAAATCTATAATAGAACAACAATTTTCAAATTATAGACTTATTATAACAGGAACTTTTGAGAGTGTATAGAGAAGCATGGAATTATGCTATTTAAAATAAAGAGGAAGTAATGAAAATAAATTATGATGTTTCTAAGCTTATGGTAGTCAAAAGAATTGTTCGAACTCCTTCACATACTTATTACTATTTTCCAAGTTTAGAGCCTACTAATAGAGTATTAAGAAAGTACGAAAATTACAAAGATTATTTTTTAAGAATTTAATTTGCAGATGAGGATTTTCAACCTATTCGTGATTTAGGACGTAATATTGAAGCAGAATTTAGACAAGAAATTTCAGATCTAAGAATTGGCAATAGATAATATGAGTTATTAGCTTTTAGTACTTCCTAGTTAAGAGAGAACTCTGCATGACTTTTTGTTAAAATACCCTAAATAACTACTAGAAGTATAAGAGATTGAATGGGAAACTTTACTTAAATATTTAATATTGCCAAATATTGTGCAAGACTAGGGTAATGCTTTTCCTCTACTTATACTTTATTTAAAGTAGAACCAAGTTGGATTAAAAAAATATCTGATAAATTTATTGAGAAAAACTAAAAGCAATATTGCTTTACTGATGGCTGTGGTACTATTTCAAGGTAATTATTATAGCAAGCAAGTTTGAATTTAAAATGAGATCATATAGACAAAAATATATCCGCAGTTCAATTTCGCTTTTAAGGGTATAAAGGAGTATTAGCACTTGATCCAAGACTTGAAGGAAATTAGCTCTGTTTCAGGCCAAGTTAAAAAAAGTTTAAATCAACTCATTTAGAATTCGAAATAATTTAGCCAGCTCTATGAAAACCAAGCCATTTAAATAGATAAATAGTAACAATACTATCCAGTAGAGGTATACCTGATTAAGTTTTCTAGGAATTATAAGATGAGATGATTTAAGAATTAGATCAAGTGAAAAATAATGAGAAAATAGCCTTAAAATACTTGAAAATGAGTCGAAGGAACTACATCAATCAAAATCAGTTTACATAAGCTCAAGCTGAGAAAATATTGATTTAGATGATAGAAAGTGGATTCAAAATAAATGAAGAACCTTTCTTAAAAAATTTATTGGAATAAGTATGAATCAGCTAGATGTAGGAACTTAAAAGAAAAACACGAATTCAAGTAAGTGATGGAGCTTTATTAATGGGGATAGTTGACGAATTTGAGATTTTAGATTAAGGAGAATGCTTCGTTTAAATAATGACTCCTGAAGCAAATTAAGGAAGAATTATAGAAGGAGAAGTAGTAGTAGGTCGAAATCCTTGTTTACATCCAGGTGATTTATAGAAGCTTAAAGCAATCAGATTCAAAAAAAGCTAAAATGGAGATCAAATAGATATTTCATATGATTTAGGGCATAATTTTAATGTGATAGTGTTTCCTTCAAAAGGAGAAAGAGTGCATAAACATGAAATGTCAGGAGGAGATTTAGATGGAGATTTGTATAATGTCATATGAGACAAAAGAATAATAGACAATTTCACAGTTTAATAAGAGCCAATGATTTATGACTAAATAAACCCTGCTTAGGTCCCTAATGTTCAATTGAATCATATAATTGATTTTTTTATTGAAGCAATGAAATTTTAATTGCTTGGGAAGATAGCTAATACTCATCTTGCTATAGCTGATCAGAGCGAAGGAGGTACTCTTGATTCAAGATGTATAGAGTTAGCAAAGCAGCATTCAATAGCAGTTGACTATCATAAGCATGGAATTAAGCCTATCATTCCTAATAATTGCTAAATTTCTAAATGGCCTGACTTTATGGAAAAAGAAGAAAAGAAATCTTATGAAAGCTAAAAAATTATAGGTAAACTTTATAGATAAATTAATAATCCTAATAAAGCAGGAATTAGAGTAGAAGCAGATAAAGATTTGATACTGAGTTAAATTGAAAAATAAACTTGCCAAAATTTAAGAGAAAAAGTGATTAATACATATTAAATGTACAAGCAAGACATAATAGCTATTAAGTTAAAATATAATATTGTTAATGAATTTGAATCAATAAAAATCACCCTACCTAAATCTAAATCTTAGGTAAAGAAAGATAAAAGCATGTTTTCTGATAGTTTGCAAATAAGTTGGGAGGCACTATTTGAGAAATATATAAACATCTTCCGAAATAGTTGCGATCTATAAGAGTATGAAAAATAAGCCTGTTTATGATATGAGCAAGCTTACTGCGAGAATTAGGGTTACTTTGAAGACTTCTAAGAAGAGAAATTTAACATTGAATTTGTAAGTTTCCCTTGGATTGCAGGAACTAAATACTTAGCTCAAAGAAAAAAAAGAATTAGAAGTCAAGCAGAAAAATTAAAAGAGCAAGAAGTTTAGCAAGCTATTGAGGGGAAGTGAAAGAACAATTATAAAAATAAAATTTTAGTTATAATCACTTGATAAATATAAAAGCAAGTAATTTATAAAATCAATTTGCATCACTTTAATATGAATCATATCAAGAAATAACTTCTTCTTCTTTTTTCTTAGTTATTTCATTTCCCTTTCTCCTATATCTCTTTAGAATTTATTTATTTAATAAGTTTTATACTCGGAATATTTAGTAGAAATTATTAATGTCTATTTAAGACATTCTTCAAATTTACATTTTATTTACTTAGTTAAAACACCTAATAAAAAGATCTTCTAAATAAATGTATAGAAAGGTCATCCAAGAAATAAGATTATAGTATCATTAAACTTGGGAATACTTATAGAATAATTCCTGCATATATAGGATTAAGTTTTAATGCATCATAAAATATATAATATAGGCAAGCATATAAGTCTCCAATAATTAAAGTATACCATCTCGAAGAAAAGTTTCCTATAGTTTTAAATTTATAAAGAATTATAAACAAATAACTTAAAATATTTAGCATTTCTTTTAATTAAATTAAGTTATAATCACTACAACTATAAAGATAGTAAAAAAGACATGCAATCACTTAAATAGCAGAAATTGATTAATAGTTTGAATTTATTTTTATAAAATAGTAAAATAGAAAAGAGAGATACTTTATAATTAGAGAGATAACTATTTAAAAATAGTTAGAATTAAATAAAAATGAAAGCTTTATTGTTAATAAGCTTTTAATCTATATTTGTTGCTTTATAAATGCTAAGACTACAATTATCATGCTACTTATTTCTTTCATGCTTGCTTTTTGATGTGTTTAATAAATTATTTATGGAAAATGCAACAAAATTTAAAATAAACTAGATAAAAATTAAATAGCTGCAAAGTTGGAAATTAATGAACTAAATAATTTTAAAGGAAATATAAAGTATGTATGATAAAACATTAATCACCAAGAAATTTATGATAATAGTGAGCAAAATGAGAAGCTGCCAACCTAAATTTACAATTGTTATTATCTCAGAATAACAATATCAGAGAGTTAATATCCTTAATATAGCTTTTAGGCCAATTATTCTTCAAACTAATAACCTAAAACTAAAGGTATATGACAATAAATGAGTTATAAGGGATTAGAATATTATAATATAATTTAAAATTATTATTTCTAAATATCTCAAATTAAAGAACTAAAAATAAAATAATTCTCTCATATATTGATAATTCTAAGCTTGTATCTATCGTTAAGTTTTAAAAAGATTCTAATTGAATATTATTAAATATAAGTATGAAAGCTTTCATATAAATAAAGTTTTATTGATTTATTAAAACTATGCAAACTTTTCTATAGATAATTTAAAACTAGTTGATTATGCTAGAGTAAGAGATTAAAGATTGATTATATTAAAACTTAAGGACTAGAATTTAGTAAAAAGAATCAGATATCTAAATATAGTTAACTTTGTTTTTAATTTTAAACTTTATTTAAACTACTGTTAAGTAAATAAAGCTATTTTATCTCAATTTACTCTTAAAACCACTACTAAACCAAAATTAAGGGATGAGTAATACATGAAAGATAAATTAATAACTACTAATTAAAGTTTAAAATAATATCCCTCTCTAAATTAATTTTTCTATAGAGTGCTATATGCTTGCTAAATAATCATTATAAGAAGAAAATCTTTAATATTTATAATTAAGAGGAAACGATAAAAGAAATCACATAATCATCTATATTATTTTAAGTTTATATTATAAGTTCTTTCTAAAAAAGTAAAATACCCAGTTCAAATAATAAGTTGTAGAAGGCTATTAAATATTAATTAATTGAAGTTAAAATTTATTAATTTAAGTAAAGCAATTTAAATTGATCTTCGCTCCTTATATATTAAAACTACTATAAAGCATTAAATTTCAACAAGGTTGATATAATGCTTATAACTTGCTAATTTAAAGTTAAAAGGCTTTATAATAAAGTAAATAGTAAAATAGATTAAGAATAAATGATTTAGATTGAAAAAGAATATAAAATTAAATTGCTAAAACTCTTTTTATTTTACGAAATTCTAATCTAATTTATTTCTAAAAAGGATTTATTAATGAAGATTAAATATTAGGATATGTTATAGTCATAGTTATAATAATTATTTTTAAATACAGATGCTTAAAGGAACTCTTTTTCTCATGAAATTAAATAAAATATATGCTTTGCTTTCTCTAAAGCTTAAAATTTTTAAATATAAGGAAGCATTTTTAAGATAGATTTTAAAGAATATTAAAATATAATTATTTAAGGTTATTTTATTAGTATCATTCTAACTTAATGCAAGATATAATTATAAACTTTTATTTTTAAGCATTCAAGTCTAACCATTTAGTTTATAGATACAAGGAAAAAATTTAAAATACAGTCAATCTTAGTAATATTAATTCCTTCTTTTAAAATCATAAATTATTCTGCTTCAAATAAAAATAAAAGACTTAAAATTAAATACCTTTAAGGAGTGAAGACAATAATTATAAATTGTAAACTAGCTGTTTAATTTACTATAAAGTACTAATGATTATTACTTTTAGAAGCTTATAAATAATTGATGATTGCTTGCTTTACTTTTAATTAATTATTGCTTATTATAATGGGATATCCTTCTCTAGTCGTTTATAAATTTTAAATAGTTATCTGAAATTTGCTGATTTCTTTTTGTAGTACTTATAAATAATGCTTGGCTTACTTTAATCGTAACTCTTAACTTTCTATTGCTCGCCCTAAGTCTAGAATGAGTAATTTCAAATATGTAAAAGAAGCTTTAACTTAAAATATTAAAGGATATATAAATAACTTTTATATATAGCATCAAACCTTTTTCCTTGATTGATACTAAAGGTAATAAGGGATTTATAATTAGTTAAATAGTTTTTAGAATATTTAGAGTTTATCAGTTGGAAGACATTTAGAATAAACAGTTGAATATGAATCAAATGATATATCTATATTGATTTAAACATAAAAGATGCTTAAGGTGGTTAAAGTCTAATATTGTTGATTTAAAATTAAATTAAAAATAACTAAAGCTTTGCTGATATGTTTAAAGTTGCTAAAATCAAAAAGAACTAATTAAACAAATGCTTTAACTATAAAAAACCAAAGATTAAATTTAAAGCTTCATAATTATTTATATGGTAAATATATTAAATAATAACTATAAAAGTATTTAAATTAACTAAATAATTAAATCATTTAATTATAAATAAGAAAAGCTCTTTGCACTCAAAGCTTGCTATTATATAAGATATTTAAAAATATTTATTCTATTTGCAAAAGATCTATAATCCAATTATTTCCTTAAACAACTATTCAAATCAACTGAATTCTTATAATTACTTCTTCAGATATTTTTATTCATTTAATTTTTCTTAATCTAAAGATTCAAAAGCTTTAAAAATTCTTAGAAAATCTTAATGTATGAAGAACAAACTGCCAAAATTAGATTTATCTAAATTTTAAATTTAAACTTTTAAATTGTTTTAATACCTTTATGTTCTCTAAGATATATGGCTTTGATATAATAAATATAAATTTTAATTAGTTTAAAGATATAATTAAAGGGAATCATCTATTATTAATAACTAAAATAGATTTAAGTAGAGATAAATTCTATTATCAGTACTCTATTACATTTATTCACTCTAGCTTCATATAAGCATTTTATTTATTAACAGATTTGATTATTTTAAAATGGAAGATATAAAATACCTTAAATTACGAATTCTATTTTTATACCAAAGAAGCTTAATCTGAATTATTCTTCTAACTATTATAATTTAGGTCTATCCCTGCAATAAAAGCTTCAGCAATATATTAATAAATAAAATGTAGAAAAGAAAGAGTAAAAGATAATAAGATAATACGAAAGAGGGATTGTAACTAATTAAATATAGGCTATCTATTTAAATTCCTTAAGTTTAATTTATTATTATTTAAATTACACTATAAATTATTTCTTTTCTCATTTATTATAAATTATGCTTCCAAACCAAAATCCTCATATATACAACTATAGTAGCTCCTAAGAACAACCAGCTTATAATTACTAATATCATTTAATATACCAAAATTAGCACTCATAAAACTAAGCCTAAGAAGAATAACGCTCGATATATGAGTACTAAGAAATTGTTTAGCTTCTTTAAGAGATTATAAAGTAGGAAGAAAAATGCTAGAATTAAATGAAATAATTTGAATAACTTTAATAGAGTAATTAGTATAATGAATTGTAACAGAAACAATACCTGAAAGATGCTTAGTAAACATTAGTTAATTTGATGTAACAAAGGGAAAAAACGACTTAATTAAAATAACAACAAGAGTCCTAGGAAAATTAATTGAAATTATAGCTATAAAGTTTGGAAAAATAATTAGATTAAATTAATTAGAGTTAAGGATAAAATTTAGGAAATATTCTGTAATAGTAAAATTAATAATAGGAAATTATCACTAATCAAAATAAGGAAATAAAATCTCAGCTTCTCGTTAAAGCAAACCAAGAGTCTTAAATTGAAACAAATTAAAGAGGAAATCTTTAACACCTTATAAATTGCTTAAAGTGTAATAATTCCTTCTCTTCAGACTTTATAGTTTAATTAGGCTGCAGTCATTAATATTGCTAAAACTGCTTAAGAATTTATTTGGAAGATAGAACAAATGGACTCATAATTGTTACTGAAAAAGAAAAAGGATACAATGTTTTGTGCATTAATATTGAATGCAAATATAAAATTAGAATCTAAGATATATAAAATACTTTCGATTAAGACTAATACTAAAATTTCTACGAGGAGTATTAGAATAGAAAGAGATAATAGTAACTAATAATCTAATAAAATTAAGATTAAAAGAACTTTTCATAAAACTAAAGTTAAAATGCTATTAAAAGCTGCTGTTCTTGCGGCAAAACTTCTTAAGTAGTCGATTTGAAAATTATTCAGTGTGGTCATAGTTTTTGTATTGAATGCCTTTTACAGTTAAGAAAAAACGAATGAGGCGATGAAGAATTATTATTAGAAGGTGATTAAAATTTTAAGGCACTAAAATGCATGATTTGTTAATAGATTCTGAAAGAATAAGATATTTAATTAATGTTTCTTAATGAAAGTTCTTATTAAGAAAAGAAATAAAAAGCCTAGATCAAAATACAAAATTAATCAATCATCAATTAATAATAAAAATGTGGATTTTGTAAAACCCTTGCTTAAGAAACTATGTTTATACTTAATTGTGGACATCAAGCATGCTTACAATGCTATAATCAAATAGCTAGTTAGATAAGCAAACAATCAAATAATGAACTTTTAGTTTTTATGCAAAAAATGAAATGTAACATTTGTAATAGAAAGTTGAATGATTAAGACTTAATAAATATATTTGGGCAATAAAAATTTCAATAGCTAAATTAATAGCATTAAAAAAATTCAATTTGTAACTCTTGCAATCTATAAATAAGTATAGAAAATATCTCAGAAAATGAAAATTTATGCAGATATTGCTTTAATGTATTAAGATAAAGAGATAGACCTTATAAGTAGCAAAGTTTTAAAAATTAGTTAGATTGTGATAATTGATGTGAAAATAAACAGACAATATTTCAACTTGATTGTTAGCATAAATTTTGCCTTGATTGTTTTTATCCAAACGACTAAGAATTAAAAGTCTGTTATTTTTGTAGAGTTAAAATTTAAAAGATATAAAAAATGGCAATAAGAGAAATGTATAGTAAAGTAAAAAAAATAAAATGAATAGAAAAATAAAAATAATAATATAAAATAGAATGCCAAAATTTTGGAAATTGTGTAAACGTAAATAGAAGCTAAGAAAGTAAAGATATAAAAGTAAGTTAAAAATGCTAAGACATTTTTTGCAATTTGTGTCTTATTCAGTATATTAGAAACTTAAAATCTCAAAATAATAAACTTCAAATTAAAGATATTAATTGTCCATGACCAAAATGTGAAGAAAAAATAGGAATTTAAGTTTTGATGTCTGCATTAGGGAAAGAAAAGTTTTAGGAATATTTTAGTACATGAAAAAAGCCACTTTAACTTAAAATTTAAATAAATAAATATTAATTATAATTTATTTTACTTTTAATTAATAATAATTTAATTCTTCTGTGTATGACTCTTTGAAGAGTTTTTCAATAAGTAGAAAATCTTCTTTCTTGAGTGATGCTTAAATAATTTAAATTTTATTTTTTTATATAAATTTTATAGATTTAATTAGCTGCAAAATGTTAAAGATCCCTTAAACTTATTCTGTATAATTTACTCGGCAATATATTCGAAACAAAGAAGCAAATTTGAGTCTAAGATATACAGTTAATTTTTTCTATTTCATAAAGAGAAAGTAAGAATGATCAAAAACAGAAATTGATGCTTATTTGCTATAGATAAAGTATGACAAAAAGAAATAATAGAAAAAGTTACTAATAGTGTAGCAATCTTAATTAATTAGCTTATAATTATTATCTTATAATTATACAATCATTTTAATTAATGCTAAATTTGTTAGGTTCTGCAAGTATATTATATCAAGCTTTTAAATTATACTCTTAAGCAAAAATAAACAAATTTTTAAACTATAAAGTTTAAAAATTATCTATCAACAAATAAATTATCAGAAGCTGTATGATTTAATTAAATAAAGTATCTTCACTAATAAAAGGCTTTATAGATATTTTAGTGAAATTTAGACTATCAAATAATAATTATTAAATACATTTGTTATGCTTTTTAATTAAAATTATCTTTATTTCACTTGATTGATTGTAGATTCACTTACCTTTTAATAGAATTTTAGCCTTCAATTATTCATTTAGTTCTATTTTGCCTTCATTCTAAATTAGTAAACGCTTTAAATTTATTTTCTTTAGATTTTTTAGTTTTTAATCAACTTTTTCATTTGATTTATTGGTTATTTATAAGCAATTTAATGGGATTTTGGAAACATACTTTAATTCACTTTTTCTTAAGCCTTTTCATTACTTATCTTCGAAAAGTTATTTATAAGGTTTAGTTAATAACTCTAGTGACAGATAATACTTAAAAAAATTCTAAAATATTCTGATTTAAATTTTTAGATTAGCTTGGATTTCCTTTTAATTATTGATATAATAAAAGAATATACTTAAGGATTTTAAGATATGATGCTTTATGAATGGTTTCTCTTTATATTTAAATAAATTTTATTAATAAACTAATGCTATTATGCTAACCCTTTATACTATAAAAAAATTAGACTTTTTATAAAATTTAACAAGCCTTTTTACTTTAATTAAGTGACTAAGAGTTGATTTTTCTAATTTATTTAGTTAAAGTATCATAGATGTAAATAATCTAATTTCTCTTTATTTTTAAAATAAAGTTAAATTATTAAATTAGAATGCATCTTAACTACTAAGCCATTAGGTGGTTAGTATAATAAATCGCTTAGATTATTTTATTGAAGATTTTAGAATTTTCTTTCTATAAACAAAAGTTAGAGATTTTAGTATTAATTTAATAGGAAATAGCCCATTATTAAATACTCTAGTAATCATAATTCAAATTTTATTGCTTAGCTTATTATACTCACTTTCAACTTAGAAGAGTAAAAATCTAGAATATTCAGAATTATATAAATAATCTTTTGAATAGCTACATATAAGAATTTATTAAGAACATTAAGATTATTAGCAATACATTTTTAATGAAAAGGCTAAGTAAAATCCTTAATAAAACTCTAAATTACTCAAATATATAAGTCAGCTTATAAAATAGCTAAATAGTCAACTATTTCAATCTCTTAATTTATTAGATAAATTTTCATTTACTAATTAACTTTAAAAAATTAATAAAATAACAAGCTTAGCGATAAAAATTCTTAAAGGATCATTTTAACTAATAAAATAAATTAAAAATAATTGTAATAAAAACTATATACAAAGATAAAGAACTACCTAAGCATTTAGAATTTAGTTATTGATACTTCTAAATTTTATGTTCTTCAAATATTATTATTTTTCTAACTAGCTAAAGTATTAAATTTCTTTATATAAATAATAAAAATATATTTAAAAAACAATTAAATTATTTAAATAGCAATAGGATTTTTAACCAAAAGTTTAAGTTCTTCTATTAAGTTAAGAGACGTTCCATAAAAAAGATTAAGAAAAAAGTAAATAAAGATAAAGCATTAAAGTAACTTTTCTTTTATTTTTAATAAATTATAAATATTTTCAATTTTAATTATTGTTTTCTTTGTGGTTTTATAAACAACTGTATTTGATTTATAGAAATGCTGCTTATAACTAAATTTGAAATTAGAGTAAAGAATTGCATAAATTACAACTAGAATAAATGTATTTTCTTTCAATCTTTTTATTAATTTTTTAGAAAATGCACTAGTATAAAATTCCATATGCATCTAAATAATTTTAAAGAGGATATAAATTTATAATATAAAATAATTAGTAATTACTAGCAAGGTATTCCAGTCTAAGCATCATCACTAATTAGTGAGGAAAAGCTAAGGAAATAGCTAATGATGTTGTCTATCTTTATGTCCTCAAAAAAATAAATATTAATAAATAAATTTTCTAATTATTACATTTATTCTTTGCTTTTTACATTGCTAATATAATAGTATGAAGGCTGAAGTTAAATCAAATTTTTAAGCTAGATATGTATTATGTATAGAGTTAAGAAATTATCAGAATTCTTCAAATTAAAAATAAAAGCTAAATTTAATTAGGAAGAAATTCAATCAATCAATAATCAATTAATACCTAAGATAAACCAAAAAAGCATACTTTATTAGGGTTATGAAGCAGATAATAAATATAATTCCTAGAATTAACTTACTAATAGTTATATACTTTGAAAATTTGGAATTTCTAAGGTAATCATTGTATCATAAAAAGATCCTATGTAAAGAACTTTCTTTATTATATTAGTATCTAGTAACTTAGATATTTATAGTTATTAACTTCTATTAGTAGTTTATTAACTTAAACATTTATTGAATATTTTCTAAAGTTTAGCTTTTATGATGTAACTTAAAGTTAAAGCTTGCTATAAAGATAAATAATGCTTAAAAAAGAAAAAAGTTATTAGAATGATGGATATTGATAATTAGCATGATTTTGAAGTTTAAATCTTTAAAATAATCAAAAATGGATAAAGTCAATGAAGCATATAATCAGAAGAAAAAATTAGAGTATATAGATAATTAATTTCTTTAAGTCTAAATAATATAAAATTAATTAAACAATTTTATTAACTAGAGTATGTAGAGTATCCTAGACTTAAAATATATTTAAATTAATTATAACTAAAAAACTTGTTTCACTTATATAAAATAATATGATATTGAGATAAGTGAAATTAAAGACAATTTCATTAACCATCTAAATAAAACATTTTTAAATTAAAGTATTGAACATTTTCTTATTTATTTTAAGAGTCTTACTCTTTTAAGGATATTTGCTACAGCTGTTTTGAAAATATTAACTATCAAGCAATTTTCTCTCTAAAAGATCTAATTTATATTTATTTGATAGATTCTTTCTTCTAATTTGAATTGCATTTATTCAATTTCTCAATTTTTATAACTATTAATAAACTTAATTAGCTAAACCTGATTATAATATACCTTATGAATAGTTAAGTTATTGGATAACTTATAGTAAAAGCATTAAATTAGCAATTTTTAATTTTAAAATAAATGATGCTACTTATAATTAAAAGCCAGCTGTCTTAGCTATTGTAAAGATATTTTACTTATCACTCTTTTTAGAATAATAGCTTATTTAATTTTTTGCTATGATTATTTAAAATTTCCAAGTATAGGATTAATCATTAATGATAATATCTAAAATACTAATTATTAAAGGCTTTCCTAAAATAAATGGAAAGCAAGCAAAAGAAAATTAAAGTAAAGAAAGCCAGGAAGCTTGCACAAAAACAATATAACGTCAAATAAAATAAATTACTGGCCCTGACTCTCCTCCATCGGCAAAAGGAAAATGTCTTTAAGGGAACACTGAGGAGCAAGAATTTGATACAATAGAATCGTTAAGTAATCAAGTTAGACTTATGAAGATAAATTTCTAAAAGTAGGATGAAGTAATATTAAATCTCGCGGAAAAGATAAGAGAAATCCTAAATACAATTGAAGAACTTAATTATTAAACCAACTGCTTAAGGAACCAACTGATACAAAGTCAAGTAGTTACTAAAGAGCAATTCTGATTATAATCTTAATCTAGATCGAATAAAGTTGACATAATGGATGTTGAATAAGATTAATAAACATAGAACAAAAAGAATTAACAAGAATAAAAATAATAATAGAACTTAATAACTAGAATAGAAAAGATAAAAAATAAATTATACCCGGAATTCAAACCTAAAATCATCAAATATAGAAGATGCTGATTCTGCCCTCAAAAAACCATTTACTGAAAACAGGCTAAAGCTTTAAGCAACTAAATAGAAGGGAAGACTAAATAACGTGAAGAGAACTTACAAGATTAAATGTAACCCCTAATGGATTATTCAAAAAAAAATTTTCAATGAATCAAGGATATTATCATAATGTTACCTATACTCAAAAACTTGGTCGTGATTTCCACCAGGTTTTAAAATAGGCAGAGGAACCTGGTTTAGATTCCACGGAACAGAAACTTTGTTTGACTTTTATTGACTATTAATATGATTATAGTTTAACTATTAACCATTTTTATGATTTTAATATTTAGAATATATTTATTTTATTTATTTATTTTATAAATTTAGATATTTTATTTTAATTATAATAAGCTTAATATAAAAAAAATAAAATGGAAGGCTTAAAGAAAGGTTTCTACACCACCTCCAAGAAATAGGAGAGGAAACCAGAAGCCACTCTTAATCAGTCGTCTTACACTTAACCCTAATCTTCTTCTTAATAAGACTAAACTCCGGTGAAGTAATATTAATATTCCTTACCCAGGGAAGAATATCCAATTGCTAGGACAAGCCATGAACTCACTCCGTCAACGCAGGAAAAGCCAAGGAAGCAGCCTAAGTCGGCTCTACATTAGGAGGTGTTGGAAGTCTATCCATCCGGGTAGTTGAGCATAGAACAACTAATCAAGGTAGTCATAAACCTATAGGAAGAGGTTAAGAAGCTCAAGAGGGAAAATATGAAGCTAATGGATTTAATTGAGCAACAGGACTCAAGAGAGCTTCGAATGGCAAATTGGGAAAGGGAGCTTGACACTCTCTGGAAGTATCAGTAGGAAGAGTTGAAACAGATGAGCGCCCCAACAAAAACGATACAAGATTAGAATAAGGAAATAATATTAAGTTAGAGACAAGAAATTCCTAAGATCGACAAAATGGAAATAGAAGAAGAGCAGGTAATCAAGATGGAGCCGGCTAGAAAGATAAAGAAGAAATGTTACTTTTGTAAAAGCCAGAATTATCTGTACAGAATATGTAAGAAATTCTAGAAATTCAAGAAATTCAAGAAAGAATACTGAATTAAAGAAGAAAAGGAAAGGAAGAAACTGTATTGCCATAAAGAAGGACAAATATACAAGAAAAAATAAAAATAATCAAGAACTTCAAGAATAGAGAAGATGAGAATTGGGACAAGAGAGAATCAAGGAGAAAAACCACCAAGATTAAAAAACTTTTATTTTATGTGGCGGCTTGAAGCTACTGCAGAACATTTAAATTGAATTGAATTGAATAAGCTTAATATAATTATCACCTTTTAATTTATTAATTTAGAGATACTTTCTACTCATTTTTGGAAAGCTCTTATAGCAAATTATAATATATTAATATTTTCTTAAATAATCAATGCTTTTAATGAAAAAATACTATTAAAAGCATATAACTAAGAATAGATCATAATCTTAGATTTCCTGTTTAGATTAAATTAATTTCACTTCTCTTTATAAATGTATTCAAACTAAAATAAAATAGCGTTGTCCATTTCAAGATAGCTTATTTGAAGTAATATTTGCGCATAGATAATCTACTAATATAACTACATCCTTTATTTACGAGTATATTTTAAATAGATTAATAAAGTAACTTAAGTTTCCTATTTAAATTAGAAAGTAACTCAAAATCTTTGATCAAATGCTTATTAATTAAACTTATTCATCCGCTTTTCTTAACTATTAAATGAAAAACACTATCTTTATAGATATTAAAGTATAATAAGCTGCATTCGTTTTCTAAGCGATATCCTTAAAAGACTATTATCTGTTGATCAATTGGTATTGCTTGCTAATCTTGGATTAATTCTTTGATATGACTTATTGTTCTTATAGTTTCCGTGCATAAAGAGAATTAATCTCCTAACAGCGTTTTGAATATTATCTGAATGCTAAAAATTAAGGTGAGAGTAGATTCTTCTTTAATGCTATAATGAGATAGGGTTTTTTCATTCTGCAGCAATTCTTCTTAAAAGTATAATTTTTATTATTATGCAAATAATATAAAATGAATGTCGGCCGCGTCAGAAAAACTATTAGGTAATCTGGTGAAGTGTATACTGCACTGCGTGCAATCTTTCACTAGATACCACCACGGGGAAGGGTGGATAAGCTCAGTTGAGACATGTCTAACATACTCTGAGGGTTCTCTCTAGAACTATGAAAGTTTGACTGATGGGGCCTTCTACATAATGACTTAATAACTAATTTTTATTTGGACCTTATTCAAGAAAACTGAAGCATTTGATTCAAGATTTAAGAATAATTTTTAATAAGAAGATTCCCTATTTAGAGCAGATGAAATGACTCTTTGGACGAATAGAGTGAAATCAAGCTTTTGAGAACACTTTTTTTAATATTAAATATTAATACTGAAAGAGCTGCGCGCCAACGAGGTGATACGTGCTTTATAATCATATTTATTTATTTACTTTATACCAATGGAATTTCCTCTTATAGTCATATCAGCTGCTTAATACTTTCAATTTTATCATTTTAATAAACAGCAAACTAAAATATTTTATCGCTTGAAACTCTAATGGAAATAATTATCAAACCTTGCAGCTTTAGATATAAATGAATAGCAGAGTTATTTTAAATACCATAATCAGAAAGCATTTTACCATCCACTAGCTAATCTCCTTCAAATACTAGCAATTATTATTCATTAGGAATTTATAACTATTAAAGTATATCAATCTTTAGAGATTTTAAACTTTATTCCTCATTTACTTACACTCTATACTGCTCGCCTGTTTTCACTTTTACGAATATTTCCATTTTAATTTAATACAATCTACATCAAATTAATAATCTATATTTACCAAAAAGAGAAAAAATAGGATATCATAAAATAAATAGTGTAAGCAAATATAATTATAATTGAAAACAATTAAAATGAATAAAGATTGCCTATTTATAGAATTATTTATAATTTAAATTAAAGGATAAAATTAAAGTTATTGTATATTATTATTATGTTAAAATTATCTTTATTTTATTTACTTTTACTATAATTTAAAGGGAACATATAATAAATAGATGAACAACTTTAAATAAATTAAATTAAAAAATATAAATTTAATTTTTTCTTATAAAAGTCTATAAATGGATTAATAAATAATTTTGATTATAGAGCGCGTAACACTAGGTTAGTGTTCGTTTCTTTCCATATTTCAATATACGTTTGTTTCTTCAAGTAAGCCTTCAGATAATAGAAATTTTTTTCTTATTAATTACTTATCTTCATCATTTTCCTCTACATTATTTTTGTTCTTCTGATTCTATCTATCAATGCTTTTTTAAATCTTTATTGCAAGTCTCCTTTATTTTTTCTTACGTATCTTACTAATTTTCGTTTCTAATTATTTTCTTCTTAATCCAGCATTTATAAACTCATAAAAATTATCCTTTTTCTGCTCTACAGTCTTTTTCTATTTCTTTTTTTCATTCAATTTTCGTTTCTATAATCCTCTTTTCCTTTTTTCTAATATATCTTTGGTATAATATTTTATTATCAAATCAGTTTTAGCTCTTTTTTAGTCTTCCCAGGTTCTAATTAATTTCTCGAATTTGGCCGTACCTCATATTATATCAAATAGTTTCATTCCTTATCTCTCTAATCCTGTTGCTCTTTGATTTAAAATACATATTTATCTTCCTTATTTGTTTTCTGAGCATTTTTCTATGATATGCCTTTTATTTCTCTTGCATCATTGCAGTAAGAGCATTGGCTTGTCACAAACTAGGTGTCTTTCTTTTAAGCAGACCTAGCTCCCATTACATCTCGTTCTTATTCTATATATGTAACATATTTCTTCTTTTTTATTTTTATTGTATCTCAGGTGTATGGGCGGTCTTACTATATAATCATCAAATCAAGTTTTTCTATATTGTGATGAGTTATCGTTTACTCTATTCTTTCTTTATCTTCTACTATATTCTATATTCTCAAATTGCACGATTAATGTTTTTCTTCCCTTTTTTATTATTATTATCATCATCTATAAATATGTCTATGTCCTCAGTTTTTAATTCTAATTTTACTGCCGTGCAATATTATTCAAATATAAAGTTCTCTTCTTCACTGAGGTCGAACATTAATCCGTCTACTGTTTTTCCTTAGTTACTTATTTATTTGCCTCTTAATCTCAGCGTTTTTTGTTATAGGTAATGTTTAAATTTCATAAACTGCAGTTCATGTTATAACATCTCATTTTACACTTAAAAAGGGGCATCAATGATTGTTCGTAAAAATCTTCTCTATATTATTTCTAATTGCTCCATCACTTACTTTCTTACAAATTATTCAAAGTATGGAATCACTTCTGTCCAAAAACTGAAAATTGATCTTAAGAAAGTTTTTATCATTATTCCTGCATTATACGATGTTAATCCCTTATTCATTGCTATTTTTCCCAGTATTCATGTTTACATCTTTTATACTGCTTCTATTCTATTCTCCATGTGTTTTTCAAAACTTATTTATCTTCTATTATATGTCCTAGGTACTAAAAAAACTTTCTTGAGATCCCACAAAGAAATATATAAAGGCAAAAAGAGTTACTTCAGAATATAAGGATGCTCACTTTAAATTTGGAAGAATATACTAACAGATAATAATCTTCATGAGACAACAAAACGATTTTAGAAAAACTTCAACTATAATCCGTAAAAATTAAAAAAAAAGCAAAAAAGAAATTTCTATTTCTTAACGGAGACTCTAAGGAAATGTTTTCATAAGTTAAGAAAATTCTAAATCCTATGAAGAGAAATAATAATTAAGAAATCAAAAATAAATTCATAGGTTCATGGGAGAATTGTGTTTTTAACAAGCATTCTAATCTAACTCAATAATAGATAAATCTTAGTAATTAAAAAATAGATAAAATATAAGATAGTATTTAAGAAATTAAAGATTATCCACTCTTATATTTATAAGGATTTGATCTTTTTACCATACAAGAAATATAAGAAATTATAAAAGAAATTCCGAATGGAAAAGCAACTGGTCCGGACAGAATAAAAGGTGAATTTCTGAAATATGGTGGATAATATTTGTTATTAATTCTTCACTCATTTCTGAATAATATGTTAAGACTTGGAAGAATTCCTTAAGAATTAAATATTTCAGTAATAATTCCAATATTTAAAAAAGGAAATAAAGATGATTGGAAAAACTGATGACCTATTTCTCTTATTGATACTATTCAAAAGCTATATGATAAAGCTTTAATAAAAATACTTTACAATCTGATTTATTAGAGAAATTTGATTCAACCTCTCAAATGGGATTCATGAAAATTAGATAAACTACTTAATAGATTTGGGTTATATAATAGATAATTGATAAATATCGGAAATGTGCAAAAGTGAAAGCTAAATTGATTGCAACATTGATTGATGTTGAAAAATAGATGTTGAAAAAATGTTTGACTCAATAGAAAGAAGACTTTTATTTGATTAACTTAAGAGAGTTAAACTACCACTTGGAATAACATTTTACAAAAACCTAAATTCTTCATTTATCATAAATGGAAAGAACGCCAGAACATTATAATATAACAATAGAGTTATGTGAGAAGTTCGTAAGGACCAGTTTTAGCATTGTTGTATTATGACATAGTAATTAGATATTTGGAAAATAAAAGTACCTAATTGGGATTCAAATGCCAGGGCTTGCGTATTAGCTTCGCTTGCAGAGGATGGGCAGATAATTTGATTCTTCTTTCAAAATCTGCAAAGTAAATGTAGAATCTAATTAATGAAACAAATAAAAATTTTGCATAAACTCATTTAAAGATCAATGTTACCAAATCTGAATGCATCTAATTTCTAAAGAAGATCCGAAATAATAAATCTTAAATTTAGGATTAGAAAATTAACCAATTTCTTAAAAAGAGCAAGTTACATATTTAGGAGTTAAACTACATCAGGAGAAGAATTTAAATCCCCATTGCAAAGAAGTTGCATTCAAATATATAGATGCAATGAAGAAAGCTGTTTTTAACTGATAAGATATAAGAATGTAACTCCTTGACATTTTAAAACTTTATGTAGGCCTTTTACATTACCTAAAGCATAATATGGAGGAGATTTAATACAATGAAGTATTCAAAAAGGAGTAACTGGAGTATGAACAGAATTGAATCAAGCATGAGATTGATTTCAAGATAAGCTTTTTAAGTAGCGACTTCAAAAATTAAATGAATCAAGCTATATAGACCTGAATTGATTATCAGTTTCATTTGAAAGTTTGAAGATAGTTTCATCCTAATTTTCTGTTCTTTGTTTCATTATGAAAGTTTTTCAATGGCAGGTTCTTCTATAGTTTGCACTCCTTCCAAACATTTACCTTTTTAGAAGAACAAGGAGCTTCAGGAGATTTTAGTTTTTTCTCAATATAAAATCAAAATTATTTTTAGCCTTTCTCATCTAACTTTTAGACAGCTTAATACTCTACATTTTTTCTATAAATATTTTAAAATTAATATATTAACCTTGATAATTATTTTTTAAGAATAAAAGGAATATAATTATCTAAAGCAGCACTTAAAATATTAGAGAAATATTAGTTATAAGAGACTTAAAATAAAAAGTAGAATATGAATTGAAATAATATAAATATATGGATTGGATTTAATAGCTTAGCATAAAAAGGAATAAAAATCTAAATAATGCTTATTGAAATTAATTACAACTATATTATGCTTAAATTTATAAAAATATATTATAGATTGCTTAATTAATCCTATAACTATAATGATAATGAAACATTAAATTCCAAACTTCTGATAAATTTATATGGCAAATATATTAAATAATAACTAGATAATTATTTATTTAACTAATTAATGAATTAAGAAAGCTGTAAATAAGAACTATCATGTGTACTTCGAGCTTAATATTATCACTTAAGATATTTTAAACTATTTATTCTATTTTCAAATAGATTTGCATGATAATACCTTCCTAAAATAATTTTTACAATCAATTGAATTTTATGATTCAAATAATAGATCTAAGTTCATGATTTATCTTTCTTAATAGCAAAGTCTTATAGAAATTTTAAATTATTTGATTTAGCTTATTGAATAAATAAGTATATTAAAAAATAATATTTCTTAATTTTAATTTTGAAGACATTTAATTCCTTTATGTTCTCTAAGATATATGGCTTTGATATAATAAATATAAATTTTAATTAGTTTAAAGATATAATTAAAGGGAATCATCTATTATTAATAACTAAAATAGATTTAAGTAGAGATAAATTCTATTATCAGTACTCTATTACATTTATTCACTCTAGCTTCATATAAGCATTTTATTTATTAACAGATTTGATTATTTTAAAATGGAAGATATAAAATACCTTAAATTACGAATTCTATTTTTATACCAAAGAAGCTTAATCTGAATTATTCTTCTAACTATTATAATTTAGGTCTATCCCTGCAATAAAAGCTTCAGCAATATATTAATAAATAAAATGTAGAAAAGAAAGAGTAAAAGATAATAAGATAATACGAAAGAGGGATTGTAACTAATTAAATATAGGCTATCTATTTAAATTCCTTAAGTTTAATTTATTATTATTTAAATTACACTATAAATTATTTCTTTTCTCATTTATTATAAATTATGCTTCCAAACCAAAATCCTCATATATACAACTATAGTAGCTCCTAAGAACAACCAGCTTATAATTACTAATATCATTTAATAAACCAAAATTAGCACTCATAAAACTAAGTCCATGATGATAAAAATTTAATTTAAAAGTACTAAGAAATGATTTAGCTTCTTTAAGAGATTATAAAGTAGGATGAAGCAAGCTAAAATTAAATGAAATAATTGCAGTAAAATTAAAGAACTCAATAATAGAAAGATTAATGTAAAAATCAATGCCTGTAAGATGCTTAGTAAACATTAGTTAATTTGATGTAACAAAGGGAAAAAACGACTTAATTAAAATAACAACAAGAGTCCTAGGAAAATTAATTGAAATTATAGCTATAAAGTTTGGAAAAATAATTAGATTAAATTAATTAGAGTTAAGGATAAAATTTAGGAAATATTCTGTAATAGTAAAATTAATAATAGGAAATTATCACTAATCAAAATAAGGAAATAAAACCTCAGCTTCTCGTTAAAGCAAACCAAGAGTCTTAAATTGAAACAAATTAAAGAGGAAATCTTTAACACCTTATAAATTGCTTAAAGTGTAATAATTCCTTCTCTTCAGACTTTATAGTTTAATTAGGCTGCAGTCATTAATATTGCAAAAACTGCTTAAGAATTTATTTGGAAGTTAAAACAAATGGACTCATAATTGTTACTGAAAAATAAAAAGGATACAATGTTTTGTGCATTAATATTGAATGCAAATATAAAATTAGAATCTAAGATATATAAAATACTTTCGATTAAGACTAATACTAAAATTTCTACGAGGAATATTAGAATAGAAAGAGATAATAGTAACTAATAATCTAATAAAATTAAGATTAAAAGAACTTTTCATAAAACTAAAGTTAAAATGCTATTAAAAGCTGCTGTTCTTGCGGCAAAACTTCTTAAGTAGTCGATTTGAAAATTATTCGGTGTGGTCATAGTTTTTGTATTGAATGCCTTTTACAGTTAAGAAAAAACGAATGAGGCGATGAAGAATTATTATTAGAAGGTGATTAAAATTTTAAGGCACTAAAATGCATGATTTGTTAATAGATTCTGAAAGAATAAGATATTTAATTAATGTTTCTTAATGAAAGTTCTTATTAAGAAAAGAAATAAAAAGCCTAGATCAAAATCCAAAATTAATCAATCATCAATTAATAATAAAAATGTGGATTTTGTAAAACCCTTGCTTAAGAAACTATGTTTATACTTAATTGTGGACATCAAGCATGCTTACAATGCTATAATCAAATAGCTAGTTAGATAAGCAAACAATCAAATAATGAACTTTTAGTTTTTATGCAAAAAATGAAATGTAACATTTGTAATAGAAAGTTGAATGATTAAGACTTAATAAATATATTTGGGCAATAAGTATTTCAATAGCTAAATTAATAGCATTAAAAAAATTCAATTTGTAACTCTTGCAATCTATAAATAAGTATAGAAAATATCTCAGAATATGAAAATTTATGCAGATATTGCTTTAATGTATTAAGATAAAGAGATAGACCTTATAAGTAGCAAAGTTTTAAAAATTAGTTAGATTGTGATAATTGGTGTGAAAATGCACAGACAATATTTCAACTTGATTGTTAGCATAAATTTTGCCTTGATTGTTTTTATCCAAACGACTAAGAATTAAAAGTCTGTTATTTTTGTAGAGTTAAAATTTAAAAGATATAAAAAATGGCAATAAGAGAAATGTATAGAAAAGTAAAAAAAATAAAATGAATAGAAAAATAAAAATAATAATATAAAATAGAATGCCAAAATTTTGGAAATTGTGTAAACGTAAATAGAAGCTAAGAAAGTAAAGATATAAAAGTAAGTTAAAAATGCTAAGACATTTTTTGCAATTTATGTCTTATTCAGTATATTAGAAACTTAAAATCTCAAAATAATAAACTTCAAATTAAAGATATTAATTGCCCATGACCAAAATGTGAAGAAAAAATAGGAATTTAAGTTTTGATGTCTGCATTAGGGAAAGAAAAGTTTTAGGAATATTTTAGTACATGAAAAAAGCCACTTTAACTTAAAATTTAAATAAATAAATATTAATTATAATTTATTTTACTTTTAATTAATAATAATTTAATTCTTCTGTGTATGACTCATTGAAGAGTTTTTCAATAAGTAGAAAATCTTCTTTCTTGAGTGATGCTTAAATAATTTAAATTTTATTTTTTTATATAAATCTTATAGATTTAATTAGCTGCAAAATGTTAAAGATCCCTTAAACTTATTCTGTATAATTTACTCGGCAATATATTCGAAACAAAGAAGCAAATTTGAGTCTAAGATATACAGTTAATTTTTTCTATTTCATAAAGAGAAAGTAAGAATGATCAAAAACAGAAATTGATGCTTATTTGTTATAGATAAAGTATGACAAAAAGAAATAATAGAAAAAGTTACTAATAGTGTAGCAATCTTAATTAATTAGCTTTAATTTTTTATATAAAATTATGGAGAAGTCTACAGTCAGGAGAACTAATAGAAAATCTGGCGCAGTGTATAATGCTTGCGAGTAATCTCGCACTAGATGCAGCCACGAAGAAAGGAGCATAAGCTCGGAAGAGACAAATCTAACTTGTCCAAGAATTCCCATTACAGTATGAACATTTGACTGACGGTTCATCTAATATTCTTAATTACTAATTCTTATTTGGATCATACTTAAGAAGACTGGCTCATTTGGTCCAAGGCTAAGGAAGAATTTTTAATAAGTAGATTCCCCAAAAGCTGAATGAATCAAGAATTAAGAGAGCATTTTTTTGATAATAATATCGAAAGAGCTGCGTACCAATGAGTTGCTACGCGATCAATAATCATATTTATTTATTATCACATAATTTTACAATTATTTTAATTAGAGCCATTTTTTTAAGGCTTTGTAAGTCTATTAAATGATTTTAAATTATAAGTCTTAACTATGAAAAATTAAAATATTTTATTATAAAATTTAAAATAATCCATTTATAAATAAAAAGCTAGAAGTTATATGATTTAATTCAATAGAATATTTTTCCTATTAAAAGGTTACGCAGATTATAAGTACTTTAATGAAATTTAGTCTAGATTTTATAAAATTTTATATATATTGTTATATTTTTTATTTCAAATATCTCTATTTTATTAAGTATGCTTCACTTTCCTCTTATAAATAAATAATAAATAAATAAATGAGATTATAAAGTGTGTAGCACCTTAATGGTGCGCAGCTCTTTAATAAAGATTTTTAAAGTTAAAACAATTTCTTGCTGGAGTCTGCCACAGTGCTGCCATTCATTTGTAAGTTTTTTCTTCTATAGGGTCGCGATCGGAATACTACCCTAAGAGACCTTAGTATCTGGCATCTTTCATCATTAAGGCTACTTGATATCTCTTCGATCTTCTCTCCTCTTTGCTAGTTCTTCACCTATGGGGTACTTCCTGGTATCAGAGTTTAAGTCAGTTTCAGTTGAAGGGTTGGCTATTCTAAAATAATTGTGCAATTATATTTATCTTAATTAATGTAAGTGTTAAGAATCCATCACATCTTAGATTAAATAATAAATAAAGCTATTAAATTAGAAAATATCTTAGAATTTCAGTTTTAATTATTTTACTAATAACTTGCTTTAGGTTATTTTTAAATAATAGAGTTTTTGAACTTTCTATCTCATAAACTAAAATTAGAGGCTATTGTATTAAGTTATTATTAATTATTCTATAAGTCATTATGTAAAATTTTATAGATTTATTGTTTAGTTTATTATACTCATTTTCAACTAAGAAGAGTAGCTAAATTGAAAAATATTAACATTTATATAAGTTTTTATTAAATAATAAAAGAATTTATTTAAAAGTGCTAATCATATTGGCAATACATTTTGGAAAGTCTATAATTTATAAAGTTGTAAATACTTAAATATGCTATTTAAATTTAAACTAAAAGATTTTTTTGACGTCTTTAATTGCAAGAATAGCTTCTTTCAATTATAGACGTTAGTAAATGCTTTTAAATTGTTTTTTTAATATTGTTTACATTTCATCATTTTTCTTTAATTAGTTCTTCTTTCTATTCATCTTTAGCTTCTTCCTTTTTTGCTTTCTCCATTTCTAGAATCTCAAGTCTCCTTGTCATTAGCTTCTTGTGAAATATTTTGATCTATAAGTTTAAGTACTCCAATTTAGACCTTGAAAATAAGTTTGGATATTCTTGATCGTATAGTATAAGGCGCCTTAAGTCATAATTTCCGATCTTTTCCGATAATCAATTCATTATATAAGAATAGTACACACATTTAAAGATATGCTCGAAAGTTTCATACTCTCCACACATACAATAGGGATTATCAATGGGGTAATGACGATCTTAAAGATCCTTACGGAAATTATAAGTTTAGGTTCTAAGTTTATATATACTGATAATTTCTCGTCTATACTATTTGTTTAATTAGTATAAGTAATTTGTGGAAATTGTAAAGATTACCAAATTATTCAGTATATACTTTAGCTGCTTTCATTCTCATAAATTTTTTAGTAGCTACTTTGTAGAAATATTGTTGTATTTTTTCTCTTACATGTTTAGTAAAAGTTTTAAGATCGGTATTATTCTATTAATTCTGCAGATCGATATTATAAAGGTCTGATAATTGCTACACTTAATCGTAGTATTGAAATACTTTTTTCCATATATTATTGAAAAGAGAGTCTATTGTTGATCTTGGAAAATCAGTACTTTCATATTTAATTTTATGGTAGAATCTGAAGAATTTTATAGCCATAATGTGCTTAAAGGGTAATCAATTCATGTCTATATAACATGATTCATTAAATGTTGAAGTTGCTACTTAAAAAGCTTTTCTTGAAATTAATCTCATGCTTGATTCTATTCTGTTCAGAACTCCAATTACCCCTTTTTGAATACTTCATGGTACTAAGTCTTCTCCATATTCTGCTTTAGGTAATGTAAAAAGTCTACATAAAGTTTTGAAATGTCAAGGAGTTACACTCTTATATCTCATCAGTTAAAAAACAGCTCTTAAATATGCTATTAATTAATAATTTTGCTTACATATAAAAAAATAAATAGTCAAATTTTACAATTTCTTTGCTTATTTTAATTCATTTTCTACTTTATTGGTTTAAAAAAATAAATAAATAACTTAGCAATAATAATCCTCTAAGAGAGATCTTTCAATTAATAAATTAAATTTACAAATTACAGAAAAAAATAAAAAGAGAACAGCTTCATTTAGTCTTTTATATTTTAATAATTGAAATTGAGAAATTTTAATAATTAAAAAGATGATTGACCTTTTGGAATAAATTTTCTGGTTTTTGGACTAGTAAAAGGTTCCTTTCCTGTCGCTGAGAAAGTTCCTGTTCAGATTCATTTTCTGAAGAGAACGCTGTCTTCAAGATTATCCGTTTTTGGTAGGGGTTTGAAGCCTGGCTACTCATATGATGGAGTTCCCTGGCAACTGTGTCTTGAACACAACAGGATATCCCTTATATTCCTAAAAAAGAGAGATTCGGGTCGTTTAACTAGAAAGGAGTTTCCTGGCCTCAAAATTCTTTGAATTAAAATTATTTAATTAAATTAAGAAATTTTATGAAGTATAATTTAATAAATTAACCCTATTCTTATATTATTTCGTAATTAAAATAAAAGTAGATTCTAAAATATTATAAATAAATAGGCTTATAGAACGCATTGCACCTCATTGGCACACAGTTCTTTCGATATTATTATCAAAAAAATGCTCGCATAATTCTTGATTTCATTCTAGTTGTCAATGAATCACGTCAGCTTTTGGGGAATCTACTTATTAAAAATTCTTCCTTAGCCTTGGACCAAACGAGCCAGTCTTCTTAAGCATGATCCAAATAAGAATTAGTAATTAAGAATATTAGATGACCCGTCAGTCAAATGTTCATACTGTAATGGGAATTCTTGGACAAATTAGATTTGTCTCTTCCGAGCTTATGCTCCTTTCTTCGTGGCTGCATCTAGTGCGAGATTACTCGCAAGCATTATACACTGCGCCAGATTATATCCTGACTACGATCAACATAATTTTTTTATTTAACAATATATTAAAAATTTAAGTTTCTTAAGATGAGTTAGGAGAAACACGTAAAAATAATTAAGAAAATATTAAAATAGATAAAGGCCCTAAAGTAACTTATACCATTTAAGGTAATATTATAAACGTTTTAAATCTTTATTAATTAAAAAAATATATATATATATGGAAAAAGGTACTGAAAGGTTTTTTGTTTCTCCAAAAAAATAGGAGTTAACAGCATATATAAGGACTGAGAAAATACACTTAACATGAAATGATAAATATTTGATTTAAACTTGCACATACAATTATTGTAAAAATTATAAATTTAATTAGCATTAATTAATAATTTTTAAAATTACTACATTCATTCTTTGCTTTTGTGCCTTACTATTGTCCATATAGTCAAGAAATACAAATATAAATCAAAGAAAAATTAATAAAGAAGAAATTCAATCAATCAGTAACAAAAATTACTAAGTTTAAGAAATAAAGAATAGCTAATTAGGATTATGAAAGAAGAAATTAATTAACATAATTACTCAGATATAACTTAGTAGTAGATATGTACTTAGAAAAATAGCAACTTTAATGATAATTGTAATAACTATAAAAGAAAAATTATTTAGAGAATTCATCATTATCTTTTAGTATCCAGCACTTTTGATTATTTAATTAAGTGTCCCAAATTAAACAACCTGATTTTTATTATTTATCTAATTAAAAATATTAGGTTGTAATTCAAACTTTATAATCATAAGTCTATTTCAAAAGGCTTATTTACTTATATTTCTATTTCTGTAGAAATCTATTTATCATCATCTGCGTTTTATACCTTTAATCATTGAAAATATTGAAAATTTTAGGATGTAGACAAAAGAAAAATTGGAATTGGAAAGAATTTTGATTATTGATACAAATAAATTTCACTTAGACTGTTTTTAAAAATTTTATCGAAATACACAATAATTTATTGTAAAAATAATAAGTAGCTGCAAGATATTAGAAAAAGAGAGCCAAGACAGATATTTAATTGCATAAAGGAAAATATAAATTGATTTCCTTTACATTCAAGAGGTAACTATCAAATAATTGCATTAGCTAAAAGCTTAATTAGTTTCCTATAAAGAGAGCTTGGTGGTAAGTTCGAAATTAAGCACTAAAATAGTTATTCTTAATGGAATTAAATAAATAATAAAGAACATTTATAATTATGAATCTACTCAAAGGTAAAAATGCTTAAGTGTATATAAAGTAAAATAAACGAGTGAAACTTGACTTGTGCTAATTTTGGTCTAAAATTATAGCAGACGACTTATTTGGACTTAATCGAAAATGCATTATACGTAAAGATATTTGACCTGAAATTATCTTGATTGATTAGTTCAAAGAAACGAAGAAGAATAATTGTTGACTAAGGATTTTCTAAGTATTTCAATCTTAAATATATCTGGTTTATCATATAAAAAATACATTTTTTTGCGACTCCAGAGTTTAATAGACATTATGAATTCAATCAAACACTTTAAATGTGAAGCATTTGATGTATAGTTTACGAAATGATAATTGGATAAATTTTATTTCCCGCTTTAAATCCTTAAGAGCTTAGAATCTTAAATATAATCAATTACAATGACCCGAATAAGTATAAATTTCCTAAGAAAGCATAGAATTTATTTTAGCATTTAAGCAACTATTACCATAAAATCGTCTTGATTATAAATAATTTATTAACTTAAGCTAAATAAAAAATATTTCTTAAAATTTCGAAGATCTAGAATAAAGATTAACTTTTCCCGAAGTTATCTAAAAGATCGTGTTTGCTATAAAGATAAATTATAATTAGAGTAATTGATTAAAAAAATTTATCAGAGTGGAGGATATATATAATTATAAGTTTATAGAAGAATAAAACTTTTAAAATAACCAACAAAATCGATTAAAGCAGATAAAACGTAAATCAGAAGAAAAATAATTAGAGCAAATAGCTAATTAATTTCTTTATGTCTAAATATCATTTCAAGATTAACTTTGAAGCAAAAATGTCACTATATTTGGAAATTATAAAATGAACTTATCAAAATGGAATAACCAAGTAGTTTAATTAACTAAACTTGATTTTAATATATTAATATTTTCTTAAATAATCAATGCTTTTAATGAAAAAATAGTATTAAAAGCATATAACTAAGAATAGTGCACATAATCTTAGATTTCCTATTTAGATTAAATTAATTTCACTTCTCTTTATAAATGTATTCAAACCAAAATAAAATAGCGTTGTCTATTTCAAGATAGCTTATTTATAGTAATATTTGCGCATAGATAATCTACTAATATAACTACATCCTTTATTTAAGAGTATATTTTAAATAGATTAATAAAGTAACTTAAGTTTCCTATTTAAATTAGAAAGTAACTCAAAATGTTTGATCAAATGCTTATTAATTAAACTTATTCATCCGCTTTTCTTAACTATTAAATGAAAAACACTATCTTTATAGATATTAAAGTACAATAAGCTGCATTCGTTTTCTAAGCGATATCCTTAAAAGACTATTATCTGTTGATCAATTGGTATTGCTTGCTAATCTTGGATTAATTCTTTGATATGACTTATTGTTCTTATAGTTTCTGTGCATAAAGAGAATTAATCTCCTAACAGCGTTTTGAATATTATCTGAATGCTAAAAATTAAGGTGAGAGTAGATTCTTCTTTAATGTTATAATGAGATAGAGTTTTTTCATTCTGCAGCAATTCTTCTTAAAAGTATAATTTTTATTATACCAATGGAATTTCCTCTTACAGTCATATCAGCTACTTAATACTTTCAATTGTGTCATTTTAATAAACAGCAAACTAAAATATTTTATCGCTTGAAACTCTAACGGAAATAATTATCATATCTTGCAGCTTTAGATATAAATGAATAGCAGAATTGTTTTAAATACCATAATCAGAAAGAATTTTTCCATCCACTAGCTAATCTCCTTCAAATACTAGCAATTATTATTCACTAGGAATTTACAACTATTAAAGTATATCAATCTTTAGAGATTTTATACTTTATTCCTCATTTACTTACACTCTATACTGCTCGCCTGTTTTCACTTTTACGAATATTTCCATTTTAATTTAATACAATCTACATCAAATTAATAATCTATATTTACCAAAAAGAGAAAAAATAGATATTCATCTAATTTAAATTAACTGAGCATGATAAAGATAAATCTAAAGATCTTTTAGATATGTAAAACTTAGATTGAAATAGCAAGACTTAAAAGAAGATTCTTATTTAAATAAAGTAATAAAGAATTAAATAAGTTTGATATATAATGAATGTAATAATAAACTAATTAGGGTAAATTAATATAAATATAATTGAAAATAATTAAAATAAACACTCTCTATTTATAGAATTTGCTATAGTTTAAATTAAAGGATAAAATTAAAGTTATTGCATATGATCATTATGCTTAAATTATCTTAATTTAATTTTCTTTTATTATAATTTAAAGAGAACATATAATAAATAGATATTACTTTAAATTAAATCACTTAGAATAGTCTTTACTAAAAATAAATACAAAAAATGAATGATAAATAGATTTAATTACTATAATTACATAGCTATTTATCGAATATGCTTAAGTGTCTAATTATTGATAGCCTCTAATTAAAATTATTTTATGTATCTATTTAGAATCCTTTACAATATTAATTTTTTTAAAAGTCTTTAATAAATAACTATTTTCGATAATTGTAAAAACAAGTTTTGACGTAAAATAAGTGATAAGAGTTTTAAGAAGGACAAAATAAAAAGGAATAATATAATAATAAAGATAAAGAGGAATAAAGAAAAGCAATCTAATATACTTATAAATAGTAAATTTATACCATTATTATTTTTTAAATAACTATAGCTAAATTTTAAATCTAAGAGACTAGTAATAATAATTGAAAGATATTAAATTAAAATCTTTTTAAATACTTTATATTTATAGAATTAATAGCATTTTTAGTTTCTTCAATTAATTAGTTATTAAATTAAATTTATCTAATTTAAATCAAAGCTTACATTAATACGAAATATCTACTTGCTAAATATTAAAATTCTTAAACGATATAAAATCTTTATATTTCATTTAATCCTATTTATTAAGTTCCATTTATCTTAGTAAAGATATCCTATAAACAAAATGGTAGATAAATGATAATATTAAAAAGTTAGATAATTATAAGCTTTATTGGGTTAATATAATTTCCAAAAGTATAATTAATTATAATTTTTAATAGTTTAGTATCTTTATGAGACTACACTTATATAACACCTATTACATATAAGAGAACTTTTATTTTGTTAGTCTAATAAAATTTGCAAATAATAAATATTCAGATTATTTCTGAAATAAATATCTTAAGATATAAATTCTAATTAAATAGTTTAAATTCTTCAAAACTCGAAAAATAGTTGAGAGAAGTGACCATCATAAGAAGCTGAACCTATGTGCAGTTCAATTACTTTGGGTTCATAACCATCATCTTCTCTCATATAAGCCTCAGCACCTCCTTCTAAATAGAATTTCTTGAGCCAAGGTCGCATATAAACCAAAGTAAGAACTTCTTATTCGTCACATTCTTCTTTATATTGTATAGTAAATGTTACTTTTTCTCCAGCCCCTAATAATTTATCATCAGAGTTGTGTTATACTTCTTATGTTACTTGTAAATTCTATGGCTCCTCCAATAAATTCCATGAATAGCCAGATGAGGAAACCTAATTCAGCTCTACTATCAATCTGTCATTTTTGTTCAAAACATAGCATAACTTTTAAGGATTACTTGCAGTACCTCCTTCAGGACCTACGAAAACATCATTAGAAAGTGTTAGCATAACCAGACTAAGCAGCACTATACAAGTTTTTTACATTTTTATATAATAAAAACTGATATTTCTCTTTAATTTAATTGAATACCTCCTTTCTTTTGAATACTTACTATTAACTTTTCTACATTCCTTTAACAATTTATATAAATAAAAGAATGCTAGTAATTACTTGCATTCATTTCAAATTAAAAAAATAAAATATTAAAGATGGTTAACCCATAAATTATGAGAAATCTCAAGAAAGAGATTCTCTTTATAATTTTTGAGTTGATCTATCTTTATATCACTTTCTATTAAATTCTATCTTAAGAAACCTATAAACTTTTAAAGGAATTAATAATTATAAAAATCTAAAATTACTAATTAAATAAATAATACCAAAGCTTTAATTTAGTGTGTTATAAACTAATTAGCTCTATAATAGCCTTATTGAATAAAAGCTTAATTGCCTTCTTTATTTATTTATTTTTGCTATTTTTTTATTAATTACACAATATAGTAAGCAAAGCCCTTTATTGATTTATCTTATCTAGCTTCTTTTATTAAACTTAATATTTAATCTTTAATTTTCTAAATATTTAAAAAGTCTTTCATTTAGTTAATAAAAATTAAGCTTAGTAAATCAGTCTTCTATCATAAAAAATCTAAGAAAAAGATACTTATTTTTATAGATTCTCTTTCATATGTAAAATCCTATTTCTTGATTTTTTTAATTAGAGAAAAATATTTAAAAATAATTAAAAAGACTAAAGCAAATTGTAATTCTAACTAATTACCTAGAAGTATATTTAAAAAGATATTTAAAAGAAATAGAGAGATATAGTAGCTTCTAAATGTATTGATCTAATATTAAGATTAAGTTTGGATGGAATTATAAATTAAATTAGATTTATCTAACTTAGTAAGTTAATAACTTTTTTTATTTTCGTATTTTTTATAAATATCTTAGTAACCTCTATTAAAGGAAAAAAATATAAAAATTCCATCTTAGAGGCTTTTTCTACGATAAAAATTTGATAATTGATGTTGAAAAGACAGAAGTAAATAATAAATTTGCAAGTATATCAAATTATGTGAAACATATTAGTACATAAATTTCAGGAGATTCTTGCTTATTTATGAAAATTTGATTTAGTAATTCTTGTAATCAAGATTAAATAGAAATTTCTAAAATTCCAAAGCCAATCTCTTCAAGTGATACTTAAGAATGGTTTATGATAAATGGAATTATGATTCTGTAGAAGAGAAGATTGGTAAAAATTGGTATTAGCCATAACTTCACTCCAGAAATTTAAAGGAAATTTCTAAAAATTTTAAATGTACTTCTGGTGATTCTGAGGAAAACTTATTGACAGAAAGAGAAGGATATGAAAAAGACATTATAAATCATAAATTTTTAATTATATTTTCTATTTAAATCAACATTTCTTAAAACAACTTCACTAACTAATTTAAAACAGCACCCTAAGTAAAACATTTGCAAAATCTAAAAAAAGAATTTAATTTAATAAAGAGATTTATAAATAAATTAAATTATTTAATATAATTTTAATTTTAAGTTTTCTTATCTATCTAAATATTTTAAAATTAAGCAAAATAATTTTAGTTTTAAATGAGCATTTATTTGTAAATATAATTTTATTTTTCATAATTATGAGCTAAATTTGAGTTTAGAGATGTAAACTTTAATAATATTTAAAGAATATTGTATAGATGATCAGTCAATCCTTTAAATATTTATTTTTTAGTCTTTTCGATACTTTTTTATTAGAAAATAATCAAGAATAAAAATAGAATGATATATATATAATTAAAAATACATTGTATATTAAAGTTATATATTTTTAGAATAAAAAAGAAGATGGAATTCAGTAAGGAGCTTTTTCAGGCTCCAAATAAATAATAGACCAAAATGCAGCAGAAATATGAGAAAAAGAAAAAGCTGCAGAAAACGAACCATGAGGCAGTAACTCCTCAAAGGAGAAACTGAGGAAGTAGACTAAGTTCATTCTACATCAAGAGGTCTCAGAATTTAATCCTTCTGGTCAGATAAGGATGGATTATCTTATCAAAATTGTATTAATCTCCAGGAAGAGGTTAAAAAACTCAGAAAAGAAAATAATAAGCTGATAGAACTCATAAACACTAGATTTCAAGATACTTTGGATTTGAGAATGGCTAACTAGGAGAGAAAAATCGATACCTTATGAAACTATCGGCAAGAATAGCTCAGTCAGACAAAATCCTAGTTAGAAGAAATTTAAAGGTGGAACTGGAAAAATGTATCCGAATTTTAGAGTTAAAAATAAGAAATACTAAGCTAGCATTCTCTTTAATTCAACAAAATGGAAATAGAATAAAGTGGAAATAGAATAAAATGAAATAAAATAAGTACAAACATAAAAATACATAAAAAGAAGATAAACTACTACTATTATCTTAAGAAATGACAAATATATAAGTAATATAAATAACATTGGAAATTTTAAAACTTCAAAAAGCAATATTGGAAGAAACATAAGCAAGAACAAGAAAAATTATATTGAAATATGGAAGAGTAAAATACAGAAGAAAAGGAAATCAAGAAATAATAAGTCTGAAGTTAATAGGACCTGGAGATAGAAGATGTTAGGGAGCGAAATCATTTGGAGAGAAGATAAAAATTACAAACTTATTTTAAGAGGAAAATGTGTAATTTGCTACTAAACAATCTATAAATAAATAAAAATAATATTTCATGAAAGTAATTGAGAATATAGAATAATCAATCAAAGCTATAATAATCCATTTATTATATAATTTAATAATTTATTCAAATTTTTTTTTCAATTCATCCGAAATTATGTCCCTAAATTTTTAATCATAGCAAATAAATTTAAAAAACATTTAAGTTTATTAATATTCTTAATAAAGAATAGATACTGAGAATATGGATTTTTTATTAAGTGATTATATTTCGCACAAAATTAAGCATCCTTTAATTTTTTATATCTAAGATGTTTTTAATATTCAGATATTTTTTGGATTTAAAATTATTTAAAATTCTTTTAAAGCATCTAGTCCTTAGATAGCATTTTGCAACTAGAATATTAAAAAAAAATATTTTCAAAGCATTATTATAAATAAAAGGGTTTATTATTGCTTTGAAATATTGATTTGTTTAAGTTTAACGAAAATTTTAACTTTAATAGACTTTGAAGTTTTAGATGAATTAAACTAAAGTTTATTATAAATTATAGATATTTATAAAAGGATAGCTAAAACAATTGAAGTCTGAGTCAATGAAAAATACGCTTTCTAAATTAATTAAAACTAGTAATTTAAAACTGGCAAGCAATAGCAAAATCACATAGTACATCAAACTATTACTCTAGGAAAATTCTTAGCGCAATCCCAAATTTTACTTAGTAAATAGATTAAACTTGTCAAGTATGAATAATAATTCTTTAATTAGGTTAAAAAGTCGAAACAAATCTTTAATAATGTTTAATACACAAAGTGCTGAATATCAGAATAATGAGATATAAATTTTGAAGCTAATTTGAAACTAATTAGATAAAACCAAAGAATTATCACTAAGAACATAAAAAGAAGGATTCTCTAAAATAATTTTGCTTTTCTAAGTAGTGGAAACTTTTAATTGCTGTTTTAAAATAAACCATTAAGAGCTTATCATTTATTTTACTTCTTTCAATCAGATTATATTTCATGTATTAATAAAGTCAAAATTCAAAATCAGAGGTCATAATTTAATAATTTAGTGTACTAATTCAATTAAAAATACATCGCTTCCAAATTTATTTAGTGGAACTGTAAAAATAGTTGCTTATATAGTTTAAATTTTAAGAGTTCTAGTAGAATTAACCTACTTTAAGTAACGTTGAGAAAAATAATGATTCTCTTCCAAATTAGTATGCATTAATAGGATAAATTTCTAAGGCAGATATTTTTAATTCCTCTCATAGCTTTTTAACTCCTAAGCATCAAATAATTAATAAATTTAAGCATTCTAATAACTTATTTAACAGCTTTAATAATAAATATTTAAATCTAACCTCATTGATGAAAAGTAGTTAAATAAATTAAAATAATTTAGGTTAAAGATAAGAGATAACTATTATTTAATATAGCAATATCAATTAAGCATTGACTAGTCAAAATTGATAACATGTATTATATTATATTAATTTAATTCAAAGTCTATTATGAAATTATCAGTTTGAATATTCGTTTGAGAGAATATTTAAATTTGACTAAATGTATTAGTAAATTTGAAAAGCAAATAAGAGAATTAAGCGTTTAGTTATTCTAATTTTTATTTTAAGCTTTAAAAATAGAATGATTATCTAGCATTTTGCTATAAAAAAGGTATAATTACTGATTTAAAATTTAAATTTTTCAGAAAGGCAGCATATATGAGGTCAGTATTTTATAAGTTATATATCCTCCATTCCACATTTTTACATTAAAACCTAAATTAGAAAGAATTCTAAAACCTTTCCAACTTCTAGCTCCAGTTTAGCAATATATAAGAATTTCTTTATTATTTGGTAACTCTTTAATTCTATTCCTCAGTTAGTCTAAAGGAATATTTACACTTCCTGAAATTGTTCCATGCTATTAACATTCTTCTGTATCTCTTACGTCTAAAATAAATTAACCAGACTGTGGATTTGTAATTTCTTATAATTGACATAGTTTTAAATCACCATTTAGTATATTGCTTGCAATAAATCCGGCAATGTTGACAGGATCTTTAGCTGAACCAAAAGGAGGCGCGTAGCACAATTCAAGATCTTGTAAATCAAAGACTGTCAATCCCCCTCTCATTGCAACTGAAATAGCATCAACTCTTTTATCTATTCCTGATTTACCACAAGCTTAAAACCCATAAATTTATCCATCTTTTCCAAAATTAATTTTCATTGTAATTAAGTTTGCCTTTGGATAAAAAGATGCATGATCCGTTGCATGGAAGATAGCTGAATAATATTAGACATTAGCTTATTTAAGTATTAATTCATTAAACCCTACACATCCCATTGTAATATCAAAAGCTTTGCAAATAGCCGTTCTTTGAGTACCTCTATATGCAATCTTTCTTCCACATATATGATCTGCAACTAATCTTCCTTACCTATTTGCAGGACCTGCAAGAGGAACATATCCAGGTATATTAAGTAAAAAAAAATTATGTTCTATTACATCACCTACAGCATAAATTTTTGGGTCACTTGTTTAACAATATTCATTAACTTTTATAGCTTAAGTAACTCCTAATTCCAATTTTGCTAGCTAAGCAAGTCTTGTTTCTGGTTTTACTCCGATAGCAAATATCACTAGGTAAGTTATAATTGTGGTTTAATCACTCAAAGTACATTTTATTCTATTACCTCGACCTTTTGAGAAGGAAAGAACAGATTTTCCAAGTTCAATTTTTATTCCTTTAGATGAAACTTCTTAATTTATTAAAGCTGCCATTTCTGGGTCGATTGGTGGCAAAATTCAACTAGATTTTTATACCATAGTAACTTACAATCCTTTATAATAAAGAGCTTCAGAAGTTACAAGTCCAATAAATCCACCTCCTATTACCAAAACTTTTCTTGGCTATTTTTCTTCTATATATTTAATAATGCCATCCATATCATTAAGGGTTCTGAGAGTGAAACTAAAAATTTATTCTAATCCCGAAATTGAAGGAATGAATGGATATGCACCAGTTGATATAATCAATTTATCATAATACTCCTCATATGTCTACTTCTTAATTTAATCATATATCTTAACAGTCTAAGCCTTTCTATCAATAGATATTACTTAGTTTCTTATTCTAACATCAACATTCATAATATCTTTTAATTTTTAAGGTGTCATTACAAATAATTATTCTCTCTTCTAAATTAACCCCTAAATATGATAAGTCAAACCGCAATTAGCAAAGCTGACATGTTCTCCTTTTTCAAACATTATTATTTCCACATCTTCGCTTAGTCTTCTAAGTCTTCCTGCTGCTGATGCCCCACCTGCCACTCCCCCAACAATTAAAATCCTTTACTTCTTCATTTATTTATTAATTAGAAATTTACGAATTTAAAATATATATATTATATCCATTTTTTATGAACTTACTATGAAATTAGCTTATATCATTTTAAACCCAACTTCCCTATCTCAAGCTTATAGCTTAATAGATAAACTTTCGAAGCTTTTTGCAACCATTGAGGAAAGAATTAATAAATCAATCATTATTGTAAAAATTAAATTTGAAGAATTCATTTTTTATTTAACTTTTATTTTAATCCTTCAATTTTCATTTTTTAAGATGTTAGAAAATGGTTTCGACAATTGGTAGGCGATTATGGTAAAATTTATAGCAATGTAATCCTTTAAACTCAACTGTTTATGAAAAAGGATTTAGCAAATCTTTTGATTCCCTCACAAAAATTTATTGACTAGATATTTTCTTTTATTATAACTAGTGGTTAGCTTAGGCTACTTGTATCTAATATTTAAGTTTTTAATTTCAAATTTTATAATTAGCTACAATTATACTTTCTATATCACTATATAATATCATATCTAGTAGATGGGTTAAACATACTTCAAATCTAAGTTAACCTTCTATTCTTTATTATTATTTCAATAAATAGTATTAAATTTAATTAAGCTTATAGTAGGTATAATTAGTAGGATGAGTAGTTGAAAAAATAGGATTAAAATATCTCATTCTTAATATTTCTCCTTAGTAAACAAGTTATGCTTAGGTAATATAATTTAAACAGATATTTATATATCTATTCTAAATATATTGCTTCTAGTTAGAGTAATTAATATATTAAAGTATAAGAAAATATTTTTCTTTTTAAACTGTTCTAAGTATACTAAACCAAATTTCATATTTACATTATATAATATCATTCATTAATACCTTTAAAACTCACTAAGAAAGATAATTGTTTATGATATATCTTCATTGTATTCCATCTTTTTCCTTTATTTCTATTTTAACTTCTACTTTATATTAAATAAATAAAGGCTAAAACAATTTAGATTCTTAACTATCTTATAATCACTTTACAAGTATGAAGGCATTTAACTTTTGAAAAAGCAAATAAAAGGTAATTATGATGATATTTAAGATTATCTATAGCCTCGTATCTTAAAGGAGGCTAGAAAATGATTTATTTTTATATTTTCACATTATATAAATAAGAAACTAACTGACTGTTTACTCTCTAAGACATAACTAAGCAAAACACTTAGAAATAATAGTTTTTAATTTAAATAAATAATGTAAGATGAAGGTAATTTGAAAGGAGTATATATTGATCATTCCAATTATATTTATATATTTACTTTAAAAATTGAATTAATATTTAAGTGTAATAGCTTTTGTTTATTGCCATTCAGAAAGCTAAAAACCTGCTGAGATTTTCGACAAAAGTTATACAGCAAATCACTTTGACTTATTTTACTATAATCCCACTAAAAAGATATAGTAATTAATTGAGATAAATAAACAACGTAATTTAATTAGTTAGATATAATCTAAATAGCTTAATCTAATCAGGAGATCTTACATATAAAATAAAGTTTAAAAATGCTAATAAAGCAACTGAGATAATTATTTTAAAACCTTTAAAAATAAATAAGATGAGAGCTAGTATATCAACTATTTGTAAATTAATAATAACTCTTATACATTTAGGCTACAATTAAGCATAAAATTATTTAAAACTCTATTAATTTCTAATGTTACCCTTATAATTTTAATTATAGTCAGAACTATTTATTCATCATCCCAGAAAAAAATATCCTTAAATATTAGATTCTTAAAACTATAAAATGTTTGTAGAGAACTTTTACTTTAGACTATTAAATGATTATTAGCATTCTAATTTTATAAATTAAGATTATTTGATTATTATGAGATTTTATATAGCTAATATTACTATCAATAGGTTATTATTGAGAAAGAAACATACCCTCTACCAATTATTGAGTATTATAGCTTATTATTATTTGTTAAATAAGAAAGGTTAGGCATTTTAATAGATATTTTCAAATAAAAAAATGATATCCTTAAAAATTAAAAAGAAATATAGTAAGCATATAATTTCAGAAACAAATGCACTTTTGCTTGCGCTAAATCTGCTTTTATTTTTACTCTATTTGTTCTAATTCTGATAAGCTTATTTAAGTCACTGAATATTCTTTCTATCCTTAAAGTCAAATATAAATGAATCCATTATAAAATTTGTATTCCTACAGAAATGAATTTTAATGGTTTAAAACTGCTCCTTCTATTCAGGTATTGCCATTTCAATAGTGAGTAGGTATTTAATCGTGAAGATCAAAATTACGTCCTCCAAAAATGACAATTTTAGGATTAACAATAGCTCCTAAGCCATATAATTTTAAAGGTAACTTAAAGTTAGCTTCTATTCATTTGTCATTTAAAAACTAATATATGAAAATATTATCAATAATTTAGTTTTTATCATCAGCTCCTCCAAAGCTATATATATTATTTTATTTTTCATCTGCTACAAGTGTTTATAATTAAAGTCTTAATGGTTGCGGTGCTCTATGTTCTCATTTTTATTGTTTTGCTAAATCGAAAGTTTCAACAGAATTTAAAAGAATATAATTTTCATTATACCCTCCACTACATATTATCGTGCTTTTAAAGGATGTTATTCCAAACAGAATTCTAGAGTCATTTAAACTAGGAAGCTATTTTCACTAATTCTTTAAGTCAAATTTTCAAACCTCTTTAATAGGATATGATTTTACTCTTCCTCCTACACAATAAAGCAGACAATTAACTTCTATTATTCTTCCTCAGTTAGGAATTTATTTCACTAGTTTAAACTCCGCTTAATTTTTAGTCTTAATATTGTAAATCATCAAGCTATTTACCTAAGCATCAAATGCATGAATGAAAGGACTTTTCTTCCTTTAAACCAAGTTGGGTAAAATTTCATATTTCATCACCATAAGAGGAATAATCTGAAGCGTGCTGAAGTTACTATAATTATCCTTCAATTTATTCTTCAAATATCTTCTTAGATAAAGCAATAATATTAATATCTTTTAATCCTCAAGCATTTTTAGCTTAATCATCTTTCAATAATAAATACATTTTAGACTTTAATCAAAAAGGTTTCTAATTTCAGTCTCATTAACTTTAATTGTTTGATTGAATTTTCTATTATATAGCTATTTTCGAGAAATTAAAGTTAAACCCTTAATTTTAATAGAAAGAAAGAATCGCAATAAAATGTAGATACGCTTTAAGTATAAAAGGTAAGGTTCATTTAAATAACTAACATTAATGGAGTATTATAGATTAAAGCCTTCCTTCATCTACTTCGTTATTGTATTAGTCACTTATGCTGTTTTATTTTGGGAAGTGTCATGAATTCATTAAATTACTTCAAACGTTTCAGTATCTTTTTTCTGCGTTTTTGTCTTAACTTCAGTTCTATATGTATATATCACTTGTAAAAATCCTGGATATGTTGTACCTATTGAGCGAAATGAGAATTCACATGATTAGTCAGCAAGATAGACAACTTAGGTAAATCAAGAAGAGATAAATAAGCTTAATATGAATATTGAGAACCAACATTAATTTTTAAGTGAGTGAGCTAAAAGTTAGCATCATAAAAAATAACAGAGTTCTATTACATCTTAGCTTACTGTTGCTAACTATGGTTTGGCAGCTCAATGAGAGAGTTAAGGCTAAAGTGTTGAGAACTAATAAAATTGCATTAGTAATTAGCAAATTTAAGCTTAGCAACATTAGGAAGATCAAAATATTGACTTAGAGTAAGGATAACAAGAGAAAATAGAGTAAGCTAGGTAGTAAAGTGATGTTGTTTTTAATGCTACAGATATGGATCCTAACTTTTTAGAAGAATTTACAGGAAGTATTATTGACTTAGATGAAATATAGTCAGATCAAGAGTAATAAGAAAGAAATGATTTATCAATATCAACAAGACAAGATACTACTACAGAATAAGAAGAATGAATAGTTAGAGCTTCTGAACTTGTTTAAGCTATTCCAATCAGTCCTAAAAGTTAACTCAGTAGTATGAGTGAAAATAGTAATTCCAAAGAAAGCCACTGCTCTTCAAGTAAAAAATCTAATTTTGATTTTAACAAAGAAATTTCTTAAAGTAGTAGTAAAAAGAATCCTAAAATTAGAGCAAAAAAGAAAAATTTATTGCATACGTAATAACAGTCTACTTGACCTCAAAATGATTTGGAAAATTCAAAGACATGGACGCCACTCAAAACAGTAACTGAAAATTATAATATATCAACGAATACGGCTCCTTAAATTTCACCTCAGCTAATAAAAGAATCTGAAATTTATGATAAGTCTGCGAGATCATGTCAAACAGTATCACCAGAAAAAGATTATTTAAATATAAGAGCTAAAGTGTTTATAGAGGAAGAAAAAAATATTCCTTTATTGATATAGCAAAACTTTAATTAAGAAGACATTAAAATAAATTAAACTGACAATAATTTTTAAGAGGAACAAAAGTATTTATAAAATCAGCCTTTCTCATCAATAATGAGGCTAAACTTTGAAGATGCTGATTTAAATTAAATATACTTTGAAGAATAAAAATAAAATTAGAATTTGGATTAAAACTTATCTTAAGATATTGAATAATAATAAGAAAATAATGAAGATTCTAATTTGATTATAGTGGAAAATAGATACTGCACTATCTGTAATTAAGAACAACCTATAAGAGCTAAGCATTGCCGATAATGTGAAAGATGTATTTCAACTCATGATCATCATTGTCCTTGACTTGGTAATTGTATTGGAGAAAAGAATCGATGCCATTTTTGATGGTATCTGTTATTATAATTTATACAATTATGATGAACATTTATAATGGTAAGCGTTAAATATTATAAAGCTACTGCTATCATATGAAGAGGCAGAAAGTTCTCTAAAATGAATGAAGTTCAATTGAATAAGATTATTAACTTGCATATATATAGGTATATTCTCTCTAATGGTAACTAGTTTGCTTTACTATCATACATTCTTAGCAATTGTCAACCAAACCACTTGTAACATCATTTAAATTATCTTTAGGAGAAAACATCTCATGAGTAAAAATTTCTTATTTAAAAAAATGACCAAGAGAATATGGATCCCCATTTAACGAAGGTTGTATTAAAAATATTATGTATTATTGCTCACCTAAAGTTAATTAAAAAATTTGGCAAATTCCTACGAGATTGCCTGAATAAAAGCCAAAGCATTTAATTTGCTGTTGATAATTTTGGAAAACTCCCATAATTATTATACAATAAATTATTTATTCTCTTTATTTATCAATTAAAATCTAATCTTATAAGCTAGGAAGACAACCATAGCAAAATTAAATAGTATAAGCCATTATTTTCATTGAGAAGACAATCTTAAATAAAATTGTCTTATCTTATAATTTCTAGCTGAACTATACTTCTTATAATTAAAGCTGCTTTTTAATGAATAAATAGCTGTTTACTTAATCTAAGAATTCCTTCCTTACTATCACTTTCTCTACTTCTGATTTTTTGTTTCTTTTGATAAAGAATTTATATTTATCCTTAATGATTACTCTTAATTGTTTGAATTGTATTTACACTTATAATTATAGATATCCCTAAGTAATAGGCCTTTATTTATATATTCTTATATTTAAATAATAAACTAAAGCCTTTTTGAAAGAATGCACATATCAAATTCATTCGCTTTTCAATTAATTCCCCTAAATTAGATTTAAAATTCTAGATTAAGGCAATTTTTCTTATAAACAAAGTTTTTAATTTATTTCTGATTTAAAATAAATTTTTAGATTGAGATATTTCTCTTAATACAATATAAATTAAAAGGAGAAACTAAATTGCTATTAATTTAAAAAAAACTTGGAAGTTTCTCTTTCTTTTATATCTTAATATATTAGTAATTTCATTAAAAGTATCCAAGCTTATTAATAGAAGCTATTACTCCTTTAGTACTTTAGTAGCTAATTATTTTATTCTTTCTTTTTATTTTAGTTTAGCTTTTTTTTAAGCTCATACCTTTGATATTATAAGATTGAACCTCTGAATATTATAGGACTAGCTAATGCTATTTTAGAAAAATTAATGTAAAGGAAAATTTGCAATTAAGATATAGCAGATATTGCTAAAATTCCCAATTTTATGCTTAAGAACAGTTCTTAAAAAGTGTATAGGAAAGGCTATCATTCTATAGAGGTAATATAGCCAGTTAGTTTTATAAGCAGGGTAGCAAGTGTTCTAATAGAAATTCAAAATTTAAAGAAGATTCTTAGATTTGAATATGAATTTAGGAGTATAAATTTAAAGAGAAGGATTAGAAATTAATAGCTATAAATAAAATAATAAATGCTCAAATAAATTCTACTCATCTGCATATTTCTTGTGCAGCTCAAATCTCTTAAAAATTAGTAATCTTGAACTGAACTTTTGCTTTGATGCGAACAGAGCTGCATTAGAAAATTGACTTAAAGTGCCTAGTATCCATCTATAGAATTGTGTACAAGCTGATGTATGTCACCACATTGCTATGAAAAAATATACAGAGATATCTTAGAAGGAGATGATTTTAAAGTCAATGAAGAGATGAGATAAGATTAAAATTTACAGTTGAATATAGAATAGAAATATACTAGATTTAGAATATGCTTTAATGAGCATCCAGAATGGCAAAGAGTTTTAAGGAAAAGAAAAAATGATTTATGACTTTTATTTCAAATATTTAATTAATAAATCAACATCTCTTTTTTCATCTTTTCCACTTAATTACTTTCATACTCATATCCTTTAGAATCATTCTTTAAAAGTTAAATCGAACTATTAAATTCTGATGTGATTAGTGATTATGATAGTAGTTGAAAATTTAGTTTATTATTTAGTTAAATGACTATAATTTAGAATAAACTTAGTTAATTTTTAAAGAAATTAAAGATAAAGTTAATTATAGAAGTAGGAATAGCTATTCATATATAATATAAAACTGACTTATATATAAAGCGAAGATCTCTTTGTATAAATTGGATATTGAGAAATTAGGATGAATTAATACCTTAATACTTTCAGGAAAATAGACTTGTAGCTAAGATTATTTATCTAATAATAATATATTCATTTATCTAATTTAATTTAAGCATAGCCCTAAAATAATTTGTATAGCTTTTAGTTAATTAGACTATTAATTTTTAAATTTATTACAGAGTATTAGTTAAAATTATAAAATTAATCTCTTTTTTAATAAGCCTTATATTAAGTGAGATAGCTATTTTTATTAATTAGATACATTAGCAATAGCTTTTTATTAGATTAGATATTATAAATTATCTAAACTACTTGTATTTGCTACTTAAGATTTAAGACTTCCTTTATTTTAAATTTGAAAAGTTCGTTAATATTTGAAAAAGAAGAGGAAATCTACTATTAAGAAATATAAGAACAAAAAGGAAAAAAATTATAAATCCATTAATTTAAGTTAAAAAGAGAATACTTAGGTCATTTTGATAAAAGGATGCAATGAATGCTAATATTCTAAACCAATCTTATCATTAAAACAATCACTATTGAACAAAATAAACATATCTATAATTATCAAAAGCAATATAAGTTAAAATATGACTAGAGAAGAAACTTAATAATAAAATAACTAAGAAATAAAGAAATTTTTTAATTTTAAGATAAATTAATTAAAGAATTATATTTATTTTAGATTAAATTTGATTGGTGTATTATTTATTAATTATTGAGAGAGATTTACTTTAAATAAACAAAAATACAATTAAAAAATATTAGCAGAATAGACAAATTCAGAATAGCTGAATACTTATCATTCCTTTTATTTAATTTTTAAGCATTAATATTTTTATTTACTAATATCTCTTGGAATATAATTTCCAAACTTTTGCTAAATTTATATATATTATTATAAATTTTTCATATGAACTGAGTTATTTATTTCTAAAAACTCTTTAAATTATATAAAGCATTTTATAGTAATTATCAAAGAAATTTAACTTAATAGCTTAAATTTTATTAAGGAAAAATTAAATTAAAAACTAACTTTCATTTTAAAATAGTTTCTTTATTTTAAAATTTATAAGATATTGATATCATTAAAGCAACTATTAAGAAAAAATTAGAATATATTGTATACATTTTTTATTACTTAATCTTTTTAAATTTTTTATTGTTTATATTTTTGGAATAAATCTTTATAGCTCTTACTGTGAATTATTTATCTTTTATTACGTTTTTCTCTTAAAATTATTAATTTTATTCAGTAAAGGCTTTATCGTAAATTATTTTGTATGCTTATTTTTAAAATAGTTAAAACTTAAGTTTATTAATTTTTTCCTTTTGAAGATATTTAAAATTATATAAGTTTATACAATTAAGCCTTTTTATTCTAATTCCCTATATTTATAAAATTTAAGATTATTTATTATATAAATAATCTTGCTAATATAATTTTAAGTTATTTTGCTCTTTATTTTTCAAGATAATAGTTAATAATTAATTTTTTTAAGTATTATAAAAAAAATTTTAATGTAAATTACTAAATTTTCTTCACTTAATTATCATAATAAACTTGATACACCTAAGATTATTTTTAACATTAGTGTTTTAGTTATAATCTTAGTTATATATGCAAAATTAATAAATTCTATATTTTATTTATAATCCCTTCATTTTTAAGTTTTTCAGCTTAAATTAAAGTATTTTCTTAAAGAATCTCGTACTAAGGTTAATATAACTACTTTTTTACTTTTAGTAAGTATTCTGTTCTTAGGTATAAATTTAGTTTTAATAGTTTTTAAGTTAAATTGCTTATTATTTTTATCTTATGTACCAAGTTCCTTGCATAATTATATCTTATATTTTTGTTCATAAATATTTGAAATAAAGCTTTATCTGTCATTTTTTACATAAGCTAAGAATTTAAATGGCAACAATACTTTATATCACCTTAGTCTCTAAGTATCAGCGTATATAATAAAAGATTTGAAAGAGTTTTATAGTTTTAGCATTAAAATTCATATTTTGATAAATAATTATATAAAGAAAAGCTAGCAAATAAGCTTTTCTTTTTTAGTTTCAATGCTTGCTATTCGTAATAATTAAAAAAAAATTCGATTTAATTGATAGCGTAAAACATTAAAGCTGGAGAAATTAATAATTAAATATAACCTTTAAGCAATTTAAGAAGCAGCTAACTAAATTTTGTTTGCTAATATTTAATTAAAATACAAAACTTATAATCATCTTCTCTAGCAAGATTAATTTCCTTAAGTTATTATTCATTTGCACAATAGTTATTTTTCAAGCAGGGCTTCAATTATTAATTTTAAATTTTAAGTAAGCTTAAAGATAAAGTAAATAATCTTAATTTAGATAATTTTATTGAAATTATCTGATTATTACTTTCTACTTATATTTGAAATTTAATTTAATATCCAAGAGCACTAGCTTTTACAAATTAAGTTAAAATAACTTAAAAATGTTATTTTTTTAAAGAAAGGGTTTTAGATTTATCTCTAAACATCTCAACATATTTAAGAATTTCCTTTTTATCCGAAGGTTTAAAGAGTACATAATTCATTCCAACCTTTTTGCATCGTTATAAATCAACTTGATTTCTGTATGCCGTATAGCCAATTATTGGCACTTTTAGTCCTAAACTTCTTATTTTCGTAGTTGAACTTCACCCATTTAGAATAGGCATTTCGCAATCCATTATTATGAGCTGGAAATTCTAGCAGCAAGGATTTTTAAGTTTTTTAATTACAATATCGAAAGCTTCTTATCCATCTCTTGCTTCTTCTATATTGAAATTTTAAAGTATTTGTATTAAAATCATTCGAATAAATTCGCAGTCATCGACTAGTAAAATTTAAGAGCATTTACATTTGCTTGAATTACTTGTGACATCCCAAACATTTTAATATCTCTAGATTTTAAGTTGTATTTAACCTTCTTCGTCTGATGAATCTTCTATTGCTCTATTTTCATCTTATGCAATTTAGGAATGTAAATGATGTATGTTGTTCTATTTTAAATGATCCTATACAGCATAAAAATAAAAGGAAATACTATTAATATTATTCTTATCTCTGCCGAAAATAATTTATCTACCTCCTAATTACTTAGAAATTGTTTGTGATAAAGTTAAAAATACCTCTTAAGTCTATTAGCATTACGATTAATCAACTTATACTTCATATTAATTTAAAGACTGATATATTTTGGGTTACTAAATTTCCCTTCCACTATACTTAATTTGAATTTTGTATAAGGTTTTGTTTGTAAATTTACTATTCTTACTCTTTTTTAAGTAAACATTGATAAAGCCTGAGCTTGTTTATTTTAATGCAGTTATTAAAAGACTTTGAAAAGCATTAAAAACTCTTTAAGAGTCGCATACTAAAGTTTTTGGGACTTCACTATTAATAAACTTTTGAAATTTTAGATTTTTTCTTTTTGCCTGAAACTTGATGAGATTAGCAGTTTTTATGAAAAGCTTATGAACGTTGAATTTAGTATTTTCAAGCTTGAAGGTGTTTTACTCTATTTCGATGATATCAGAAAGTTAAAAGATTGAGTTTAGTAGATAGTTGGATTATATTTATATTATGCTTATGTTTGCTATGCAGTTATCAAGCTAAATAGCTTGACTGAAAGGAAGTTCCAAATTATTATAGAAACTAAGTAATTAAGTTTTAGTATCTTCGCTAGCATTTATTAAAGTAGATATTTGATGTCGCACTTCATGATTTATTTACCTTTGAAATAGAGTATGCATAAAATGTTGATGCTTCATTTTCTCTACATATAGTATTTAAGTTACGTCTATTATGTTTAATATTAGAGTTTTTTATCCTTCTCAGTTAGTCATAAAAGCTCTTATTTCCAAAATAGCATCTAAATCTTTATCTATGTATTTATTTCTGATTATTATCTATCCAAAGTCCTTGCTACTTTATAAATTGTCATTTAAAAAATAGCTAAGCAAGTCATCATAATAGATACTTTTCTTTTTCTTATCCTTGTATTCTATAAGAGCTAGGATTTCTATGATGCTTTTGCTATTGAAGATGGATTAAGCAATGTCATTGATGTAAAATATTTCCTTCAGATTAGTAACGATTATTCCCTGGGAAGCATTTTTGCATAAAAATAGCATGTTATTATTTTTGGTCAGTAGGTCTATTTTTTAATTGAACATAAAGTTTCTGTCCTTTTAGCTAATAATTTGAACATTATAAGTGATAACACTCATGCACAAATAAGTTCATATGAATTAGAAATCCTATTTGTAAATAAAGCCATTATAGATCCCTATAATTCACCAGCCTATGCAGTTCAGTGTGTAAATTAGTAAAATTATTTTAGCTTTAATCACTAATTTATCTTAGAGATAGCTGCTATAGATCATATAGATAAATCCCATTTAATTTTCTCCTTGATAAGAAAGTAACAAACTCTTTATAGAAAGGTACATCACTAATAATTAACACCAGCTAGCAAATTTTTTCTTACACTTAAAAAGAATAAGTAAAATAATAACTTGCAATGCACTTACTAGCGTAAAGAATAGATTGCTATAGTCCTAGTCTCAAAACCATTTCTTAAAGGTTAATAAAAAAAAGGTTGGAAAGTTTATTAACCAGTGCTTCTAGAAGTGAGAGTTTATTCTTTCTTCTATGAAATCTTCCATATTCTACATTTTGATTATTTAAAGGTAAAAACATTTGTTAAAGCTTATTAACTGAACAAATTTGATTTAATAATTATATTTCCTAAGCTCTAAAATCATAAACAAATAATAAACACTTATAGCAAAATTAATATATCAGACTTGCTAAAATTCTTCTATTTTTTAATTTGCATGATTAATGCTTTTAAGGAAACAAAAATGATACTAAGATATATGATTAGGCTAGCTCTTGTACCCTTTATATTCTTAATATATTCTGGATTTGGCCATTACCTAAAATGAGCATAATTAATTATGTAAATTTATTTTTTAGAATTTGCTGAAATAATCTTAATCTTTCAAATATCTAAAAATTCTATTTATCCTAGTCTATTTCACATTAATATATATTTGCTTAATATCTTAAAATTTGATTATTTCTAGCCAATTGCTTAGTATTTATTTACAGAGTTCAAATATTATTTATTAAAAATAGATAATCTGTTAAGCTATTAAATTTCAAATAACTAGATAAATCTTTTAGATAAAGTTACTAAAGATCATCTATCTGGCTCTTTTGCTTTTTATTATTTAAACAATAAAATTTAAAATTACACACCTTTAAGTTAAGATTAAGCAAGCTAATTTGTCCCTTTTTAGCTAATGATTGATGTAGAAATTTTAAATTTTCTCTACTTTGTGTGAATATAAAATTTAGCATTAAAGTAATTAGATACCTCTTACTTTTACTCCTGCTTAATTTATACGCTAATAAAAGTATACTATACTCTCATTCTAAACTTAAATTTCTTTCTCAGTTATGTATTGAAACGAATAATTATTCGATAACGCTCCCAAGTCTATACATCTCTAAGTTAAAATAGTTAGATGGATTATTTAAAGTGAAAGAATAGATAGAGACAATGCAAGCAATTTATGAATAAAAATAAAAGCAAAAATATTATAAAGCTGTGTATAGTTTCCTCCTAATACAATTTTGTTCTTTTTTAAAGTTAACAGCTTATGCTTAATAATGCTAATACTTTTAGTTACTAAAGAAGCTAAGATTAAGAAAATAAATTTGATTCTAATGGAGTTATGAAAATTTTAAGTAATAGTATGTTTATTATATAATGCATAATCTAGTTTATTTCTATTGTAATATCTAGATACTTAGTTCTCTAAATATAAATATTAATAATAAACAAATACTTTAATTTAGTGAAGCTCTATCTTTTAAGAAATCAATAGTTCCAACATACATCTACTAAGTATTAGTTAATTAAATAAAAAATTCCTGTATAAGCAATTTAACTATTGACTTAATTGATTATCTACTTTGCTTATCCTTACATATTAAATAGATTTAATACGTAGATATGATTATTAAAATAAATGAAAAATGCTTTATTTGTATTTATCATAAATTAATAAAATAAACTTGCTTAAATAGTAAATTACTTATATTAAATATAGCTATGTATAATTATTAATTTAACTAGATTAGTTGTTTGCTTTATACATCATCTAATGAGAATAATTATAAAAGCTATTTAAAATTATAACTGAAAATGCTTTATTTCATATAAATTAAAGAATTACATAAAAATAAAAATATAAAGCTAATTCATCTTCTAAATATAAAGGAAAATTACTTTTGATTAACGTTCTTAAAGAAAATAATTCCTTTTTATAAAATGCTCATCTCTTATTTGAGTATTTATTACATTAAGAATTGAATATACCCAATCTCAGCATTTTCAATTAACTAGGGTTATACTTCAGCAAATATTTTGGAAATAAATATTTTCTACTTTTAGTCTGAATTTAGATTTTATTTAAATGATAATAAAACTTTAACAAAATCTAAAATATTATTCATTTTAATTACTCACTTTATAACTCAAGCCAATTTAATAGCCTAACGTATTTTTTAATTTTTACTAATAATTAGAATGGAATAAATTCATACGATTATAGAAAGTTCTATACAATGATATAATATAATCCTCCATATACTAAACGAGTAGATATATTTAAAATTGGTTGGCTTATTGTTTAATAAAATTAGTTATCTATATTTGTATGCTTTTTAATTTTTTATATTAAAAAGATAAAAAAGGGCGAATTTAAAAAAAATTAACTATTTAAAGTTTTAAAAAATTAAGAAATTAATAAAATTTAATTAGTAGCTCAAGAGATTATTTAGCGGGTAATTTTAAATGAGCTTAATTTACCATTCTATGATCTTTTAAAAATGACTTTTTGTATGCATTGATCAACTTCAGTTTTAGAATCTACTACGTTTGTACAGTCTCCTTCATTTAAAGTCACTGCGGGGTAAATTGGCAGTCCATTTTTGAAGTATTTGATGTCTTCTTAAATAAACTTAATTTTTCCTTTGAGTATTTACTTTTAATATTTTTCAATTATTTAGTCTTTGTCTATTATTTAGTTCTTAACTTTTAAGCTTTTAGTCTGATTTAGTTTATTTTCTTAAGTAGAATTAACTTTAGACAATATCTCATCAAAGGTAGAATACATTCCTCCTAAATCCTTTGATCTAGGGATATGTGCTGATATTTAAGACATTTAATTTTGTTTAAGGAAAAAATGTCTAAGGAACAAAAAAGGATCATGCCAATAAAAGTTATCCAACCATGTAGGAAAGACATATTATGGTAGAATAAATGCTCACATTGGTTTATAGTTGAAATAGACTCAGTTCCATTGATTTTCTATAGAAATTTCCTTTTTTTTGCAATATCTATTGTATTTATTTGATATAGGAATAAACGCTACTTATTTACCTATAAATGGATTATTCATTCAGAATTCATAACTCCAAATAGCGTAATCATACATATCTTTGCTAAGAATGAAGTCGTTTTCTATATACATAGCAGCTTTATTTTTTAAAAACCCTAAAGTAAAGTTCATTGAGAACATAAAATTTTTATCGATTCTCTATGTTCGAAGGTAAAACCAGATATCAATTTCTTCTTTGATCTCTGGAGGATCAGGTTCAGCTGGATAATAAATATGCACTATATTCAGTTTTTGCTTTCACTTATTTATGAGAGATGTCATATTTTCATCTATTCCAGCTTAAGAAATTACTATCAAGGTCTTATTTATATTCCTTACTTTTGAAAGCGAATCTAAATAGATTTCTGTTAATTCTAGCCTCTTATATACTAAGGTGCATATAGGAATGAAAAACTTTGGTAGTTTCTATACAATTTTATCATATTGCTCCTTGTATTAATTATAGTAAGGAGTCGGATCTAAACTTCAAAATTTAGATATATTTAAATTCCACAATCTGTAGTTGTAGTTATCTCATATCTCGTTTCCTTCGTCAAGCTCTGCCTATACTAAATATTTATCAAATCCTAAATTGTAAGTTAGTTTTGTAATGTTCTTTTTTGCTTCTTTGTATTTACCCATTAACTGAAATCTATCTTTCTTCTTTAATTTTTTATAAAAGTTTCTGTAACTCTCTTAAACCCATTCACTTCAATCATACTTTTTCCAATTTGAAACTTCAAAGTTGGTAAAGTAGAAAGTACTTAGTTAAATCTAATCCCCTCTTAAGAGCTCTAAATTTTATTATTCTGTTAGCATAGAGTCTGCTAGCAAGAAATTATCTATTTATCCATCTAAAAGCAAATTCACTTTTTCTTTACCTCCTTTCCAATATTTTTATTTTTCCACTACTCAACTTCCTATTCTAAGTATAGAGCCATGCTATTAAAGCCGATAAAAATCATTTTTTTCAAAAACTTTGATTCCATTCAAAATAAAATAAAACAATGGGCTTTAATTTTAACTTCCTCCAAATCCTGTAAAGCTAAGAGAAATATGATTTCAAACATCAAAATTAAAATTGTCAAGAATCTTAAATTCGATGCATTTCTAGTCATTTCCAAATTAGGCTCATAAATCATGCTACTTAAGGTAAAAAGAAAAGCCTCAATAATCAATTAAAGTTCCGCAGCCAAATAAATTATTACTTATAACTGTTTAATAATCTTGCCTTAAAAAAAGATTGTTCTGCTTAACTATTTTACTTTTTTCTGGAAATGTAACTTTTATCCATAAATTTATCGTAATTTCAGGAAAATCTAAAGATTTGTATTCATATCCAGCTAATCTTAGCTGCTTATCCTTTTTAGTTTGGTATGCTTTTGAAGAAGCAAAGTATTTTTATATAAAGCTTTAATAATCAAGCAGCTAGTTTTCAGTTTTCTATGTAGCACTGAAAAAATTAGCATCTTAAGAGCTGATTGTCTTTTTACTTTCGAAGCTTTGCTAAAAGTCTATCTTACTCTCTTTATTATATCTTTTATTAGATTATTCATATAAACTTTTCTAATTAAATTGAGAAACAAAGCCTTCAATTATGTTTTTTTCGATAGTTTCAATTTACTCCAATTCAGATGCAGATGTTGAACTTACCCATCATAAAACTCAAACAACTCATAAGAGTAATATAATTTTCATGATAGTGTCAATTTTAAAATACATTATTATCCTTATCACTTAAAAACTAAAAATTACTACTAAAGAGATAGTTAATTACTTATAGCTAGAAATTTAGCTTTAGATATATAGTCTAAGTTTTAATTTCATCCTTAAATTTTAGATAATTTAAATTATTCTATTAACTCTTCCTTGAAAAAAGAATTTCCCTCTGAATTTGTTGTTACTTTTAAGAAATTTTAATCTAAAAGCATTTTGATATCAATTAATTTTTTTCAAAAGGCTTTACATATTTTATATAGATTCTAGCCTTCTTTATTGCCTATAAAATGCTCTTGCTTTATCTTAATATTAATAGCTGAAATTATTCTATTTGATGAATACATTTATCATTAATATTCTAAAATTAATGTATAAAACTTTAAGAAATTGAAAATTATTACGAAAGCTTTAAATAAGCTATTATAGACATATTAGCAATTCTTTAAAATAGCTGCGGCTATTATTACTATTATTTATCTTAATCTTATTTAATTTTTTATTTAAAAGATGATACTTCAATTTAATGAATTCCCTTTAATCTAATTACTTTATAGACTTTTTTGTTTAAATTATTTATTTTAATAATATCTAGCAAGTGAAGTCTAACTATAAAAATAATAGAATGAGATGAGAATGGCATATCATATTAAAAGATGCTTAAAGTACTAAAAATAATTTACTTTAAACTATTTATAACTATTCTCCTTTAATTATTTGTTTTAATGTCTCCTCTTAATAAGTATAAAATTAGAGCTTATCTAAAGACATAATAAGAACATGAATAAATCTATTTTAAGCTTTATGAGGAAATAGATTTAATAAAGATTTTGCCTTTAATTTGATAAAGTAGCAAGAGAATTTTTTACTAGTATTAATAATAATAATAAACTAAATAAAAAATTCATAAAATAAAAATCTTTTCAATAGTCTTTTACATCTGCTACGATGTCTTCATATTTTTGCTCGTATTCTTTTATATAAACAGGGGCACTGTCAAAGTCATTAACGTCAGTAAGATCATTTTGCAATTCTCCAATAGCAGCATACTCCGCATTTCCGAAATCGTCCTCATCTTCTTCATAATAGTCAATTATTTCATCGTCTATATCTTCACGAGTATCATATTCTTCATCGTGTACTCCTTATTTAATATCGTTAATATTCTAAATATAGAGCTCAAGATCTCCTTCAGTTCCGTCCATAACATCGTCAACTCTTGATTCTGAGATTTCAATAATATTTTCAATATCATCTTAATGCTTATCCAACTGTCCAAGAGATTTCCAGTATAAATCTTCCATATTTTCTTTAGCTTCACCGCATGCATCTTCAAACTCATCTAGATCGCTATATACAATTTCTTCAATGTCGTACAGAAATTCATAGTCAGCTTCAGTGGAATCAACGTTACTAATATAAGTCTGCTCAAAGTCGTATAAAGACTATTCATATTCATTTGTAATATTTGTATAGTAATCATCAACCCATTTTACAGCCTTTTTTAACTCGTCCTCTAATTCTTATTTTAAATAGCCGTAGCCTGCCATAACTGTTTCATACAGTTCTTTCCATTACTCCTAAATCTCAAAATCTACTCTTTTATAATCTTCCAAAATATTTGGCTCATATTTTGTAGAAAATTCTCCGTCTTCGTCTTCCCTTCTAAAGGGAGCGGCATCTTCATCAGAAGAGTTAAAGTAAGAAATGTTTTTGCAATAGGCGAAAGCTAAGAGGAAAGCAAAGCAAATAGCAAGTGATTTCATATCTAAATATAGTTAACGAATTAGCCTTTAAGCGTGAATGTGTTATCAAAACGAATATTATAAAAGTTTTAAAAACTTAATTATTTCTATTTATTTCTTAATTATATCTACTAGCTTGAAATATATGGCAACACTATAAAATTAAATTAAGTGATAAGATGCTGAGACATTAAATGAGATAATTTATCAATCATCATAGCAATGGAATGCTAGTGCTTATAATAAAGTAATATATGAGTAGATTAAGCTAACTTAATATATTAAACTTTGAAACATATCTAAAATTACCTATCTAATATGTTTCTTTTGTTTTAAAGGTAATTAAAAAATAAACCAACAACTTAGAAATTAAATTCTAAGAAAAAACGTGAAAGCTATCCAGAAAGAGTGTTATATTTATAATATGCATTTAATAGAAATTTTAGTATATCTCATAAAAAATTATAAAAACTTAAATCTTTGGGCTATATCTTGTAGATTATAATAAAAGAATAAGCAATTTAGATTTATTTTATCATAAGAAAAATAAAAGAAATAAAACATTAGTTACCTTTATACTTAGAGCCAAACAAATAAAATAATGTTATAATAACTATAAATTTGTTTATTTAGATTTGATAGGTTATATCATTTCATGTGTTATAATTTTTTAAGGGTTTATATTAATATATTAAACTTGCAAATTTCTATTTTAATTTAAGAGACTATTAGTTGATAAAATTAATACTTATTATTAATTAAAATTCTAAGTTTAATACTGCAAGTAGTGCTGATTATTGCATCATATTTTTTATATATCTAGAGATTATTGTTGCTATTATTTAGTTTTATGAAAGCATAGAAATTCTATATAATGTATAGCAAAAATGTTAAGTAACTCTTAAAAATGAAAATTTAGAACATAGATGTTTTAATGAAGTCAAGCAATGTTAGTAGTGAACTACTCTATAAATTTCTTGTTAATTGAATCCCCCAAGTAATCCTCGTAAAAAGTATTAAGTCGAAAGGTGGACTTTAGTATTTCTCTTACATCTTTAGCATCATATATCGTCTTAATAAAATTTATAAGACTAAGCAATTCTTTGTCTTCTTTATCATCATATCAAGAAATTATGGGAATACCGTTATCTAGTTAATAGGCAAAGGAATAAACTGCATTGTCTACTATTATTATTTCTTTAAGACTTCTATTTTAAAATATTCTGAGATCTTTAATGAAGCATCCATTTACTTGAATACACTAATCTCTGTAAAACCTATATTTAAAATAAATATGCTGCGGATCTAAATGATCTAAAATGGCATCTGCATATGATTTATGCGAAGCCGTAAAAGCTACAACTTCATATAATTTGCTTGCTTCCTATAAACACTCTTAAACATAAGGTCGAATATTAATTTTTGCCTAAATAAATGCTTACATTAATTATTTGTCCTGACGGTAATTTAACTGGAATTTCAACATCAGATTTTTATTGAGGATTCTCAACACAATGTACTAAAGTTTCATCCAAATCCAATATTAGCATTTTTTATTTTTTTGTTTCTTAAATTAAATCAAAATCTATTTTTATTTTCTTTTTTTTAGGAAGATATATTTTTTTATTATATATCTAAAACTCATTAGGAGGTGGAAGTGTTTTAATAAACTTTATTGCCTAAAATGTGTTGAAAAGATGTTCTTTATATAGCAACTCTTAGTTTTAATCTGATTCCGAATTCGAAGATTATTGACCAATTTTATCTACTTTCGTTACAAACATTTTTAATTAATCATCGATTTCTTTTTAAATTTATTAATTTGTTTCTGCTTTATTCTAATTTTCCACTGTCTTTTCCTTCTCCATATAGTTATTAATTTACTTTTTTGGTTTTTAGTTTTAAATAGTTTTACTATTTCCATTTTAAGATTTATTATTCTAGTTTCTAACTGAGAAAAAATTATGATTATAAGGTTTAGTAGATTTATTTACTTCTCTTGTTGTTTGTAAATTCTAAATTCTTGGAGTAAACCTTCCATCAGGCATAATTTCCCTACCTGTTTTTAATCTTTCTTTTTGAGAAATTACCTACTGATTTACCTATATACTCGGTGATTAACTAAGTCTTTGCTTAAACGTTGCTTAATCTTGAGGTTTATAGCTAATTATAGCTAACATACTCTATTTCTTCTAATTAGGAATATTTTTGCAGCTGCCTGACTATTAAATAAACTATCTCTACGTCTACTATATTTAGTCATTCTAAGCATTGCTAGTTAATTATTCCTACGTATTGAATAATCTTCGATGCTAGAATTTAGAGTACTAGGATTAATTTTACTCAAATTTATTTTTAAATTCTATATTTTTTGGAGTATTTTGCTCAGTCTTAGACTTTGGAGTATTCCTACTGTATTAATTAATTCTATTCCCACTATTATAATGAAGTTAAGGAAATTGATTTGCGTTACTATTTTTATTAGAAAAGCTTCTTATCTTAGTGTTTTCTAAAGGCTCTGAATCAACATCAATAGTTAATTTTCTTTTCTTCAACTGCTTCAGCCTATTTAATTTCTACGCTCTTTCCAAGTCAGCATTGGGTAAGTAAACGCTTTGAAGCTATTTTAATCTTCTCATATTTATTAAAATGAGACTTGAATGGAATTTTATTTAATATAATGCTTTATTACTATGAAGTTTTCTAATCTCCTTAAAATTGATTTTTTATTTTACTTTCATATAAATTATTTTCTAAGTTCTTTTATCAATTTTTAATAACTAATCTAGCTTAACTAAGAAACTTTTCTATGGTAAACAAACTGAGTCATTTTATGCTATTAATCTTAAAGATCTAATGAGCAAAGTTAAGTTTATTTTATGTAAGATGGTATATAATAATAATTAGCCTAGCAATCTAAGATCTAGAATAATAGTTTTTAAGTTTAATTGTAACTAAAATATTAATTCTAAGCCTTTTAGTTATAAATTATTACTAATTAATGTCTATTTCCATTAATATATGAATAGTTAGGATATTTCATTAGAATGCTAATTATATCTCTATAGCTATTATAGCCATCTACTTTATTATGCTACTACCTTTTATAAAGCTATTTGATTATAGAAATAGTTACTAGTTTACTTATTTATTTAAGGATGTTTATGTAAAAATTAGAAATAGATTGTATATGTTTGCTATTAAGAGTAATAGTGAGATATACTAAATATATTTTTATAATTATAAACTGTATGTCAATTTAAATAAATCCTTTCAGGCTAATAAGCATAAAGATTGGATTTATTTGGTATTATTAAATCCCTTAATAAAAGAAGTCTTAAATGTATAAATTAGGATTAATTCCTAGCAGTTTGCTTCTACATTTAATTAAAAGAATATCTATTTACAATTAAACATCCATGTTTATAAAAAAGCTAATGAACCATATTACCAAGCTTGTAATTGGATATAATTAATAGCCTTTAATTAATAAACTTACTTAAAGTCCAGAAATCCAGCTTTTATTTATAAATAGAGTTTGCTATTTTTTCTCTAATCCTATTAATAGAGTTATCCCTATAAATGATAATATTCATTGAAGAATAAACTTTTTCATTCAAATTGACTACTAAGAATTTAAGCAAAAAGGTATAATTTTTAAGATTTGGATTATTATTAAAATAATTATTCTCAAATCCTATTATTTAGTTACCCAGATATAAATTAAAGCTTATACCTGTCTTAATTCCTTTTTATTTCAAGAGTAGCTAAATATTATTGCTAGAAGCACTATACATAAGCAACTTCTTTTTATATCTAAATGGAAGATTACTTAAGATGCTATACTCTTATTTAGAGCATCTATTAATACCTTACTAATATGCTTATATATGCATCTAAATGCTTTATTGCAATAATCTTATTCTGCTTTTATTTAGCTTAAATATTTTAAATTATCTTCTAAACTTAAATAAACAGATCATCTAACTTGATAGCTAAATTTTTAAATTTTAACTTAATATCTTAGCTAATTTAAATAGAGCTTATACTTTTTAAGATGCTTTGTTTAAATTAAAGTCTAAATTATTTATTAAAGATTATATATATCAGAACTCTTTCATTTAATGGAATAAAAGATAAAGAAGAAGGAAATTAAAAGAAGTCAATTTTAATTATTAAGAATAGAAGATTTTCTTAAATAAGCAGAGTGCATCAATATCTTTATGCTATTTATTATATAGACAACTAATAAAATCAAAGCTAACTATCTACAAATTTAGATTTGCTATTTCTTTCTTATGATTGCAATCTTTTTAGAAATATAAAGAAATAGTTAAATATAAAAGAGTTAAGTTAAAGGATCTAGCTAGTTTTAAATATTTCATTTGTTATATTAAAGAAAATATTTTAAATTTTACCTGCTTTAAATAGAGAATTTAAGTCTTGCTTGATTACTAAATTAAAATAAATTAAATGAACGAAAAGGAAATAATCCGATATGATTAAGATAAAGTATTTTTGAAATATTAATCTCAAAATGGGAAGTTAACGTTGCTTACGCACCAGAAAAGAAATGTTAAATTTGATTTCCTAAACTAAGTTAAATACATAGAATATCACTTAAATAAAAATAAAAGAGCTATTCTAAATTCATATGATGAGATAAATTATTTATCTATCTTTTAAGTCTTAATTATCATATTTCTAAAGGTTTTTTAAAGCTTTATAATTGTTTTACTTAATTAATTACTAGCTACTAGCATTATATTTTAGTAGTAATAAGCCCAATCTAGTTTATAAATATATAAGAACTTAGTTCAAATTTGTTTAATTAGTTACTCAAATTTAGTTTCATATTATTTAAATCTAGTGGCTTCAATATTTAGCGGTAATTTAGAAATCTTTTTAGATAAAGAGTCTTGGAAAAATTTCTAAAATTAATGAGCTTTTTGACTTTCTTTGGCAAAGCTTAATGATTTATCTTAATTTCATAACACATTCTCTAATGATATACAAATAGTATAACTATCATTAAACTAGCAATATTAATTAGTTGGGAAGTTTATTAAGCTGAAATGATTACTTCTCAATTATAATTTAACCATTTTAAAGCATAGATAATTCTATAAAGCCTAAGAGACTCTTATTAATATAAACTCTATACATAATAAAGCTTAATAGCTATTTATTAAGCTATTTAATTATTTTAAATTCATTAGTAGATTTAAATCTCAAATGCTTATTAAAAATTTGATTTAAATAATCTAAAGAGAAGCAATGCTCTATATTATTTAATATTAGTATTAATTTATTAAGATTAAGCTAAGGATGCTATTCTTAAGAAATAAGTGATTTAAACTATTAATTATAAAGTGAATGAAGAATGTTAGGATTTAATAGAAACTAGAGCAATAAGGATAGATGTGATTTAATTAATTGTATCTTTAGCTTTTTAATAAAATGGATTATATCTTTTAAGTTATTGCTTTTACTCTTATTTTCACTTTTTATTGAACCAATGCTTCTTAAATTTATGTCACTTCTATACCCAATAAATCTAACTATCCTGAGATGGGAACTTTATAAGCACCTTTTTCCTCTATCAAGCTTGCATTAAAAACTCAAACTAACTCTATTGTGTATTTATCAGAAGGTATTCACTGAATTAACGAGACTTTGTCAAAAGACTAAAACTTAACTGTGAATATAACCTTAACTACTCTATTCTGCAATTAGTAAAATATAACTACTAATCGATTTCAATGCAGCCAATACTCTAGAAGCTTAGTCATGATTGGTGATTAAGCTGTTAAATTTTCTATTCATTCTACCTGAGAGTTTAATAGCGTCATTTTTAACGGAGCTTATATGGAGTATCATTCGTTAGACTACAATGAGAGCTGTAAAAATATATCCTGCTTATTTTGTTGTTCTTTTTGCGCTAATATCCTAAGTGAGAATTCAACTCATATAATTGACGAATTTCTAAATGAATGAAATTAAAACAACTTTCCGTTTTAAAGATGATGTGAATTTAGGAATAAATCTGATACTTTTATTCTGCTAAATGCAGGAGGAAAGTTAGTTTTAAATAATTCAGAGATAATATAATTTCGTAAAAGGCACGATTATTACATAGTCTGTTAAAACTGTAGCGGATTAGAAATAATTGGAACAAGTTTTAAGTTTAATGAAGCTAGCATTGCATTCTTATATGTAGCTAATCACTTTAAGAATGTCACCTTTTAAAATGTCTCTATTGAGCATCACAATGGAGGCCACACTCTGAACTCAAATTCATGAGATACAGCAAGGCTAACTTAATTTTTATAAGGGATAGACTCTGAAGGCTTTGTCTTTAAAGATATGATAATTCAAAATAACGCTGCCTTTTCAAGAACACAGCAAAATAGCTTATTTTATTTTAGCAACATAAATTTTGTGGACTTTAAAAATACTCTTTTCATAAATAATTTTGGTGACAAAGGATAGATCTTTTATAGCTCATCTGATATATTCAAATATAGCAACTCGAATGAAAATTGATTGCATATAAACTTTGAAAATGTAACATGCATTTAAAATGGGGGATAATTTTCTAGTTGACTTTAGATAGAAGCTTCTGGATCTCTTCCAAACATTAGAATCAATAAATCACTTTTTCAATGAAACATTGGTATTTTCATTAATGGAGTTTATGGTAGTCTTATTGACTACAAGATGAGATCTCTTTAGTTATTTGACTCCCAATAAAGTGTTCAAATTTTGAATTCATAGTTTATCTAAAACTATGCTTAGACTTTATTCCAACTCTATAACTATAAATAATTTGAAATGATAAACTGCTCTTTCTACTAAAATTAGTACTACTCCTCAAGAGGATTTATTTAATACTCTCCAATTAAAAACGTGACTCTTAATGGGTAAGATTGCTAGGAGTGGTTGAAAGATATAGATTATTCCTTTTGAAATGAGAATGAAATAAGATGGATTGACAGTATTTTTGTTAATAACTTAAATTATAGAGAAAATTGTGTTAGCTTTCTAAATGTAGATTCAGGCTAAAAGATATCAATAGTTAAAATCAATAACTGCCTTTTTATCTCCAATAAGTGCTAAGGCCCTCTTTTGAAACTTTATAGATCTGATTATATTAGCATTGAATCCTCCAATTTTTAAAGTAATGCCATGAGTACGACTGAAGGTGGACTAATAAACGTACAAGATTTGGGTTAAATTCAGTTTCATAATAACCAAGTGTATGCTAATTCAAATAGCGCTTTCTAAGGTGGAGGAGCTATAATACATATTGAAGCAGGGATTACAGGAAATTTGACTTAAAATGCTTTTGTGCGGAATTTCGCTTAATACTCAACAGTTTTATATGGTAAATTTAAAGATATGATTATATATCAAAACTTATTTAAAGAAAATGAAAACTGATATTTCGGAATTTTGACAATCATATAGTACATAGATAATGGGTAATTCTTAATTGCTAGGAACTAGTTCTAGTCTAACAAAGGAGATTTTCAATCAGCTGGAATATTCTTAAGAAATACTTTGGATTATTCCTTATATAACAGTAAGATTCTAATAGAAAACAATATTTTTAACAATTAAACTGGCTAAGTTGGAGTTAGCGTATATATAGACGAAAAAACGTATTTTAACTAGAATTCTTAAATATTTAATAATAGCTTCAAAAATAGTTAAGGGGAGAAAGGATAAATATATATAAATAAATTTACAGGATAACTCAATATCTTCTATAACTATTTTGAGAATAATACTGGAACTTACGAATCTATTTGCCTAGAACTAAGCAGAATCAAGGCAGATCTATTTATTCATATGCATAATAATTATTTTTAAAACAAAGGGGAGTATTCAATAGGAGTGCTAAGTAGCTATATAAGCAGCGATGAGAAGGTTTTTATAATGGAAATATCTTAATCAGTATTTAAGAATTAGTAATCTGCAATTTATATAAAATAAAGCAAACTTTGACTCCATGATTTAAATTTTTCTAACTTAAATAATACAGCAATTGTTGCCTAGGAGTCGTTTGCTCTTATAGAAGGAATTACCTGTAATTTTAATGAAATATCTTAAAACTCAAAGGATGCTATATTTCTGCATTAAATAAATGGATATATTTTTATCTTTTATTCAACATTCAGAAATAATAAAGGAACCATTATTAACAATGAAGGCGGATATTTAAATATATCTTATTGCATATTTGATGAGAACAAAGCCTCAGTTACTGGTACTATTGTATGCTCATTATAAAGTAAAAATTACATTTACAATAGTTGATTTACAAAAAATGAAGCTTTTTATGGAAGTGTAGCATATTGCACTGAACTTTCTATAATAGAATTTTACTCTATCTTAGCCACACACAATAAAGCAAAAAAAAGAGGTAGCTTTGCCTTCTTATCTGAATCTTCTCAACTAGTAATTAGCTAAAGTGAGCTTTCTTATAATTATGCATTTTATAGCCTCATATTTCTATCTAACGAAGCATCAATGAACATAACAAAATGTGTTATTCATCATAACACTGGCGAAATAGCAACTATTCTCTTTATGCAATCATCAGGCGACCAATTTGAGAGATTTACTTAATCATAATTAAGAATAAAGACTTCTTATATAAACCATACTGTATTCGAATTCAACTTTGCAGAATAGGCAATTAATATAATGCTCATTTACTCTTATTTAATAATCGATCACGTTTTATTTTAATCCAACTCCGCAGCTATTTCCTGACAATAAATTATGCTTTCGATAAGTCAATTAGATATCTAAAATTCGCATTTTACCAATTAAAGCTAAAGAGACGGTGGATATTTATATATTGGACAGCTTTCAAAAGTTTAATCCTTTAATAATATTTATGAGTAAGGAAACACTAATTTGGGAGGAGCTATAAACATAGCAAGCGGAACTTTTAATGATACAAATAGCTAATTTCTAAGCAATGTAGCTTCATAGGGTGGTTCACTTTATATAATATCAGACAGTTAAGTTATTATAAATAATAGTTATTTCAGAAACAACAAAGCTAGCCAGCAAGGAAGTTGTATTTCAGCAGTGCTATAAAACAGCATAACAATCATAAATTCGATTTTTAAGTAATTTACCAAAAGTTGCATTTATATTCAGCTCTCAAATTTAACACTCATAAACTCAAGCTTTGATACTCTAAGAGAAGATTAGGATTTAGGAATGTTTGAAAGTATTATCTAATCAATTAATGCAAATCTGCTGATAATTGAAAACAGTACTTTCGCCAATAGTTATTCTGAGAAAGGCGGTTGTCTTAGCATTATATAATTTTAAGTAGACGTAGAAATCATTACTATTACTAATTCCAAATTTTTTAACTGTAAAGCATTTTCTCAAGGAGGCGCTATATACGCATAAGAACTTAAAAAACTAACTATTAAGAATTGTGAATTTATTCATAATAGTGTTTAAGGGAGCGAAAGCTTGAGCGAGGGTGGAGCAATAAAATTCAATAGCTTGTAATAGAGTGGTTTATTGGATATTTCCTATACCAAGTTTTTTTATAATAGAGTCAATTAATGATATGGCTAAGGGGGAGCAATTAGTTGAGCTTCTTCAAATACTCCGATTATAGAACCAATGAAGCAGTTCTGCAATTATTTTTAGAATAATTCAGCATCTTATGGAAAAGATTTAAGCAATGCAGGAAGTTAAATAGTAGTATAAAATAAAATAGATTCAAATATTCCAGACTGTAGTCAACTGGATTAAATAAGCTCTGAGAGATACAAGTTATAAGAATATTCGTAATAAGTAAGATTAATAGCAGGGCAAACATATTCTTCATTTGATTTATGACTAGTAGATTTTTATGGATAGCTTGTTTAGAATGATAATACTACAACGATTCAAGTTTGGTCGGATGGAGGTCAAGTCGAGGGAAATACAAGAATTTAAGCCTAAAACGGAAAATTTATTTTTAACAAATTAACGGTTAAGGCAACTCCAGGATCTACTATAAAAGTAAATATAAAGTCAGATTCTATTTAAAAATTTAACTGAAGTTCATAAGAGATGGTAATCTTGGTTTTTATTGAAAAAGACTGCTATATTGGCTAGATATTAATAAATGATAACTAGTGTTTTACTTGCAATAATAATAGATATTCTTTAAATCTATCCGATCGGGAATGTTTAGAATGTCCTGCAAAATAAGCTGTATGCTATGGAGGCGCATTGATTGCAGTGAATCCTGGGTATTGAAGAACCAATTTTTCGTCTGATAGTTTTTTAGAATGTCCTAATTAAGAAGCATGCCTCGGTACTTAAATAAGTAACTCTCTAATCAATTTTATAATATAAAACTATAATAATATTCAATGATACGATATAAATTGGAATGGCGATTGTAAAGAAGGATACACGGGTAACTTATGTGGCACATGCAAATTAGGCTATGCAAAATAGAATGCATTCTAATGTGGTAAATGTGAAAGCAAAGGAACTATAGTTGTGATAATGGTTGGCTTTTTATTTTTTTTTGTAGCTTATATTTATTTTGCTATTAACAAAACGATAGAAGCAGCTAAATTTCCAAACCATAAAGGATACTTAAACGTTTACTTAAAAATAATGACAAACCAACTGCAAATAATCTTTATAATACTTTCTTTCAACTTCAAATGGCCAGCTTTAATAGAATAATACCTTTACATGCAGAAATCAATTGATTAAGGCGTCATGAGTGTTTTTAGCATAGATTGCCTGTCTGATTTTAGTCTTAAAGAGTTGTTTAAATATAAGATTTTATTTTTCTGCTTGTTACCCTGAGCAATAGTAGGAATTTCTCTAGTTCTTTGGCTAATGATAGGGATTTTTTAAAGATCGATAAGAAATATAAAAGAGTATTTAACAACAACAATTATAATATCAATCTTTTAAATCCATCCTAATATTATGACTATTATTTTTTCCAGCTTAAGTTGCCGCTAGATCTCTGAAAATGAACACTATCTTAACGAGTGGCTGGATATATAATGCTGAGAAAAATTCCATCTTTAAATAATATTTACCATTTCGCTACCTTCGTTGCTTGTTTGAGGATTCATGGCTCCAATTTTGCTTAATATATATGTATGAAAAAATAAACTCTACTTAAAGTAATTTACCCAGTAATCAAAAATAGGATTTTTAACAATAGGGTATAGATCAGAATTTTACTATTGAGAGTTCTTTAAGTTTTACATAAAAACAAGCCTTTCTTTTATATTCATATTTCTCAGTAATGCCTCACAACAGATTCAAGCCCTGGTGCTTTTTCTGATTGTAGCTTTTATGTGATACTAACAAAATCTTCGTTAACCTTTTGTTAGCAAACATTTAAACTAGATAGAATCATTTGCTAACTTTAACTGCGCAGTAACGGTTTATTGCACTCTTTTCTTTCTGTCTTAAAAGATAAACAAATACGTGGAATTGTTACTTTTCATAATCATAGTAATATCAAACTTAAGATTCCTTTTATTCTGATTCAAGTAAGTTAGTTACGAAATAGGATAAAGCATATAGCTCTTTTCTTTATACTTTTACAGATAAATTTCTAAAGTTTGTCCATGCATTTCTGGAAAATTAGCTCTACATAGTATAGTAAGTGAGTGAGAAATAAAGAAGTTTAAAAAGGAAAAAAGAAACATGAAGAAGCAATTAAAAAATTGGTTTTAGCCTAATAATAATGACTTTAAGTATAAAAAGAAAAGCTGAGACTAAGCCTATTCATTTGAGCATTTAGATAGAATTAGGTAATAAATTATGAAGGATATCTAATATGCCGTTCTTGAGAAATTGTCGCTTGAAGATCTGTACTTATAATCTGCCTTGTGGATTTCTTAAGCCAGAAACGACTGAAAATATGCAAAATAATTAATAAAAGATTTTGAAAAAATATACAACGAAAGCCCTTAAAAAAATATAGAAAGGTCTACTTAAATAATCTGTTCTCAATCCTTAAATTAATTAGGCTATGAAAATTACATTAAGAAACACTTAAGAGTAGATTAAGATGGTGATTAAGAAATTGAGAAAGAATTAAATAATAATTAGATCAATAGTGAATAAAATCAAAATTTGAACTTTAATCCTTAAACTGTTTACATCTATTTAAAACATTATTATGGAATTTGCTAATGTAAATAATTAATTTAAAACATTTAACGAAGCAATGAATCTATGCAAGAATAAAACCAGCAAAAACAAAGCTAAGAAAATATAGAGGATTAAGGAGACATAAAATAATATTAATAAGCAAAAAAAGAAAATAAAAGAAAATAAAATTTAGAAAATACACAATATGATAATTCTCCTACATTTCTGATAGATGAAAACTCAGACTAATAATAAATCTATAAAAAATAAAAAAAAATTAGCTATGTAGCAAGCTAAAAATAAAGCGAAAAATAGTCATAAAAATAATATTAAGAAATTATAGGACCAAAGGAATTAAAATAAAAACATAAGGATTAAAATTTTTAAGAGGAAATATAATAAATTGAAAAAGAGCAAAGCAATTTAAGCAAAAAAATATTTCTTAAAACTTAAAATATCAAGCTAAGTGACTCAAATAATAAAAAGATAAATTTAAGAATTAAAGATAAAAAAGAAGAAATTAAAGTACCATTAGGAGAAGAGGAGAAAGATGAAAGTAATGAGTTGTTTTTCTAGTAAATTTAAACAAAGGATTAAGGAAATAAAAAAAACAAAAAAGTAAAAATAAAGAAATCTTTCTAATCAAGTCAAGATTCCAAAATAAGCTAAAGGGAAGAAGCTAAGCCTGAAAATGATAAATGAAAATTTTATTGCTACTAACAATTATATATTAATATATTTTTCTATATTAACTATTAAAATTCATAATATCCTAAATAAAAAATACATAAAAGCTATTCTAAAATTTAAAGATATAAACTTAAATTTTAACGAATACCTATTTCATTAAAAACATTAAAGAGTATAAAAGGGATATTAAAATTTTTGTAAAGGAACTTAAATAATTTAATTTATAACTAGCTTGATAATAAATCTCATTTCAATAAAAATTACCTTTAGGTTTGATTTAATGAAGGAATATAGTTATGAGTTTAAATAATAATAAATAATTAAAATTTATAAGATTAGAAGCTTATCAACAAGTAATCTATATTAAATTAAAAGGTTAAAGCGTTCTTTAATTAGAAAAATTAAAAGATAAATGCATCTCTTATTAAATAACTTGGAATCGCATATAGAAATCATTAAAATTTATCTAAAAATAACTTAAAGATCATTTAGATAAAAAATAAATGCAAAATCATAAAAATTGTTGTATAGTTGTAGAAACATTTTTTGATTTAAGTGTCCCAATAAATTTAAAATATTTATTAGTTTTGTTCAAGTAATAAAGTGTGAAGCTTATAATTTACAAAGCAATCTCTTTTAATTTAAAAAGTTAAAATATTAAGCAATTAAAAATTTTAACTATTCTCATACCATGCTTTATCCGATAAAGAGAGATATTAATATATATTCTTTTATAATATTTTTATATAATTTAAAATAAATTCTAGCTGGGAAGAAATATACCTAAATATAAGATCTCTTTTAAAGCTTTACCTAAAATATTTGAGAATTATAATTTTAGTTAGTTAAAAATAATGCAAAGATAAATAAATACATCAATAAAACTTCAGTTAGCTTATTAAATATAAAGGTATAGAAATATTTATTAAGGAAAGTTTATTTATATATATATCTATTGTTGATTTATCTACAGAAATTGAATAGAATTAAAGCAAAATAAATAAATATAAGCATATATAGATTGCTTTAATAGTTTATTTTATATTTAAGTATAACCATCTATTCTTTTATTATTAATTAATTAAGGCTTTAATTTATAGTTAGAAAAATAGTAGCATTGTGATTTGGGTCATTTAATATCTATTCATGTAAAATGATGGAAATGATAGATAAGTTAGAAATATAGCTTCATAAAATTTATTAATAAATAGAAGATCAAGGAGAGTAAAAGTTTCTTCTATTCACATCCAATAAATTGAATCAAGCTGCTTATACCTAAATACAATTTCCATAAAAAGGTAGCATTGCTGTTTTTCCAAATTTTTTAATTAGAAACAAAATCTCGATTTAATAGATATTCTTTCTTATTATCTTATTATTAGAATGCTATTAAATTTGTTTTAATAATAAATTTCTATTTTTTAGCAAGGAATATAAGATATACATCTAGCTTACAACTCATTTTAAAACTAAAGGCTTTTATTAGCCATATCCAGGTAAAAACACTTGATTTGATATTTAAAAATATATTGTAAAGATAAAATAGCTATTTTTTACGTTCATGAGAGAATAAGAAACTAAGAGTTATTATTTTATATTTAATAAATCTTTAAATATCTTCATTAAGTTTCTAGTTATAATATCTAAACAACTTTCAATTATTATACTAAATTTTAATTTTTCACATTGAATAATTAGCTGAAATATATAATTTCCATATTAAAATAAATGGAAACGTTAGCATAATTTTTTATTTTAATTTATTTATCTATACGATTATCTTCTAAATTAAATAAGGAATATTTGTATTAATTATCTATGAGCTTTTATTTATTAAATTGTATTTTATATTAAAATTTATTAATTCAAGCTTCTCATCTAGAGATATAACTATTTTACCTAAATTTAATTTATAATTATTATCTTTAATGATAAAAATAAGAAATTTACTCTTGTTTATTATTAAAGCTTTCGTAAATTAATTAAATCATAACAATTATATAATTAGAAAGACTCTACTTTAGTAATTTTTAAAGGTTTGCAATAATGATTATATAGAATGAGTCTTAATGATAAAATTTATCATTTAAATAAAATTCTAAATTTGATGTAAGCTAATTAAAAATAGCTTTCTTTGTGAATTAAATCATAATATTTTATATACTTCTAAACTTGTTATATTTATCTTCTTAATCTTTAATTATTTCATTCTTTTTCCTATTTACTTAATAATAAATAGCTATCCGAGTTTGTTTTATCTACTTTATTTCTTTATTGAAACTTAAATAAAAAACTTATTAAGATAGCTAAATAAATTTTGCAAGTGTAATAAATAACTATTTATTAAAGCTTTATAGATATAACTCTTATAGCCTTAGCTAATATTTACATATTAAATCCAAATAAAATTATTATATCTTATGAAAAGCAAGTTATCTAAATCTTTCCTTTAATACGTTCATATTGAATAACTTATTATTACTTTTTTAGAAGGTATTTAAGTAAATTAAATTAAAGTTATATATCTTAGGCTATAAGCGAAAAAGGGAAACTATAAATAAATTTTTATTGCTTAGATAATTTATCTCTTTTAAGTATATTGATGTATTAAATGGTGATGAAAACATAGTATAGCTTTTATAATTTTTAGATTTAAATTATAGAGATAGTGACTTGTCTATTTTAAAGCATAATACTTTTATATAATTTTGGCTTTAAGATATTTAAGTAAGGAAAATGATTTATATAAGGATGTATTTTGAATGTAAGATTATGAAAATAATATAAGTTTTTAAGGCTATAACTTCAGTAGACTTTATACTATTTAAATTTTATTCTTTTTATTTCGTTGAATTATCTTATTTATCTAAGGTTTTCTGAACATTTTTCTATCTTTTCGATATTACACTTCCATTTCTCCTTTTGCCCATATCTAACATATGTTTGTATGCAAGACAAGTCTTTACCTTATACTTTAATCTTTCTATACTAGTTGGATATCCTTTTAGAGAATTAGAATTTGAAGCTTCTAAAAGATATAAAATTATAGCTTTTAAAAGGGATTAGAATATTTAATAATAGAATTAGAAGAATAATCTCTTAAAAGCAGATGGAATTAGAATTCTAAAATGGCTATAAACAAATTTAGATTATTGTGCTCAAATATTAAAATTATTGGCATCATTAATAAAAAAACTACATTTTATTTAATTATCATTATGGATAGTTAAGCCTAACTAATACCATACTCTCACTATACCTACCTATTATACACTATATGCAAATGTCACTTATACAGCAATACTATCCATTTTAATTTAAACTATATATAAAGACTAAGCGGTAGATAATAGAATTATAAAGTTAAATTATCAAGGAGTGATTTTGATAGAATAAAATGTAATAAAGCATTACAATAATATAAAGCTTTATATTACATTTATAAATGATTTAGGAAATAATACATTAATCTAATATGCACAATACCTAAACTTTACTTTTTAGTTACATTTATATCTACCTTTTAATTTAGGATTTATGACAGAAATTATGTTATTTAGCTAATTTTATAAACTATTTAATCTCAAAATGGTATATGAAGCTTATTTAATTATAAAGTGCTTTTAGCTATTATATCAGCTATACAACTTAAATCATATTTGTATTTTTAGATAGCTAGCTTAAGTGTCAATGCTAGAAATATTTATAAATCCCTTTTCTTTCATAATACTATTCATGATTTTAAAAGAGTTTCCTACTTACCTTTGTAAATGTTTTAATCAAATTTTCAAGGTTTACTCTAGAAATAGAAGTTAATATCCTATTACTAAACTTTAACTATTGAAATAATTTCCTTAGTTAGTTGCGTAATTTAAGCTAATACAGCAAATACTTGAATATAAATTAGGTTATCAATATTTTATTTATAATTTAAAGATGAAGGAGACAAAAAAACGTAACAACAAAACAATTTTGCATTTGATGCCTAGCCTCTTAAATTGGAATAACTAGCTTTAATTTGGATCTAATTGACCTCTGTCTAAAAAACTGCCAAATTTGCCTAGAGGTAATTGCGAAAAAGTAGAAAAAGAGCTACTTGAATAAAGTGTTGCAGTTAAAAAGCACAACAAGAAAAGAACTGGAACTCCAATGTGCAGCCACTAGAACAGTAATGTATATGCACGTGACGTTTGCTAAAAATGCTACAATAAGTTGTATAACAAAGTTTTGAGAAAGAGTAAATACATAAGATGAACTTACCTTTCAAACAATAATTTTATTTTATCGATATTTTTGTTTCTCTTTAATATAAAAGTTAGATATATTTATCATCAAACACTAATTAAACCCACTAAACATAAAATTATAACTAAGATAAAATATTTTTAGAGAATGCAGGAACATTAATAATTAATTCAGTAATGCTCATCTAACTAAAGATCTAAAAATAGAAAATTATTTTACGATTATTTATTTTTGAAAATAATTAATTTAAATAGCAAAGCCAGGATCAAATATACTCTTAATATTTACTAGAAAATATTTAAGTAGCAAAGGACACGCTAAGCCAACAAAATAAGGTATGATATAATAATTAATCTATGATTTACTAAATACGAGTACCATATGTAATAGTCAATCAACTATTTAACCATATTTTCGCTATCGTAAGAGAAAGATTATTATTTTATTTTAAAGTTTTATTTGTTAAATTAGCTTTAAAATATATTGAATAAAGTGAGTGATTGTATAATTTAATCTATTCACTAATTTTATTTAGAAGTTATATCCTTTTTATTTGAGAACGTTGATTGTTTATACAATTAAAAATTAGTAATAAAATAGTTTAAGAATACTAATAATTTGAAGCAAGATAATTATATAATTTAAAATAGATATTAGTTCTTTTTTTAGGATTTAATTCTAAAAGTAACTAAAATAAAATAAATTCACTATTAGATCAATTGGTTTATTATATAATCATCAGTAGAAAAGATTCAATTCTAAAAGTTTGTTATAGATTTGGAATCTAAGTTTGAAAGCAAAAGCTTCATTTAGTCATAAGTAGAATATTTTTGAAATATTGATAGACTGCAAATTTAATTTTTAAGATCAAATTAATTAAAAATAATTAGAAGCTCTTAAAATTTTGCAATGCTTAAAAGCAAAATTAGTTTAGTAAATCAAAATGAAATAATTGATTATAGAAGTTTATAGTGAAGAATAATATATTGCAATATAGTTGAAGTAGAAGTTATAATATTTATCATTTATAGAAAATATTTCCTTATAATTTATAAGGTAAATATTTAAAGCCCTTATATTAAAGTATTAAATATATAGATCTAATTATCTTAAAAATTAAATGAAATACTTACCTTTTATAAAAAATATAATACCCTTTAGATTTGTTAAGTAGCGAAGGTTATAGCTAAATATATTTAAGTTTAATCTCCCGAAAATATATGAATTTAAGTTTGAAAATTCAACAGCTTTAAATAAGATAATACTTTTAAGTATTAAAGCAGGAAATATTTAATTGTTTAGCTAAGAATAATTTCAAATAAAAGAATATAATTTGTTTATATTTAGTTATTTCATTCCTTATACCTTAAAAGTCATTTAATATATATTTAAATCTTTCAAATTCGCTTTATTTAAAGTTTCATGAAGCATTTTGAATTTAAAATTATTTTGAAAATATTTGAATTAATTGTTAGTTTATTTGAATTAGAAAAGATCCGGATTTTATTTTAGTATTTAAGCCAGAGCGAAAAAAGTATAAAAACAAACATGCAATCTCAAAAGGGATAAACCACTAAAGAAGGAAAAGAAAGAAAGCAACCTGAAAGAATTGAACAAGCAATAGGACTTTGTTTTCCAGTTACTAGAATGTAAAAGTTCTTAAGAAACGAAGTAAGTGGATTTGATCGTATTAGCAAAAAAGCATCAGCTGGCTTATCAGCAGTTATGGAATATATAAACGATAGAATTTTTGAAAATGCACTTGAGCATGGAACTAGTACTGCTAAAACCGAAAACTTTAGATTAAAGTCTAGTTTAGTTGCAAAGGCAATCTAGAATGACGAAAGTCTAAAAGAAATTGCATAATGTGCACATTTCAGGGGAACAAATGATGCTTGGAAATGCGATTGGTTTGAACATTGGAAAGACCAGAAAAAAGATACTAATAGAATCAGAGCTCGTAGATTGAGAAAAGAGAAGAAAATGATGGAAGAAGAAGAAATGATGTCAAAGACAAAAGCCAAGAAGTCTGAGAAAGTAAACAAAAAGGGCAAAAAGAAATCTTCCGAGAACGAAGATGAATGAGAATCTCTTAAAAAAACTCTGTAATAATTTCTATAAAATCAATTTAAAATGTTCGATATAAAAATTTTTAGATTATGATTCTTTAGTTTTTCGTTAAATTAAATCTTAGCCCTTAATAAAGATTTTATTCTATCAAACTTATAAATAATAATTTCTCTAATTTTCAGAATAAACTTTTTTAGTTTATCAATTAATTTTACTATGCTTATTATTTGCTACTTTAAAATTTCTTCTTGCTTATCTCAGTCCAATGTTCCTTATTATTAATTATTTAAATAAATTCCCACTAAAAATATAAAAGATATTAAAATATAAGAAATTGAAATTTAATGTAAATTATAAAAAAATAGTAAAATAATTGCAATATTTTCTTTAATCTTATTCTTATAATTCAATTTTAATGAAAAATATTATAAAGCTTATGTATTATTTTTTCATATTCTAACATTTTTAATAATAATAAGCTGCTATTAAAATCATTTTAGTCTTATATCAAGATATTCTTTTAAACCTAAGTGTATTATATCCTATTTTTTTATTTTAAACACTTACTTTAATTGGGTGCTATAATTGTAAAAGCGGCTAACTAATTTTAGTTTTAATTATCTTCTTTTGATATTATTTTATTTATAACATTTTCCTAGCTCAGTTACTATATTAAATTATCCTTATTAATTACTCAGAAAATAATTATATTTCACTAGAATGAAAATAAAATTAGTTTATTCAAAAGGTTATTATTGAGTAAGATAAACTTAAAGTCAAAACAATTATTTTTAACTTTAGCCTTTTCTCTCTTTAGTTCTTTTAAATCAGTTGAGTTTAGCCCTTCTATTGTATTTATGAATTGAAGTAATTTTTATTTAATATTAAGGTTAAATTTTAAATTAAAAGCGTGAAATTTGCATAAGTTCTAATGTAATAAAAAATAAATAAAATTCACTTTAATAGATAGAGCTTAATAGAGAGCAGCTATAATTGCAAATAAATAAGCAATAGATTTAACTCTTTAATAAAATAAATACATTTTAGCTTTTAATTTAGTTTAAAGCCATTTAAGCTTAGAAATTAATTATAAACCTAAATAAAATAGCTAGGAAAACTAAAACTGTTTTAGATCTAACTTACCTTAGTCGTTAGACTATTATAGTTTTCTTGCTTTTATTCTTAGACCTTTACCCTAATGCCTCTGTTTTGATTAGATAAAATTTAGTTAATAGTTACTTTGGATATTGTAGTAATCTAAAATTTAATTAAATTTAAAATTTCTAGGTAAATTATTAGAATTCTTTTATTATCTTTCTTTAAGTAAAAAACCTATGCAAAATATCATTAACCTACGAAAGATTATATTTAGAAAATTAAAGACTGAAATATTATAAACTCTTAGTAGTCTTAATAATAAAAGTATCTAATTATATTAAGATAAAATAGGATGAAATTTAAATAAAAGCCTAGAATATTTGTGAAAGGCTTATACTTTATAAATAAGTGCTAACTTGGAATCACTTAAATGGAATTGCAAACCATTCTATATTTCTGTTTAAACTTATTTATTTAATCTTTATTATATTCTACCTCATTAATTTATTTATTGGAGTGTATATAACGATTAAAGCTTTATTCGAGTTAAAGACTTAGATTGTAGAAGCATCTTTTTAATTAGGAAATTATTTTAATTAAATTAGCTTGAAAGAACTTTTGATATAAAGCTTGAATGAGCACAAAACAAAAGAAATTAAATAGTTTTAAAAATGGCTAAAGTGAATGTGTTTTTTTCTATTTTTTTCTTAGTTTAGTTGATGTTATTAATTATTTTAGCACCCATCTAGCAAGTCTATTTTAAGGAAATAATCGAATGAGACGTAGAAGAAGTAGAAAAAATTTAAAATTAGTTTAAAAGCAGTTTTATAGAAGGATTGATGGAGATTGTTGAGCCAACTATGACATCTCGAGGAATTACAGCCATGGTTGTAATAGCATTAAGCACATGAGGCCATGCATGAGCTATATATTTAGCTTGGATAATAACTGTAAATGCCAATATTAATGTAATAGTTAAATATATATATCTGGAGCCGAGACCCTTCTGATATGAATAAATTACAATTCACAAATGTAATAGATGTACAGGAATGCCATCAGGACATATGTGAACTTATGTATCGACAGCAATTTTTCTTACTTACTATTTCTTTAAGATAGAAAAAGATACTTTTTAAAACAACTATAAGGCAAAGTCTATATGAAGTTCAATTTTAGCTCTTTTGTGACTTCTTTATGCATTCAATCGAGTGTATTTAGGAAAACACTTTATATACTAAGTACTTGCAGGAAGTTTTTATGGTAGCTTCTTTATAAGTATCATTTTAATCTTTAGAGAGTAGATAGAGAAAGCGTTTACAGGAATGGATAAATTATACGGTCCTTTGATAATTTCTCTCATCTGTGCCACGCTCCAGTTAATTTCTATTATAGAATTTTACTTGGTTGATAAAAATATAGATGAGTATTTCCTACATAGTATTAAAGAGAAATGTGGAAGTGATTATGATATACTTATTTTAGATAACTTTTACCCAGTTGGAATATTTGGAATATCATTTCTTGGAAATAAAGTATCTTTGATTCTTTTAAAAGACTAGTATCATGAGTGGTACAAGAACACGCCAGTGTGAAAGCAAATAATAAGAATTATATTTGGATGCTGCTTGGGACTACTTTTCGCATTAAAATTAATTATGCCATTAACAGGCTTATAAATTATGGATTACATGTTTAAAATGGCTATTCCTTTCGCTATGGTTAATTTTTCTTTGTTTGGTCTCTTTCCATGGGCTTGCTGTAAGTTTGGACTATGTAATAGTCTATCAAGATTTCCATTGAAAAGATAGATCGATGAAAGCAAGATATAGATGAAAGCATTTCCTCTAGAGTGAACTTTATTAAATTAAAATTTTTATATTTAAAATAAAATTTCTCTATTTATTTAGTTATTTATTTAGATAGCAAGCAATAGAAATTAACATTTTAAAGAAATATAATCAATTTTGTTAAAATAGATATAATCTTTCATATTATAAATACCGGTTTATCTTATATTTTTAATATATTTCTTTCTTATAAATCTAAAGTATATAAGTGTAGTCTTTACTTTACATATCTGATTAATGAAGGATATTTATGCATGCTAAGTGAGCTAATTGCGAAAATTTACTTTATAAACAGGAAATTTTATTATTTATCTAGCATAAAGTAAAAAACCTTAGAAATGCTTGTTTCTTGTTAGCAGGTATTTTATAAATTAGATAATATAGTTCATTGTTATATCATATTTGTTGAATAGAAAATACATTTAATTTAATTTATTTTATAGATAGTAGTCGAATATATTATTTGTTCATTTTTGATATAATAAAATGCTGTCTAAGATAGAAGATTAATATCTATAAGATAATTTAATCGAAAACTAAGAGAAGCATCCATATAATTCCGCTTCATTCTTCTCTAAAATAGCTTTCTTCTGGTTACATTCCACAATAAAAAAGGGACTTCATACCCCGTTGCAAGAAAACGATATTCCTAGCAATAGAGAGGAAGAAATGTAATGAGCAAAAAAATGAAAAAAAGAATATAAAAAATTTCATAACTTAGATATTAAATCTACCAAACAGCCAGTTATTAGAACGTTTATCAAATGCTTCAAATCAAAGCTAATATGATATTTCATCTTATCTCTGCTTAATATTACATTAAGTATGACTTATCCGTTATTTATTCCCCTTCTTTAGAAATATTTAGAAAGCGACTGAGATTTCTGAGCTGGATTTTTAATAGTTATAGGGATAATATTTTTAGGAGTTCTCAATAATTTTTTGACAGCATAGAGAAATTGAATTTCTTATCTAATACAATTTAAGCTAAGAACTGGCCTTAATTTCCAGCTTATGAGCAAATGTCTCAAATAAAATTAAACAAGTTCAAAGATAAACTAAGGAGAACTTGTAAATCATCTTCAAGTTGATGTTTAATATATCTATAAATGGATACCTTTCATCTTATACGGTCTATGCATTCCTTTACATATCATTTTAGCTTTTGCATTGATTTTTTATTTCCTTGGGAAAGCAACTTACGTAGCAATTGGTGTTACAATAGTTATAATTTTAATAAATTTAGTCCTAGGCGTATGAATATCAAAAATAGAGAAGAAAACATTGCAAGTTTAAGACATCAGAATAAAACTTACTAACTAACTGCTTACAAATATCAAAATAATAAAAATGTATGGCTGAACTCAAGGATTTGAAGAAAAAATACTAGAAGTAAGACGAAAAGAATAAAAATTATATCTAGCTTACAATTTATTATGGTCAGTAAGTATTTTTCTAAATTATGGTATTCCAGCTATACTAACAGCTAGTATTTTCTTCACTTAGATATTTATAATGGATAAATAACTAGACAGCACATCTGCTTTCATAGTCATTTCTGTAATGAATATGATATATGAAGCTGTTTATCTTCTACCTGTTGCTATTACTTTCTTTTTTGTGAGTTATGTGAGTATTAAACGAATAGAAGGCTACTTAGGTAGTCATAATATTGAAAATTTATAGAGCATAGAAGAAGTAATTTATGATGTGCATATAAAGAACACTAGTTTCTGTACTTCAAAAGATACTTAAAACTATTTTAAGAAAAAATAGCTTAGTATAGAAAATGAATTAGAGTCTAAGTATTTAATCAACTAGAGCTTTGAATAAGAAGAAAATCAGATAAATTAATTCGAGCTAAAAGATGAAGCTTAAGAAAAGGAGGATAAAGAAGTGCATAGAGATATAATACTGAAAAATATAAATATATCTATATAGAGTGGATAATTTATTGCAATTGTTGGAAAAGTTGGATCTGGAAAGACATCCCTATTAAATGCTATAATAGGAGAAATGTACTAGATTCAATTATAAGACTCAGAGTTTTATGTCAAAAGACCCTTAGCCTTATGTGGAGGACATGAATAATTTATATAATCAGGAAGTATAAGAGATAATATCACTTTTGGCAAACATTATGATGAATAGTGATATCAAAGAGTTTTAAAAATTTGTGCTCTTATTCCGGATTTGAAAATCCTTCCAGCAGGTGAAATGACAGCTATTGGTGAAAAAGGAATAAACCTTAGCGGAGGATAAAAAGCAAGAGTAGCATTAGCTAGAGCAGTATATAGTTAAGTATAGGTAATTCTCCTAGATGATCCCATAAGTTCTTTGGATATTTTTTCTGCCTAACAAATACTAAATGAATGCCTTTTAGGAGAACTTAAAACAAAAACTAGAATTTTAGTCACTCATCATCTTGATATTCTTCCTTTTGTAGACTATATATACGTAATGGATAAAGGATCGATAGTAGAACACGGAACTTTTTCTTAACTTAATAATGATGAAAATTCTTTTTATTAAAAGCATTTAGCAACAAGTGAAGAAATGACTAGATTTTTTAAAGAGGAAAAAGAATCTAAAGAAACTGCTAACTTAGCATAAATTGATCAAGATAAATTGGAAACAGAAGAAGATCGTTGTTATGGAAGAGTCAAATTTTCTGTTTATAAGAATTATTTAAGTTTTGCGGGAGGCAAATTTATCTTAATTTTGCTTTTTATAATTTTTACCCTCTGAATTATAATAAGAAGCGCTTCTGATATTTATCTATAAAGATGATCAGATGGCAAAATTGATATTAATACTAAGACAGCTATCCATATTTATATAGCTTCAACTCTAGGAGCTTGCATAATAATGTTAATAAGAACAATTACACTTACTATAGTTGGAAATAAAGCATCTTCAGAAATTCACAATTAGTAACTGAATAGAATCATAAATGCTCCAGTCAATTCATTTTTTGATGTCACTCCAGTTGGAAGAATATTAAATCGTTTATCACAAGATTAAACTAATATTGATGGTGAATTAGTTTTTACTTTAGGAGGATCCTTTGCTTAGTGTTCTCTATGTATTGGAAGCATGATTATTTGCTTTTATAGCATTCCATGAGCTGCTATTTCAATTCCAGTAATCTTATATTTTTTGAATAAAATTAAGGAAGTTTATTTAGCATGCTCCAGAGAACTGAAAAGAATGGAGAGTATAGCTCAAAGTCCATTAGTAAGTTGCTTTAGTGAAACTGTAAGTGGAGTAAAAACTATAAGAGCCTTTCAAGCTGAGGAAGCAATAAAGGATAAATTTTAAAAATTAGTAGGAAAACAAATAAAAATAAGCTTCTGTCTCAATGCTATCTAATAATGAACCAACTTATATCTATCTTTTGTTACTATGCTTATCTTAGGAATTAGCTTACTCATCATGATTACTTTAAGAGATTCTTTTAGTAAAGGAATAGTTGGTCTACTGATCGCTTACTTACTACCACTACCTGATACTCTTAGTAATACTCTTTGGCTTATTGCTGATACTGAAAATAGAATGGTTTCTGTAGAAAGGTGTTACCACTATACATAATTACAAAAGGAAAAAGAAAACGAAGAATAGAAAGTTTCAAATGATTGACCTTCAAGAGGAAGGATACAATTTAAAGAAGTTTTTATGAGATATAGACCTGAAACTCCAATAGTTTTAAATTCTGTTTCTTTCCTGATTGAAACTTAGGAAAAAATAGGAATTATAGGAAGAACTGGATCTGGAAAATCGAGTGTTTGCATTTGTCTATTTAGAATAGCAGAAATTGAGAGTGGATGTATTTTAATTGATGATGTGGATATCTCAAAGATTAGTTTATTAACGCTAAGATAAAAGCTTAACTTTATTCCTCAAGATCCAGTCATTTTCAGCGGTACTTTAAGAGAAAATTTAGATCCTTTTAAATACTATAGCGATTAATAAATTATAGAGATACTAGAGCTGACTTAGCTTAATTAAAAATTTGAAAGTGAAGAATAAATTCTCTTAAAGGAAATAAAGGAATTTGGATCCAATCTTAGTGTAGGAGAAAGATAACTAATATGTATTGGAAGGGCTATTTTGAGGAATTCCAAAATCATCGTAATGGATGAAGCTACTGCAGCAATAGATTTCAAAACTGATCAGATTATCCAGAATATAATAAAGAATAAATTTTAAGATAGAACAGTAATAACCATAGCACATAGAATAGAAACTATTTAGCATTACGATCGAATAATTGAAATGAGTAAGGGCTAAGTAGTTCAAGTTGGTACTCCAGCTGAGTTATCTGAAAAATCTAATTCATTAATGCAGTCCGTCAGACTGATAGAGTGAAACTGAGAATAACTAATAAATATTTTTAATAATTAAAATAATTCCTATACTTTTTTACCTTCTCTTAACTTTTCCATCAGACAATACAAGCATAAATAATAATATAAGCAAAACAGTAAGGCTTATTAATAAAGTTAGATAGATAAAAGATAATATAAAATATGATATCTAATAATATCTTATTTAATTAAATAGAATAGAATATATAAAAATATAGAGCTATCTTACAATCAAATAATTAAGTTATTTAAATTAAATTAAATGTATGCCTAATTATTTAAATAAAAAAGTTTTATTTACATTTATCCTTTACTCAATTAGTTTTATTATGTTCAATTAATTTTTTTATTTCTTCTTCATAAATTTGCTTTTAGTTTTAAATTTCATCTATCAGTCTTTTTAGTTTTCTTAAATCTTTTTATATTTATTCATATTTTATTTTCAAGTTTATTTACAATTAAGTTCAGATATTTCAATTTTTTCAAGTTTTTTTCCGCAAAATTGCTTATTTGCAGTTGATCATACTCTAATAAATTTTTAAATTTATCTATATAGCTTTTACCTTCTTCTTAATTTATTATATTAATTAGGTGATTTAAATTTAAACTTATAAAGAGTTAATTTAGTTAATGATGTATGCTATGCTTTTATTTTATAAATTTACTCTTATTTTATTAGTGTTTTGAGATAATAAGCTATTAGCTAATTCCGCTATATAATTTTAATTTAAATAAAGGATAAACTTTATAATTGTAAAATGATTAGGCATATCTATGAAGGCTAAATAAAGACTAGCTAATTGAAGATAATTATGTTTCAGCTTATTAAGCCTTTTATAATTTAAATACTTATCTAAATCTTAGTCTCTTTAAATTAAGAAATAAAAGAGACCAAAAACTAAAAATTATTCCTTTTAATATGAATCTTCTAAAGAAACTATTAGCTAATGTTTTAATTAACCTTTAAATTAATTACTTTGAGAAAGCTTTTAGATAGAATTATTATTTAAGCTACACATCTCTTATTAAACCTAATTCTTTGTATGCATGCATTTAAACTTATCAAATAAAGAAGCATAAGTTTAAGTAAATAAATAAACTAAGAAGATTATAATTATGATTGCTCCATTTTAATAATCGCCTAATTTATAATAATTGCTTTAATTTATTTAAGAAGTAGAAATTCCTATGCTTTAAATTACAGATGCTGATTATTAAATTAAATTAAAAAGTTTAAATTGGAGTTTAGTGAACTTGGAGGACTTTCAACCTCGTGTTCACAGGACCAGTTTGATAACCTGGCTGGAACCAGCTCCCTTCAGAACTCTTTCTTCAGTCGCCTTGGATTGTGTACCACTTCGGTTTGTAGATTTAACCTCCTGACGGATAAAATTAGTTACAGAATTATCATCTAATCTTATCCTAATATTAGAACTATTATTTTTCTTATTATTTTCTATCCCAGTACTATTATTTAATTAATTTCAATTTCTAACATTGTCTATATTTATGTCCAGTTTGTTTGCATACAAAACATCTTGGTTTATTCCTAATTCATTTCTTGTCTGGACTCCTCGGTAAAATAGTAGCTCCTTCTATGTCCATTGAATCTTGAATTGTCCTAACTTTGAATTCCTACTACTGTTGCTACTTGCTGTTCTCTTCGAGCACAGTTGTTCTCTGCTGCAGCAATCCCATTTCCCTGAAGAAAGTGTTTTGCTCTCGATCGTAGACTTCCCAGAAGCTTTCTTTCCATTCCTTGAGCTCAGTAACTTGATTTTTTAGAGCTCTATTCTCTAATCGTAGCCTCTTTACTTCCTCCTTCAGGTCAGCGAATGCGACTAAAATTTATGCCTGTTCTTCCTGAAACTATGGCATAGCAAACTCTCGCACGGCTGCTGCTTCTTGCGTCTCCAGCACCTTTCTAGGCCCTTCCTCTTCCGTCGGTGTCATCAGGGTAGCCTTTTGGCGCTTTTGTCCCATCTTTTAGTTGGTCTGGAAGTTCCTAGTTGAGTCTATTATTCTTGAAGTTTTTGAGAAGAAGATTATTTCTAGGAAGAAGATGTGTGAGTTAAAGATGAGAGTTCTTACTTTCTCTCCCCTTTTTAGGAGGTGGTATAAAAGCCTTTCTTGAACCCTTCTACCATTTTTATTTTTTTACAGATGCTGATTTAATTGCAAATATAATTTTTACATTCTTTTATACAAAGATTCTGGTTCTTCAAATAAATTGGAGTTGTTAAATCTTTCTTTATTGATTCAAAGTAAGTTATTCAAAATTTTAAATTTACTTAGATTAATAACTATTGAATGGTATTCCATCACAATAAATAAATTGGATTTTTCTATAGAAAGTATTAAGTGTAAAAAGCATTAAACTCAATCAAACTACTTGATTTAAGATTCAGCAAGCAGTCTCAATATAAAAAGCTGAATCAAAAGTTTTAGAACTGCAAATATAATAATAATAATTAAAATTATAGATACAAGTTCATTAAGGCTGCTTAAAGTTATTACTAACTGTTTTTTATTCAAACTTAATAAATTACTAAATAATAAATGAAAAGATGGTGGGAGCTGAGAATGACCTTCGTGACTAAACTTCTGGTTTTATGGGTAGGAACAAGTTCCTTTCCTGTCGCTGAGAAAGTCCCTGGCAGAGTCATTTTCTGAAGGGAGCGCTGTCTTTGAGATTATCCGCTCTTGGTAGGGGCTTGAAGCCTAGCTGCTTATAGCGATGGAGCTCCTTAGCAGCTGTGCCTGAAGCACAACAGGATATCCCCGTTATTCCGTACAAAGAGAGCGTCGAGTGGTGCAATCGGAAAGGAGTTTCTGATCCAAAAACTTTTTTAGTTGAAATTAATTAATTAAATTACTAAATAATCTCAGGATAAAATATAAAATAGTTAACTTTTATTTTAATTAAATTAATAAAAAGAAAACTAAGCTGTAATAGATAGAAGCTTTATAATTTATTAATAATCTTTTAGGCTATCCTTATTATTAAATATTATATATATTAAAAAATGGTTACCTTCAAGAAGGGTTTTTACACCGCCTCCTCAATGTTGGAGAGACCTGAAACATTTTCTTCTACCACGTCTTCGCTTTAATTAGTTCAACCTTTTTTATTACGAATGGAAACCAGACTTATAACCCAAGCTCCTCAGACTACACGGAACCATTTTCACTGATTAAAGAAGCACGATACAATCATACACTCAACGGAAAAAGGATATCGATATATCTATGATTGGACGGATTTCCCTAAAAGGAAGGGCATAAAATAAGAAAGGAATTAAGTGGTAAAAAAAGTCACAATCTAAGCTTTAATTTAATAAAAGAATTAAAAACTATCTTAGCCAACGTCCCTGAAGACTAATGGTAAGAGTCTACTAAAATACCTATGATGATCTATCAGATATGGTGATCGCAGTTTATTTTAGCCACTATTTGGAAAATAGTGATTTATTAGAGAAAAAGGCCATAGACTAAGAAGTAATACAAGTGTTTAGAAATCAAATATGGAGCGAGTAAAGACAAGCAGTGGCCAAATTCATCGTCAAATAAAACAGAATAGTTTATTTAATATTCGACAATGAAGAAAGATACTAGTAATTCGCTAAATTTTGAGAATGAACACTCAAAGGCGTTAGAATTCCTATCTAAGCAAGAAACTAGATGGAATACTTTGACATTCATAACTTCAAATTTACTTCATAATAAACTAATACTCAAACACGAATGAAGGAAGTAATGGAAGTAATGAGACAATACGGAAAATCTAGAGGAGTGGTATAGCATACATACCCAAAAACTACAAGGCTAGCAGGTAGCAGTCTAGTGTACTTATATTTAAAAGATATAGACGAAGCAAAGAGGATACCAGAAGTAATAGACCTGAACGGAAACAAAATGAGAATAGTATCCAATAAATTCTATCTGCTGTCTATGCAAATTGAAAGGGTAAACAGATTAACGATACAGAAGGGTGGAAGCAGCAAAAAGGAAAAAACTACATACAAGAGAATTAGAGATGCTTGAAGGAGAAGTTAAATTAGCAATAATTAACCAGAATCAAAAGCAAATCAAGCAAATAAGAGGATAATTGAAGAAGGAGAGTAAATGATTATTGAGGAAAGAAGGGAAGAAGAGAAGGAAATAAAACCAGGAGAATAGGAAAATAATTAAAAAAACTAAACAATTAAATAATAAAAAGTATTTTATGCTAAATGAATAAATAAGAATTATTTTTCATCAAAATGGAATTGGACATATGTAAGACAGAGGGATAGAGAAATGTGCAAATAATTAAATAAAATAGAAAACAATCAACTAAATAATAAGATATACCATAAAGCAAATTAGAGAAAAGGATAGGATAAGTGATAGTAAAAAAGCTAAACTATAACAAGAAATAAGAAAAAAACAAAATAGCATAATTTAGTAAGTAGGAAAAGCATTAATTAAGAAAAATAACAAAAAGAAATAGAACAAGTTCAAGAAGAAAAATAATATAATGCAAGAAAAAGTGAGAAGTAAGAAGCAAACTGAAACAAACTTCAATTAGAATTTAACTATACTAAGAAACAAAAAAACAAAAGAGAGCAATTACTCAACAACAATTAATAGGAAAAGGCAAAAGAAGAAGAATAGAATAGATAAGAAGAAGGAAAAGATAGATAGTAAGTAAAAAAATATAAAAAAGGGAAATAACAATAATGAAGAGAATATGGAAGCAGAGAATGATAGATAAGATGAAAGGTAAATGGAGTAGGAAGATGAATAAAAAGAAGAAAGTGATGAAGAGGAAGCAGAGGAGATGGGTGAAAAAGAAGAATAAGAATAAATCATAAAAATAGGGCAGCAAATGTTAGGGGAGTAAGAAGTGCAAAAGAGGCACTAGCCAAATTCATGACTCAAAAAAGTATTCACATAATGGTAATATAAGAGATTTAGATTGAAGACTAAAAAAATATGTGTAATATAGCAGGAAATAAAAACTTAATAAATATGGGGTCAAAAAAAGAAAAAGGAGTAGCATTCTATATAAGAAACGACATATGTAAGGAGATCAAAGAAATATAGAATTAAGTCAACCAAATGACGCTTTTTGGAGGAGTGAGAGTGATGGCCATTGAAATAAGGAGAAAACTGGCAGGTTTAAATATATATGCACCTGTGGCAAATGAAAACTATTATATGAGCCATTCTATAACTTAGTGAATGAATTCAAACTAAAAGCAAAAGAAAAAGGATTTAATGTAATGATCATAGGAGATTGAAATGCGCACATAGATTTATGAAAACCAAAGAAAACAAATTCAGCTGGTAAGAGAATGCTACAGTTCATGGAGCAGAATAATTTAATATGCCTTGATCCAATTTTAATAGGTACTTTTGTTCACTAAAACAATGAATATAAAATAGATTATTTTTTAATTGAAGAGATAATGAGAGAAAAGGTGATAAAAAGTGATTTGAATTACTCACACGTAATAGGGGATCACAGACTTGGTATGTTATAGATAAAGATTGGTAAAGAAGTTAAAAAATCATAAAAGATAGCAAAAATAAATTACCTACTATTAAAGAAAAAAAGAGATATAAGAAAAATTTGAAAGAATTATACAAGAAAATATCTAAGAAGAAGAAATTGAAAGCCTAAACGGCACGTAAATTTAAAAATGATGAAAGAAAAAGATATAAGAAGGAGTTTAAATAGTATGTGGAAAATTCAATACATAAAATTCTAAGATATATAAATATTCAGAAACAACAAAATAGTGTAATAAAATCTTTAGAAAATGCAGCAAACAATTAAAATAAAGGGTAAAGAACAGAGAACAAATAAATGAAAATCAATAAATTGAGAATCAAAGAGAATACCAAAGAGTAAGATAAGAATACATTTAATCAAGAAAAAAAGATAAAAGAAACTAACTAAACCTATTTATGGACAATGTAAATAAAGGAAGTCTAACAGATATGTGGAAGAAACTAAAAAGCTTACTTAATAGAAAAAATAATTAATGAGTACCCTTATTAAAAGAAGATGTTAATACTTTCAGGGATGAATGGTAGAAACTGTATGAAGATGGCGATAATACGCTACCAACTAAATTCTTAAACAAGAGATAAATAGTGGTAAACGAATATGAAATTTGAGAAATCATCAACTAATTGGCGAAATGAAAAGCAGCAGGACCTGATGAAATACAAGTAGGAACAATTTTAGTTGGTGGGAAAAAATTAATAGACGTAACTTGCAAAATGATAGCTAAGATGATTAAGAGGGAGTAATACCTTATGAGATGAAAAAAAATACATAATATTTATATACAAAAAAGGAGGATAGATGAACCCGATGAACTATAAACTAATCTCTTTATTGAACCATGCTTTAAAAATTGTAGACGCATGAATTTTCTAGCAATTGTAAGGATATCTTCATAATGATGAAAGCGAATACTAATATGGTTTCAAAAAAAGAAAATCATGCGCACTATGAATCTTCAATCTAAGAACAGTATAGAAATGGTCAATGCGAAACAAAAAAGATGTTTTTGTGATATTTTTTGATATTAAGAAAGCTTATAACTTGGTGCAAAGAAAGGATATATGATAAATCCCAACAATCTAAAAATACCGGAGTTGATAATTATACTTCTAGTAAACTTCTACTGTGAAGAAGAAATTAAACTTAAAATCAATGAATAAATAGCAAAATCATTCGCGACAAATAAAGGGCTAAAACAGGAAAGCATAACGTCGCCAAGACTATTTAACTTGATAATAGCAAGACTTCTCCATAGTTTGGAAGATTAAAAGCCAGGAATCACGATAGACTATAAAAACGAAGAGGGATGAACATAAGAAATATATGCAGGATGTTTTGCATACGAAGATGACCTAGCCTTAATAAGCGAATGGAAATAATTAGAGGAAGTAATCGAAAATTTAACTTAATGGGCAGAAAAGTTCAAATTGGAAATTGCAGATAAAACAAAATGAATGATATAAAAATCAGCAGAAAACAGTAACTGAGAAAATATTGGAAATTTAATCAAGGTTGAAATTTAAGGATCGAAAGAGTAACGACCTTTTAGTACTGAGGCCCTATAATAGAAGAGAACATCAGCTTTGAAGAACACATGGAGAACAGACTAGAAGCAGCATAAAAAATGTAAACATGATCATTGAGAAAAATAACAATGAATAATGAATTAACACCATATAATACAGGAATAATGATAAAAACCTTCGTAAGCTCGGTTTTCAGTTACGAGACAGAAGTGATCCCATATTGCGAATAATTTTTAGGAAAATAAGTGATGGAGTAATAAGAAGCAATATAGAGAAGATCTTTACGAAAATGCATAGATACCCCTTTTTAAGTGCAAAAGGAGATGTTAGAACAAGAATTGCAGTTTATGAAATTCAAACATTACATATGACAAAAAACGTTGAGATTAAGAGTCAAACTAACAGGAAACAAAGGAAAAACAGTAGAAGGATTATTTTTAACGTAAGTAAAGAAGAGAATTTTATATTTGAATAATATTGCACAGCAATAAAATTATAATTAAAAATTGAAGATAAAGAAATATTTATAGATGATGGTAATAGAAAGTAAAAAGGAAAGAAAAACATTAATCGTGCAATATAAGAATATAGAGTATACGTAGAAGATAGAGAAAGGATGGAGTAAATGATAACAACATTACAATATAGAAAAACATGATTTGATGAATATGTAGTAGGACCACCCAACTACATGAGATATAATAAAAATAGAAAAGAAGAAATATGCTACCTATTTAGAATGGGAACGAAGTGTAATGGGAGCTAGGATTGCTTTAAAGAAACACATCTTGATATGACAAGTCAATGCCCTTTCTGTAACAATGCAAGAGAAAATGAAAGGCATATCATAGAAAACTGTTCAGAATACAAAGGAGGAAGATAAATAAATAAATTTGATTATAGAGTGCGTAGCACTCTCGTTGGCGCGCAGCTCTTTAAAAAAATGTTTCATACTGACAAGAATGTTTGCTACTGATAAAATTATCAGATACTGATAAACTTTGTTCAATACTGGTATAATTATTCAGTACTGATAAAAATGTTCAATACTGATATAATTTAAGAATACTCGTAATCTTTAATACTTGTTGGAGGTCCAAGGACATGGCAGGATTGTGTCTCATTGCATCACCAAAGCAGAGGAAACATGTGTCAATCATGGGTACTTAAATTCCCCACCTCTGATGAAGCTCGCAATATTATTTCTTTTTAGTTCCAGAATTAAAAATAAACAAAGCCAAGCCAGTGTCGAAGGTCTAAGAATCTTATGTCTCGAGGCCAAACCAAAGCAGAGGAAGACATAAAGTCGATTATAGGTACTTAACTTCCCCAACCTCTGATGAAGATGACCTTGTTGTTCACCTTCGAACAACTATGGCGGTTTTAAAAAAATAATATAATAATTTATCTGAAATGTTAGAGCAATAGGAGTAGAGAGATGGGTAATGGAACTATTTGATATGTTATGAGGTACGTCCAAATTCGAGAAATTCATTAGAAACTAAGAAGAGCTAAAACTGACTTGACAATAAAAGATTATATCAAAAAAATATTGAAAAAAGGAAAAGAAGATACATAGAAAAGAAAATAGAATAAAAAAAGAAATAGGAAAAGACTATAGAGCAGGAAAAGGATAATTTTTATGAGTGTATAAAAGCTTGATCAAGAAGAAAATAATTAGAAATGAAAATTAGTAAGATATATAAGGAAAAATAAATTAAGCTTGCAATAAAGATCTAATAAAGCGTAGATAGATAGAAGACAGAAGAAAAAGAGATAATATAGAGGAAAATAAGGAAGATATGTAACTAATAAAAGAAGAATTTCTATTATCTGAAGGCTTACTTGAAGAAACGGACATATATTGAGATATGGAAAGAGCTGCGCACCAACTAGGTGCTACGAGCTCTATAATCAAATTTATTTATTTATTTAAGTCATATCTATATTTATAAATTTTATTAATATTATATTTAGTAATAATTTAAATTTTTACAATAAGTTAGAAGATAAAATTATTATAATTTCTATCATTAATCATTAAAATAACTGTTCACCTTTCGGCTTAATAAAATTTTAAATATATAAAATCTACGTTCCTGAATGTTCTGTCTTTGCACTGCACTTTTTCCTTGACTTCTCTCTTTTATATAATCTGAGCTGAGATTTTTTTTTCTAGATTTTCCCATTTCTCGATGGGAAGAATTTTGTCGCTGTTATTTCAGTTGCTATTAGTTATCATTCCTTCTTATTTATTTCTATTGCTACATTTCTGTCATAAATGTCAATTGCTGTTGAAAATATAGCATCTTTTTCTTGCTCTAGGAAATTTCTTTTCCTGTTTCTCTATTTCCATTGGAGTTCCTTATGAAGGCTTCTACAGATTTTCTTCTATTAATTTGGGTATTGAATCTAATTTTACTCAGTTTTTCTCGTTTTACTCTTGCATTATTCAAATATCATTCTCTAAATTTGCAATTTGCTCATAAACTCCGACTTTAGCTCTTCTGTCTAGTATATGAACTTCAAATAATCTTCATGATTTATCAAATCTTAACTTAATGCAAACATCTCTTCCTTCTGGAAGTTTAATCTTCTTCGAGTTTTTTTATATTTCTAACAAATTGATAAATCAGCTGTTTCATCTACTAAGAGTCCATTTATTCTATTTCAGTATTGTCTAAATCAAATATAATAGGATTTAAATTGAATTATCATACTTTACCTTCTTCTTTTATTTTTTATTTTTTCGTTGTTATTTTTATCGATTCAGATGAGTGGTCTCTTTTTTCAATTTTCCATGGAGGTGTTGATAGCTGTGTTAACTTTTCTGTTCTGAATTTTTATCTCAGTTCTTGCTTGTCCTTGAATGAAGAGATCCGCTTTATTTTAATTTATAGGAGTTAGTATTTTTTATAAGTTCTCCTAATCTATTAGTTAGTTCTAGCTATTTTCATTAAGAAGAGCGTTAAGTTGAAGAAGTTGTGGTGAGAATATGTGTTTCTGGTATACTCTCCTGTTCTGAGGAGGTGGTAAAAAAACCCTTCCTGAAGCCAGCCATTTTATATTATATATAACTTCTATCATATAACTAAATTTACTTAGCTATTAAAAAAAATTATATTATAGAGTGCGTAGAACCACAATGGCGCGTCTCTTTTTAGAATGTTACTAGAATTCATTTTCCTCCAATAAACCACTTGGCAGAATATATTCTTCACATATGTCCTCAAATTCTTGATTCATTTTTTCTTCTTATTCTTGTTAGATCTTGCTCTCTGCTTATCTCCTTTTAATTATTCCTTGTTATCGTGCAATCTAAACTTTTTCTTTCATTTGTTCTGTATTTCTTACGTGTATCTTTTTTTATATAGAAGATTTTTATATACTCATAAAAATTATTTCTTACCAGCTTTATAATACTACCTATTTCTTTTTATCAAACAATCTTCTTTTCTTAATATCTCTTTTTTCTTTATTCTAAAAAGTGTTTTATAAAATCTTTTACTATTAAGTCTACTTATATTCTCTTTTCTACTACCTGTAATCTAATATATCTTTCGAATTTGGCTGCTCCTCAAATAATATCAAATAGTTTTATTCCCTTGAAGTTTACAATTATGTCTTTTAAGCTATTTTAGCATTTTTTTCTTCCTTCTTTGTATTCTACACATTTTTCTATTATGTGATATTCATCTTCCTTTGTGTTGTTGCATAGTGGATATTCGCTTTTAAATGCTAGATGTCTTTCTTTTAAGCAGTCCTAGCTCCTATTACATCTTGTCTTTAGTCTAAAAATATAGCATATTTCTTCTTTCCTGCTCTTGTTATATCTTATATAGTTTGAAGGGCCTTTTAAAAGTTCATCAAATAAATACATTCTGTATATCCAGGCTATTTTCATTTTTTCCATCCTTCATCTGTCTTCCAAATAAACTCTATGCTCTCAAATTGCACGGCATATATTCTATTTCGCTCTATTATATTAACCATCTTCTGTTTGAATATCTACATCCTTGATTTTCGGTTCTGATTTTATTATAGTGTAGTATTGTTCAAATATAAAATTTTCTTAGATATTTAGCTCGAACAAAACTCCGTCCAATTTTTGCCTTTGTTATACATTAATTTGCTCATAATTCTTAGATTTTTTTATCATAGATAATGTTTAAATTTTATGAACTACAATTCGTGTTCAAGCATCTCATTTTATACGCAAAAAGGTGCATCAATTATGGCTCTCAATGATCTTCTTTGAAGACACTCCAATTGTTCCATTATTTGTTTTCCTACAAATTGTTCGCAATACGGAAGGACTTCCGTGCCATAACTGAAAATTCCATTTACAAAGACTTTTATCATTATTTATGCATTGTATAGCGTTATTCCTTTGTTTATTGTTATTTTTCCCATTGCTCATGATTGCATCTTTTGAGCCGCTTCTAATCTGTTCGCCATGTGTTTTATAAAGCTAATACTTTCTCCTATGATATGTCCCAAATACTAACCCTTTCTACTTGCAATAATCTAATAGTCATTGTGTTACCAATATTTCACCTTCTTTATTGTCTTCTGCTTACCATAACATTCATTTGGTCTTGTTTGCTATCTACAGTTTAAATCTATCTTCTCAAATAATTAATTCTTTAATTACATCTTCCTACTATTCTACTTCGCCCACTATGGCTAGATCATTCGCATACGCAAAACACCCTGCATATATATCTTATAAATATCCTGACTAATTTCTTTACTTTATATTAACTCCAAGTCTTTCTCTTTCTAGTGTGTATAACAATTTTGCCATTATTAAGTTAAATAATTAAGGTGAAGATATTCTATCTTATTTAACACCTTTGCTTGTAAAGAAAGCTTCGATATTATATCATTGATCTTTAAAAAAATTTCTTCGTCTTAAATAAATAAATTTGATTATAGAGCGCGTAGCACCTCGTTAGTACGCAGCTCTTCTTAATAAAAACTTGCCATTAGTCTTATTATTTCCTCCGGTACCATAAATTCATTTAATATTTATCATATGTCTCTTCCTTGCTCTGAGTAATAAGCTTTCTAGATATCTACGAAAAAGACTACCGCAATTCTTTCATTTTTTATTAGATATTTTTATACCGTCCTCAGATTTAAAATTTATAGGGCACATGACTTACCAGTTTTAAAACCATATTGATATTCGCTTTCATTTTTATATAAATATCCTTGCATTTACTATAGTATCCATCTATCTATAATTTTTATACAGTGATTTAAAGGGAAATTGGTCTATAGTTTAGAGAGTTCATCTATCCCCTCTTTTTATATAATAATATTATATATTGTTATTTCATTTCTTTTGGGATTACACCTTCTTCTAAAATCTACGCTATCATTTTGCTTGTAATATCAATTAGCTTTTATCCGCCTATCATAATCGTTCCATTTTGGATCTCATCTGGGCCAGCAGCTTTCCATTTGGATGTTTATTTTAGGCTTTCCTAGATTTCATGTTCGTACACCTTTATTTTATTTTTAAAAACCGTAGGTAAATTATTGTCTCCTTCTTCATATAGTTTTCTTCAGTCGTTTCTAAATCTTTATACATCCTCTTTTGTTAGTGGTGCTCATTGTATTTACTTCCTATTAAATAGATTTTTTAGATTTTTCCTCATTACAGTTAAGCTTTCTTTATTTATATTATCCATAAATAAATTAAATTAGTTCTTTTAATCTTTTTTCTTGCCTTAATGAATTCTTTTCTTGATCTTTAGTATTCATTATATATTTCTCTTTCTATTCCTTCACCGAATTTACTACCATTCTTTACCATTTTTTTTACTTATTTGCTATATTTTTTAAAGTATATTCTTTTCTATTTTGTTAATTTTGAGTATTGTAACTTAATTCTATTTTCTTTTTTCATTCCACATATCCTTTTTACACCTTCCTGGATTTAACTTTTTCATCATTCATACATTTATTCTCCATTTATATTAACTGTTTCTTCATTGTGTACATTTTCTTATATATATCTTTCAAACCTTTCCTCAAAGTTCTTTTCTTTTAGTAGTTGGTAATTTATTTTTGTTGTTTACAAATGTTGACCTGTTTCCTTTCCAATCCTTATTTATATGATACCAGGTCTATGGTCTCCTATTACATATGAGTAGTAAAAATTACTCTTAATTATATTTCCTATGATTGAACCTTCAAATCGAAATAATCAATTTTGTATTTTTTTTGGAAGATATAATTTCCTAAATTAACTGGATCTATACATACCAAGTTATTTTATTACATAAATTAGAGTATCTTTCTTCCTGCTGAACTTGTCTGTCTTGGAAATCATTTTTCAAAGTGAACATTTCAGTTTCCTATAATTATTATTTTAAGGCCTTTTTATTTTGATTTTAGGCATAGTGAATATAATAAATTAAAAAAGCTTCATATTAATCATTATCGTTTGTTACTTGTGCATATATATTAATTATTGCCATTTTTTTCATAACTTCAATGGCTATCACATGAGTCCACCAAATAACATAGTTTGATTCATCTCGTTTTCTATTTCTTTTACCTCATTGCTTATTTCATTTTTAATATAAAAGCTACCCTTTCCCTATTTTAGAACCAACTTTAACTAAACTTTTGAATTCTGCTTTCTGCACATGTCATTTTGGTTTTCAATCTACATTTCTTATATAGCCCTAATGTGTATTTTTTTATGTTTCATAAAATTAGCTAATGTATTTTTTGTACCTCTGACACCTCTTACATTTGCTGTGCCTATTTTTATTGTTAGTTGATCAGGAACATCCTTGTTTATCGGTGCTAACAAATTTTCCTTCAGAATAAATTTTTCTACTTCTTGCACGTTTTCTTGAATTTGCTATGCAGTTATATTATCGGTCTTTTTACTCTATATATTTTAGTTAATGCTTATTATTTCCATTTATTTCATTTTCTCACTCTTATCTTGCTTATTGCTCTTTACTTAATTAGCTTTTCCCAGGATTAACATGTTTTAATTAATTTCCTTTATTGTTTGAGAGATTTATAATACTATCTTAATTTGTTGTATCCTTTCTTTACCATTTATCATATCAATTTTAAGTGTTTATCTAAACTTTATATTAATTCCTTTCTAACTTACTCAAACCTCTCAACACTTCTTTTTCTCTTCATTTCATATATATTCAGTTCTAGTTTTAAGAGAAGTAGTATTTTTAAGTTTTTTGGGAGTAAAAAGTTTTTTACATTAGTTTAGCTTAATTTTTAAGAGCCTTTTTTAAGTTTCCTTTTCAGAAATTTCTCTAATCTTCTTTAAATTCTTCTATGATCATTTTGTCTTCAACCTCTTCTGTCATTTTTTCTTCCTACATCTTTTCAGCTCTGGGCTGGTTTAGTACTAGGTTTAATTCACTTTTTTGAGACTCCAATTCCTTTAAGTAAATTTTCTTTTCCTTGGCTGCTTCAACTCTCCTACATTATGTGTCCATATGTCCTTTCTTTTTAAATTGGTTGCAGTTATAGTTTTCTGGGTGTATCAACCTCATTTTCATTCCATACAGGTCTATCTTTTCTGGGATTTTGTAGGCTTCTTCGATATTCCATAAATCTACGTATATTATGCATCTGCCTGTTAGAATCGTTGTGTTTGGGTAGGTGTGAATTAGATCACCTTTGATTTAACCGAATTAATTTAGGGTCTCCTTCACTTCCTATAAATTTGAAAACTCGTTCAGATTAAATTAAATTTGGTAATTATGTATATCGTAATATTCCGTCATATCTTTAGCTACTATTGGTATTACAGCACCTTAATTTCATTCTCTATTACTTGAAAAGTGTTTATAATTTTCTGTGTCATTAAATACAACATATACTATTCCATTGGCCTTGGCAGAAAATTTGGCCACAGCTTAGCCATATTACTTCCATATTCAGTCCCGTAGGTCCTTTATCGCCTCCTATTCCCCTATGTTCTTACCATCTCATCCTATATTCTAAATAGTGATTAAAGTAAATTCACGCTACCATATCCGATAGGTTATTATATGCGTTTTCATAATCTCTGGTGATTTGTTCTTTGGGTACTAGAGCTTACAGTTTTTCTTTATTTCGATGTTCAATAATGTCTTATATCTAGTTTTTCTTTTGTCATTTGTAACCTTAATTTTCGTTTTTCCTGTACTTTTATAGAATACTAGCCCTTAAAGAATTTGAATAAAAGAATTTAGTTTCGGAAGCTTTGGACGTTCCAGGTGCACAACGTCCAGTGTGCGCTGAAAGTCAAGTTGGTTCGAAATAACCCGCAAGCAATGTGTGTTTGCCTAGCTTCCATAATAAAAAAATTATATATAAATAAAAGATTGAAAAAATAAAATGGAAAGAGTTAGATATAATTTTTAATAAGAATTCTCATATGAACAAGTAGATAAAGAATAAAGCTTAAATTAAATATCATATTGGTCGCTAATTCTAATTTTGGTTGTGCTAAATACTTTTCTTTATTCTGAAGCTCCTTCTTTATACATGTGCTTGCCTATATAAAATTTTTTAAAAAAAAGTTAAAAAACTTTGTTAAAGCCTTAGTAGTCAGCCATCTGACCTATTCTATCAGCTTGTCTCTATCAGTTTGTCTTGAATTCCTACTAGGCTTAGTTAGGCGGTGTAGCACTTCATTAGTGCACCATCCTTTAATATTCGGAATAGTTTTGGTCTTGCACTTAGCGTTCCTAATTATTTATCTACGGATTAAGATTTGAATTAAAGAATTTTTTTCTATAAATGTTTCCGCTTTATGTTGGATATATCTTAAATGTTTTCTAAAAATATCTTATTTATTCTTTCTTTAAATTTCGCTTAGTTAGTAGCAGTATTTTCATTGGTGTTATTTATTGCACACGTAGCATTTTATTCTTCTTTTAAACTATTATTCCTGTAACACTTATTTAATTTAAATTTACTACTTATTTTAAATAAACGTTTACTGTTTATTTTAATTTGAGGCTTCATTTTCTATTTCCATAGGATCTGATTAATTCTGTTAAAACGAAAATGGCGTAACCTGAATTTATTATTAAATTTAAAGAATTCTTTGTTCCAGTTTGTTTTCTATTTCTTATGATTATTAATATTGTTTCTCAAGTAAAGACGTTATTAGTTTTTCTAATTTTTCTACTTTATCAGTGAGGTATCTATTTTTAAACATAAACTCTTTTAATGACTTAGATAATATTTCTATTTGAGTTTGTGTCGGAAGTTTTTTTAATTCTGGATTTCCAAGTGGTTAATATTCGTCATATCAATCATATTTCTCACTTTCACTCATCGTAATTATTTCGCTTTTTTATTTTTTAGAGAATTTTCCTGTTTAAATGTTTTGTTCAAAGTTCTGTTATCTCTTAGAAGCTATTTTATATAGTAAGCCTGAAGTCTTCAGCTAAGTCTATTTTATCCTTTAAATATGAAATATTAGCGATTCAATTAGACTACATATCAAATGCTAAGATTTGCAAATTTCTTAGTTGTTTGGCTATCAATGAGATTGCTTGTTTTTAAGCACATTAATTATAATTAATTAGAATGTTCCTTAAAAAAATGAAACCCGGGTTTTTTACTAAATAGATATAGATTGGTAAAAATTAAGAAGAACCAGAAGGGAACAAATAGAAATTAGTAAAGCCAAGAAAAAGAATGAGTTCTCCTTCAAAATAAGAAACTAAAATTTAATAAGATTTTTAAGAAACTATACAACAAGAAGTATCAGAATTCAACATTTAACAATAGATAAGTTATGAACAACTTATAAAGGTGGTGCTTAACCTCAAAAAAGAAGTTAAAAAGCTTCGAAAGGAGAACGCCAAGCTGACAGAATTAGTGACTGGAGGACTCTAATATTCTATTGGCCTAAGACTGAACAACCAGGAACGAGAATTCAGCGCGCTCTGAAACTATCAACGTGAACAGCTGAGCCAGACAAACTCTCAAGTCTAAAGATTATAGACTAAAATTAACAGCTTGAAAACATTCTTCAAAGTTAAAACATTAATTCCCAACTTAAAAACATGGAAATAGAAAAAGAATACAATGAATAATCATAGTGAAAAATGAACATAAGGAAAAGGAAACGTTACTTCTACTGTAGTAACTAATAACATTTATATAGAAATTGCTGAAAATTCTTAAAATTTTAAAAAAATTATTGAATTAGGAAAAAAGAAAAAGATAGCAACTTTATTGCAATCAAGAAAGATAAATCTATAGAAGAAAAGAAAATTAACAACTGCTGTGAATATATTAAACAGCAACTTAAAAAAGAAAACTTTATGATATTCAAGAGCGACCTTCTCACAAATTTATAAACTTCTTTGAACAGCGTTCATGAACTACTGCAAAACTATTTTTAATTATTTAATTAATTAATTAAAATGTTCCTTTTAGGTTTTTCTTCTCAATTTCCCTCTTTTCACATTTCATAATATTGTTTTAGTTATTTTTGAAGTGTTTCAAAAATAAATAAATTATAACATTTATTAAGCTATTATTTAAGCAGTTTTATCAATATTCTTGAGAATAAAAATAATAAATTTTTTAATCAAGCTTTAACCATCTTTTAAGAGAAATATCTATATTATTAAAGTGAATTTTTATTCTTTTATTTGTAATTATTTCTTTTAAAATTAGATCAATTATTGTATATTCTCATCATTATAGAGTAGATCTTACTATATTATATTCGATAAAGCAAAATTTAAAAGTTAGATTTTAAATTTAAATTTTAAACTTAAAGAGTTTTTTGACATCTATAACTGAAAGAATTGATTCTTCAATTATAGATATTAGTAAATTTTTTTAGAGTTTTTTAATTATAATCTTGATCTCATCAATTTTTAATTAATCTATCTATAGTCTCATCTTTTATTTCTTCCTTTTTTGCTTTTTCCATTTCTAATAATTCTAGTCTTCTTGACATAAGTTTCTTGTGAAATATTTTTATTTCTAAATCTAAATATCCTAAATAAGACTTAGGAAAGGAGTTTATAGATCCTTAATCATATAACATAAGGCGTCTTAAGTTATAATTTCCAATCCTTTACGATATTCAATCTCTTATATTAAATAGTATATATATTTACAAATTTGCTCGAATTTATCATACTCTCCACACATAAAGTAGGGATTATCAATAGGATAGTAACAATCTTAAAGATATTTTCGAAAATTATAGGATTGGGCTCTAAGTTTATATATACTGATAATTTCTTGTCTAAATTCTTTGTTAGACTTAGTGTGAGTAATTACTGGAAATTGGTTAAGATTATTAAATTGCTCAGTATTTATTTTAGCTGTTTTCATTCTCTTAAACTTTTGAGTAGCTGTATTATAGAAATATTGTTGTATTTCTTCTTTATATATTTAGTAAAATTTTCCAATTTGTATAAATTTTAAAATTCTACAAGTCGATACTATAGAGGTCTGATAATTACTTAACTTGATCATAATATTGAAATCCTTTTTCCAGTTGATAATGAAAAGAGAGATTATTGTAGATCTTGCAAAATAAATGACTTCTTATTTCATTTTATAATCGAATTAAAAAAATTTATTACCATAATGTGGTTAAAAGATAGCCAGTTTAAATCTTATAGCATGATTTGTTAAAAGTTGAAATTGCTGCTTAAAATGTTTTTCTTGAAATCTTACTCATGCTTGAATCAATTCCTTTCAAAGCTCCAGTTATTCCTTTTTGAATACACCATGATTCTATTTCTCCTCCATATTCTGCTTTAGGTAAGTAAAAAAATCTGCAAAAAGTTTTAAAATGACAAGGAGTCACATTTTTATATCTTATTAGTTAAAAAACAGCTTTTATTATTGCAGCTAAAAACTTGAACACGACTTCTCTACAATGGGGATTAAAATTCTTGTTCTGATGTAGAATTACATTTAAATATGTTACTTGCTCTTTTTAATTAATTGGCTAATTTTCTAATCATAAATTTAAGTTTTATTATTTCTAATATTACTCTAAAATTTATATGCATTCAGATTTGGTAGCATTTATCTTTAAGTGAATTTATGCAAAAATCTTATTTTTCTCATTTATTAACTCCTACATCTACTTTGCAGATTTGGAAAGAAGAATCAGATCTTTTGCCCATCCTCTATAAGCAAAGCTAATACCTGAATCCTGGCATTTTAATCCAAAATTAGATACTTTTACTTTCCAAATATCTAATTTCAATGTCATAACACAACAATGCTAAAACTGGTTCACGCAAACTTCCTTACATAACTCTATTGTTGTGTTATAATGTTCTGGTGTTCTTTCCATCTATGATAAATGAAGAATTTAGGTTTTTTTAAAACTATTTAAGGCAATTATTATTCCAAGGGTAGCTTAACTCTCTTAAGTTAATCAAATAAAAGTCTTCTTTCTATTGAGTCAAACATTTTTTCAACATCTATCATAAATCTATCAATTGAGTCTTACCTTTAGCAATTTTCCGATAATCATCAATTATTTGTTATAAAAGTTAGAATTTAAATAAATAGTCCTTAATGATTCTCAATGAGGATATTTTTAATTAGTAAATGATAGAGTAAATTTAGATAGCACATAAGCAATTAACTTTACTTAGCTAATTTATTTAATAAGCAAGATAATATTATAATATACTAACTTGAGAAAAGCATTATAAATTATGATAAATAAAATAAATAAATTTGATTATAGAGCGCGTAGCACTTTCATTGGTGCACAGCTCTTAAAAAAAATGTTTCATACTGACAAGAATGTTTGTTACTGATAAAATTATCAGATACTTATAAATCTTGTTCAATACTGGTATAATTATTCAGTACTGATAAAAATGTTCAATACTGATATAATTTTAGAATACTCGTAATCTTTAATACTTGCTGGAGGTCCAAGAACATGGCAGGATTGTGTCTCATTGCATCACCAAAGCAGAGGAGACATGTGTCAATTATGGGTACTTAAATTCCCCACCTCTGATGAAGCTTGCAATATTATTTCTTTTTAGTTCCAGAATTAAATCCAAATTAAGCCAAGCCAAGCCAGTGTCGAAGGTCGAAGAATCTTATGTCTCGAGGTCAAACCAAAGCAGAGGAAGACATAAAGTCGATTATGGGTACTTAACTTCCCAACCTCTGATGAAGATGACCTTGTTGTTCACCTTCGAACAACTATGGCGGTTTTAAAATATATATAATAATACTTCGCAGCTTGCTTTAGTTAGATTATTTATATAGGAAATCAGGACTTATTGAAAAGTTAAGGATTTAATTAAATTGATTTAAATAATGAAAGAGTGTTAATTTAGTTGATAATAGAAAAGAAAGATTAAGATATTTATAAAATAATAATCTAGGTTAATAATTATTAAATGTAGATTTCTGAAAGAAAAAAAAATTAAGCCCGGTTTTTTACCAAATAAAATTAGAAAGGTAAAAATTAATAAGAATCTGAAGAGAAAAAGTAGAAACAATCAAAACCTAGGAAGAGAATGTCCACACCTCCAAAGTAATAAGAAACTTCAGTTGACTAAGATCTTTCAGAAATTAATCTTAGTGAGGATCGAAATAGCATTGAATAACTTACAGAATTAGTAAAAATTTTGCTTAATGAGGTTAAAAAGTTTAAGTAGTAAAATCAAATATTGATAGAAGATCGTGAAAACGTAGAAGATAGATTAATTAAATAAGAAAGAGAAATGGATGCCTATTGAAATATTCAAACTGACTGCTCTTGGTAAATATAGTAAATGAAATTAGACTCATAATCATAATTAAATAAATAAACAGAACGTGCATAATAGCCAGAATCAATTTGATATTGGGGCAAAATCAAATTTAAGAATAATTTTAAAACAATTAGCAAGGTTGTCAAATGGAAATTGAAAAAAGACCAAAAATTTATCAGAATACAATGAAGAGTAGAAAGAGCTATTACTGCAAGAAAAAAGGAAACTAATACAAATAGTGTAGAAATTTCTATGTATTCAAGAATGAATTTAATTAGAGACTTAAGAGAATGACAGAAAGAATTTATATTACTGAGAGAGAATCTATTTATCAAATTAAAGAGACAATCGCCAAAAGAATAGTAGCAAGGTAGATGGATGAAAGATGGAGAGAGAAGAGAAATACAAGATTTAAGACAAGAAAAAATAGAAATGAAACAATAAACTTTTCTTTTTATTCACCAGACTATTCTGGTTGGAAAGAGGGAAATTGGTGAAAATCCAAGAAGACCTCTAAACAATTTTATCTAATATTATGTAGAATTCTGAATGTTCAGTATGCTTAATTGGATTTGATCTTTTTAAGAGAACGCCAAAAGTACTACCTTGTGGTCATTCCATTTGCTCGGAGTGTTTGGAAGAAATATACGCTCTGAAATAAAAAATAATTTGCCCTTTAGATTAATAAGAATTTATGAAATAACCTAGTGAGCTTCCTAATAATTTCTTAGCCTTAAATTTCTTATAAAATAGTTACTAAGAACAAAGTTTGGTTTGCAAGTAGCATAATAAAAAGCAAGACTTTTGATGTAAAGAAGATAACTTGTAAATATGTCTAAAGTGCGTTCAGAAAGGACATGAGAAACATAATGTAGTAGATATACCTGAAATTTTGGAGGAATTAAGTCAGAAAGTAAAACAGCTTAATTTATAAGCCTTTTCATATAAAGAGAAGCTGAAATAGAGTATTGAAAAGGTAATGGAAACTTAGAAGAATTTGAATGATTTCTTCAAGGTATCTTAAGAGAAGCTTACTAGTATTAAATAAGAAATCCTTTTTCAAATTGAAAGCATTTTTGCAGAAAAGGAAAAGTATTTAGCTGCTTAATCAGAACTACATAAAGGCAAACTAGAGACTATGGCTTAGCAACTCAATGAAAAACTAAAATAATTACAGACTTTTAGGATCATAAGAAAAAGGATATAAGTGACTTTATTATAAAGTTGAATTAAGTTGAAAGAGAGATAAAATTAAATTAAAGCAGCGAAATCTTAGTAAAATAAAGCCTAAACATACATGAAGAATAAATTTAAGACTTAATTATAAAAATACAAGAAATGATAAAAATTTACATTTTTATATTTAAAATAAAATTTATTTATTTAATTCTTCTTTTAGATAGCAAGCAATAGAAATTAACATTTTAAAGAAGCATTATTAGTTATGTTAAAATAGATATAATCTTTCATATTATAAAAGTATTTTATCTAATATTTTTAATATATTTCTTTCTTATAAATCTAAAGTATATAAGTGTAGTCTTTACTTTACGTATCTGATTAATGAAGGATATTTATGCATGCTAAATGAGCTAATTACGAAAATTTACTTTATAAACAGGAAATTTTATTATTTATCTAGCATAAAGTAAAAAACCTTAGAAATGCTTGTTTCTTGTTAGCAGGTATTTTATAAATTAGATAATATAGTTCATTGTTATATCATATTTGTTGCATAGAAAATACATTTAGTTTAATTTATTTTATAGATAGTAGTCGAATATATTGTTTGTTCAATTTTGATATAATAAAATGCTGTCTAAGCCAGAAGATTAATATCTATAAGAAAATTTAATCGAAAAAGCAGAGAAGCATCCATATAATTCCGCTTCAGTCTTCTCTAAAATAGCTTTCTTCTGGTTATATTCTACAATAAAAAAGGGACTTCATACCCCGTTGCAAGAAAACGATCTTCCTAGCAATAGAGAGGAAGAAATGTAATGAGTCAAAAAATGAAAAAAAGAATATAAAAAATTTCATAACTTAGATATTAAATCTACCAAACAGCCACTTATTAGAACGTTTATCAAATGCTTCAAATAATAGCTAATATGATATTTCATCTTATCTCTGCTTAATATTACATTAAGTATGACTTATCCGTTATTTATTCCCCTTCTTTAGAAATATTTAGAAAGCGACTGAGATTTCTGAACTGGATTTTTAATAGTTATAGGGATAATATCTTTAGGAGTTCTCAATAACTTTTTGACAGCATAGAGAAATTGAATTTCTTATCTAATACAATTTAAGCTAAGAACTGGCCTTAATTTCCAGCTTATGAGCAAATGTCTCAAATAAAATTAAACAAGTTCAAAGATAAACTAAGGAGAACTTGTAAATCATCTTCAAGTTGATGTTTAATATATCTATAAATGGATACCTTACATCTTATACGGCCTATGCATTCCTTTACATATCATTTTAGCTTTTGCATTGATTTTTTATTTCTTTGGGAAAGCAACTTACGTAGCAATTGGTGTCGCAACGCTTATAGTTTTAATAAGTTTAGTCCTAGGCGTATGAATATCAAAAATAGAGAAAAAAACATTGCAAGTTTAAGACATCAGGATAAAACTTACTAACTAACTGCTTACAAATATCAAAATAATAAAAATGTATGGCTGAACTCAAGGATTTGAAGAAAAAATACTAGAAGTAAGACGAAAAGAATAAAAATTATATCTAGCTTACAATTTATTATGGTCAGTAAGTATTTTTCTAAATTATGGTATTCCAGCTATACTAACAGCTAGTATTTTCTTCACTTAGATATTTATAATGGATAAATAACTAGACAGCACGTCTGCTTTCATAACAATTTCTGTAATGAATATGATAAATGAAGCTGTCTATTATCTACCTGTTGTTATTTCTTATTTTTTTATGAGTTATGTGAGTATTAAACGAATAGAAGGCTACTTAGGTAGTCATAATATTGAAAATTTATAGAGCACAGAAGAAGTAATTTATGATGTGCATATAAAGAACACTAGTTTCTGTACTTCAAAAGATACTTAAAACTATTTTAAGAAAAAATAGCTTAGTATAGAAAATGAATTAGAGTCTAAGTATTTAATCAACTAGAGCTTTGAATAAGAAGAAAATCAGATAAATGAATTCTTGTTAAAAGATGAAGCTTAAGAAAAGGAGGATAAAGAAGTGCATAGAGATATAATACTGAAAAATATAAATATATCTATATAGAGTGGATAATTTATTGCAATTGTAGGAAAAGTTGGATCTGGAAAGACATCCCTATTAAATGCTATAATAGGAGAAATGTACTAGATTCAATTATAAGACTCAGAGTTTTATGTCAAAAGACCCTTAGCCTTATGTGGAGGACATGAATAATTTATATAATCAGCAAGTATAAGAGATAATATCACTTTTGGCAAACATTATGATGAATAGTGATATCAAAGAGTTTTAAAAATTTGTGCTCTTATTCCGGATTTGAAAATCCTTCCAGCAGGTGAAATGACAGCTATTGGTGAAAAAGGAATAAACCTTAGCGGAGGATAAAAAGCAAGAGTAGCATTAGCTAGAGCAGTATATAGTTAAGTATAGGTAATTCTCCTAGATGATCCCATAAGTTCTTTGGATATTTTTTCTGCCTAACAAATACTAAATGAATGCCTTTTAGGAGAACTTAAAACAAAAACTAGAATTTTAGCCACTCATCATCTTGATATTCTTCCTTTTGTAGACTATATATATGTAATGGATAAAGGATCGATAGTAGAACACGGAACTTTTTCTTAACTTAACAATGATGAAAATTCTTTTTATTAAAAGCATTTAGCAACAAGTGAAGAAATGACTAGATTTTCTAAAGAGGAAAAAGAATCTAAAGAAACTGCTAACTTAGCATAAATTGATCAAGATAAATTGGAAACAGAAGAAGATCGTTGTTATGGAAGAGTCAAATTTTCTGTTTATAAGAATTATTTAAGTTTTGCGGGAGGCAAATTTATCTTAATTTTGGTTATATATCTTTTTATCCTCTGAATTATAATAAGAAGCGCTTCTGATATTTATCTATAAAGATGATCAGATGGCAAAATTGATATTAATACTAAGACAGCAATTTATATTTATATAGCTTCAACCCTAGGAGCTTGCATAATAATCTTAATAAGAACAATTACACTTACTATAGTTGGAAATAAAGCATCTTAAGAAATTCACAATTAATAACTGAATAGAATCATAAATGCTCCAGTCAATTTATTTTTTGATGTCACTCCAGTTGGAAGAATATTAAATCGTTTATCACAAGATTAAACTAATATTGATGGTGATTTAGTTTTTACTTTAGGAGGATCCATTGCTTAGTGTTCTCTATGTATTGGAAGCATGATTGTTTGCATTTATAGCATTCCATGAGCTGCTATTTCAATTCCAGTAATCTTATATTTTTTGAATCAAATTAAGGAAGTTTATTTAGCATGCTCCAGAGAACTGAAAAGAATGGAGAGTATAGCTCAAAGTCCATTAGTAAGTTGCTTTAGTGAAACTGTAAGTGGAGTAAAAACTATAAGAGCCTTTCAAGCTGAGGAAGCAATAAAGGATAAATTTTAAAAATTAGTAGGAAAACAAATAAAAATAAGCTTCTGTCTCAATTCTATCTAATAATGAGCAATCTTATATCTATCTCATTTTACTATGCTTATCTTAGGAATTAGCTTACTCATCATTATTTATTTAAGAGGATCTTTTAGTAAAGGAATAGTTGGTCTACTGATCGCTTACTTGTTGCCACTACCTGATACTCTTAGTAATACTCTTTGGCTTATTGCTGATACTGAAAATAGAATGGTTTCTGTAGAAAGGTGTTACCACTATACATAATTACAAAAAGAAAAAGAAAACGAAGAATAGAAAGTTTCAAATGATTGACCTTCAAGAGGAAGGATACAATTTAAAGAAGTTTTTATGAGATATAGACCTGAAACTCCAATAGTTTTAAATTCTGTTTCTTTCCTGATTGAAACTTAGGAAAAAATAGGAATTATAGGAAGAACTGGATCTGGAAAATCGAGTGTTTGCATTTGTCTATTTAGAATAGCAGAAATTGAGAGTGGATGTATTTTAATTGATGATGTGGATATCTCAAAGATTAGTTTATTAACGCTAAGATAAAAGCTTAACTTTATTCCTCAAGATCCAGTCATTTTCAGCGGTACTTTAAGAGAAAATTTAGATCCTTTTAAATACTATAGCGATTAATAAATTATAGAGATACTAGAGCTGACTTAGCTTAATTAAAAATTTGAAAGTGAAGAATAAATTCTCTTAAAGGAAATAAAGGAATTTGGATCCAATCTTAGTGTAGGAGAAAGATAACTAATATGTATTGGAAGGGCTATTTTGAGGAATTCCAAAATCATCGTAATGGATGAAGCTACTGCAGCAATAGATTTCAAAACTGATCAGATTATCCAGAATATAATAAAGAATAAATTTTAAGATAGAACAGTAATAACCATAGCACATAGAATAGAAACTATTTAGCATTACGATCGAATAATTGAAATGAGTAAGGGCTAAGTAGTTCAAGTTGGTACTCCAGCTGAGTTATCTGAAAAATCTAATTCATTAATGCAGTCCGTCAGACTGATAAAGTGAAACTGAGAATAACTAATAAATATTTTTAATAATTAAAATAATTCCTATACTTTTTTACCTTCTCTTAACTTTTCCATCAGACAATACAAGCATAAATAATAATATAAGCAAAACAGTAAGGCTTATTAATAAAGTTAGATAGATAAAAGATAATATAAAATGGGATATCTAATAATATCTTATTTAATTAATAATAAATGTTTATAATATATTTATTTTTGAAGCACTTCAAAAATAACTAAAACAATATTATGAAAAATGTAAAGAGGTAAATTTAGAAGAAAAACTTAAAAGGAACATTTTAATTAATTATAATTAATGTGCTTAAAAACAAGTAGTCTCATTGATAGCCAAACAACTAAGAAATCTGCAAATCTTAGCATTTGATATGTAGTCTAATAGAATCGCTAATATTTCATATTTAAAGGATAAAATAGACTTAGCTGAAGACTTCAGGCTTACTATATAAAATATCCTTCTGTAAGTAAAAAATTATTTTGTCCTAAATATTAATCTAAGTAATTTAAAATGTAATAAGAAGCTATTTAGAATACCAAACTAAGAGAAATCAAAATAGTACTTTTAGGTTCACTGAAAAAGCTTCTTAAGTACCTTTTTATTTCTTATTCGCTTATGCAATAATTGAAATTCGCTCAGTTAAATTAAAATTTATAAACATTAAAGCTCCAACTGTTCATATCTAAATGAAAAATCAAAATATCGCTTATATTGCTTAGATTTGCCATATTTCCGGAATAAGAACAAAATAGCCTGCAATCCAATTGAAGACATAAAATATAAAACATATAAAGCAATTTGCTAATATTATTATAGGCAAGCACATGTATAAAGAAGGAGCTTCAGAGTAAATAAAAGTATCTAGCACAATCAAAATTAGAATTAGCGACCAATATGATATTTAATTTAGGCTTTATTCTGTATCTACTTGTTCATATGAGAATTTTTATTAAAAACTATATCTAGCTCTTTCCATTTTATTTAGACAATCTTTGTTTAATACCCAAGTTAAATTTAATTTCATGATAGAAGTTATAATAATTTAATCTTCTAACTTATTGTACAAATTTAAATTACTATTAAATCTAATATTAATAAAATTTATAAATATTATATGACTTAATAATAAGCATAGCCTAAAAGATTATTAATAAATTATAAAGCTTCTATCTATTACAGCTTAGTTATCTTTTTATTAATTTAATTAAAATAAAAGTTAACTATTTTATATTTCTTCCTGAGATTATTTAGTAATTTATTAAGTTTGAATACAATACAGTTAGTAATAACTTTAAGCTACCTTAATGAACTTGTATCTATAATTTTAATTATTATTATTATATTTGCAGTTCTATAACTTTTGATTCAGCTTTTTATATTGAGACTGCTTGCTGAATCTTAAATCAAGTAGTTTGATTGAGTTTAATGCCTTTTGCACTTAATACTTTCTATAGAAAAATCCAATTTATTTATTGTGATGAAATACCATTCAATAGTTATTAATCTAAGTAAAATTAAAATTTTGAATAACTTACTTTGAATCAATAAAGAAAGATTTAACAAATCCAATTTATTTGAAGAACCGGAATCTTTGTATAAAAGAACGTAAAAATGATATTTGCAATTAAACCAGCATCTGTAATTTAAAGCATAGGAATTTCTACTTCTTAAATAAATTAAAGCAATTATTATAAATTAGGCGATTATTAAAATGGAGCAATCATAATTATAATCTTCTTAGTTTATTTATTTACTTAAACTTATGCTTCTTTATTTGATAAGTTTAAATGCATGCATACAAAGAATTAGGTTTAATAAGAGATGTGTAGCTTAAATAATGATTCTATCTAAAAGCTTTCTCAAAGTAATTAATTTAAAGGTTAAATAAAACATTAGCTAATAGTTTCTTTAGAAGATTCATATTAAAAGGAATAATTTTTAGTTTTTGGTCTCTTTTATTTCTTAATTTAAAGAGACTAAGATTTAGATAAGTATTTAAATTATAAAAGGCTTAATAAGCTGAAACATAATTATCTTCAATTAGCTAGTCTTTATTTAGCCTTCATAGATATGCCTAATCATTTTACAATTATAAAGTTTATCCTTTATTTAAATTAAAATTATATAGCGGAATTAGCTAATAGCTTATTATCTCAAAACACTAATAAAATAAGAGTAAATTTATAAAATAAAAGCATAGCATACATCATTAACTAAATTAACTCTTTATAAGTTTAAATTTAAATCACCTAATTATTAGATTATAAGATAGCTCTATACATTTATCTATTCTTTTTAGTTAAAGCAGCTTTATCAATATTAATGAGAATAATAAAAATTTATTTTTAATTAAGCTTTAACTATATTTAGGGGATATCTAAATAAGTAGAGTGAGGTAATATTTTTAATTGGAAATTATTTCTTTTAAAATTTGATAAAGTGATTGTATATTCTCATCATTGTACAGTAGATCTAACTTTATTATATTCGATAAAACAAAATTTAAAAGTTAGAATTTAAATAAATAGTCCTTAATGATTCTCAATGAGGATATTTTTAATTAGTAAATGATAGAGTAAATTTAGATAGCACATAAACAATTAACTTTACTTAGCTAATTTATTTAATAAGCAAGCTAATATTATAATATACTAACTTGAGAAAAGCATTATAAATTATGATAATAATACTTCCCAGCTTGCTTTAATTAGATTATTTATATAGGCAATCAGGATTTATTGAAAGGTTAAGGATTTAATTAAATTGATTTAAATAATGAAAGAGTGTTAATTTAGTTGATAATAGAAAAGAAAGATTAAGATATTTATAAAATAATAATCTAGGTTAATAATTATTAAATGTAGAATTCTGAATGTTCAGTATGCTTAATTGGATTTGATCTTTTTAAGAGAACGCCAAAAGTACTACCTTGTGGTCATTCCATTTGCTCGGAGTGTTTGGAAGAAATATACGCTCTGAAATAAAAAATAATTTGCCCTTTAGATTAATAAGAATTTATGAAATAACCTAGTGAGCTTCCTAATAATTTCTTAGCCTTAAATTTCTTATAAAATAGTTACTAAGAACAAAGTTTGGTTTGCAAGTAGCATAATAAAAAGCAAGACTTTTGATGTAAAGAAGATAACTTGTAAATATGTCTAAAGTGCGTTCAGAAAGGACATGAGAAACATAATGTAGTAGATATACCTGAAATTTTGGAGGAATTAAGTCAGAAAGTAAAACAGCTTAATTTATAAGCCTTTTCATATAAAGAGAAGCTGAAATAGAGTATTGAAAAGGTAATGGAAACTTAGAAGAATTTGAATGATTTCTTCAAGGTATCTTAAGAGAAGCTTACTAGTATTAAATAAGAAATCCTTTTTCAAATTGAAAGCATTTTTACAGAAAAGGAAAAGTATTTAGCTGCTTAATCAGAACTACATAAAACCAAACTAGAGACTATGGCTTAGCAACTCAATGAAAAACTAAAAATAATTACAGACTTTTAGGATCATAAGAAAAAGGATATAAGTGACTTTATTATAAAGTTGAATTAAGTTGAAAGAGAGATAAAATTAAATTAAAGCAGCGAAATCTTAGTAAAATAAAGCCTAAACATACATGAAGAATAAATTTAAGACTTAATTATAAAAATACAAGAAATGATAAAAATTTAAATTGAAACTAAAGAAGCAGAGAATGAAAATAATGAAATAATAGTTGTCAAAAGAAGGAATGAAAATGAGGGATTCAGAAGTTGATCTTTTGATGGAAAAAATTATGATTGCATAAGCTTTAAAAGCGACAGCTTTTGCCTGCTTTAAGGCTTTGGATAATTTGTTCCATAAAAAGAAGGAGACTAAATTTCAATAAAAGAGTGCAAAATTTTAAAAGGTTCAAGTTCGCAATCAGAAGAAATATTCGATTTTAAAAGAAAGATTGATATTTAGAAGAAAGATGAATAAGATAAAATTCATTAAATAATCTTTAATAACTATATCGAAATCTAATAAGGATAAATCTACACTATCAAACTATTGCTACAAGGATCATCATGCTTTGCTTAAAAGGAGTATTAAGAATAAGTTCCTTGCTAGGAAATAGGCTGCAATTTCACATTTTTTAATACAGATTTTCAAGGGGGTGATTCAAGTAATTGCACAGGTGTTGCTTAGGGATAGATTCCTTGGTTATATTTTAAAAAATGAAATTTCTAATAATTATTAAATTTATTTATGTCAATCTTAAAATTTATTTCTTAAGAAACTAACCATAATTAATTAAAAATTCAAGTTCTACAAATAAAATCTAAATAAAAGAGGAAAATTATCTATAATCTAATTTTCCTTCTAAATTTAAAAAATTTTTTAAGAGTTTCGCTTGTATAAATTCTTAAGCTTTGGTATACAAAATAATTATTTCTTTAAAATTTTTTCTATTATCTCAAGTTACAAATCTAAACTTGGTTAAGCTAAAATTTAAAGGATATTTAACTATAAAAATATATAATATAATTTTAACTTTGTGCTTAAATAAAGTGGTTAAGCATTGTAATTAGAATTATTTAAAATTATTCTTAATATTTTTATATTTTCATAATTTATAAAAATAATAAAATAGTTCAATTACTAAATTTAAATTTTATATATGTTTTATAGATTATTACATATAAGGTATAGATGTCTTTAAATCTTTAGAAATTTCCTAAACTCTTAGATGTCAATGATATTATTTATATCATCAGAATAAAATTTAAAATTAGGATATTATTTCTCAAGCTTAGATCTATATATATTCAAGTATGATCAATATTTTTGCTAGTTATGCTTATATTTATTTTAACTAAGTAAAAGAATGTCTCTCTAAGCTTTTAATTTAGATTTATTAAATTTATTTATTTGAGATTTAAATAAGCATTTTTGATATTTTCTTTTCATTTCACTTTAATAGGAAAACTTCGAGAGCTAATTTTAAACTTTAGAAGGAATTTATTTGTAAATAATGGTATAAGATAAATCTAAATAGTGAATATATTATTAATTACATAGAATGTTTATATTATATTTCATATTTTAAAAATAACTAATGTTTATCAGAAAGAGCGTAGTCTCATTATTAAATGAGATTTAAAAAGTAGAAAATCTTAATTGAATAGTTAATGAAACTATTAATTTTATTAAGATCTTTAATGAAAGTTTAATTCTAGTCAAATTTATAATAATTTTTACATTATTTCCTTTTTTGCTCTAAACATTTATAAGATAAAATATAATATAAAAATTTGATTTTTGAGTTTTATACTTTCTACTGATTTATCTAACCTTATATATCAATAGTCATATGATATTAATATAAAGGTGATTATGAAATTTTGTCTATATAAATATGAACACAATTATAAACCTAATTTTTAGATTAGCTTAGATTAACTTATGATATCTTCTATAATAGATCCAATAGATAACAATTATTTACATTTCTTTTCTATTTTATTTTGCTAAATAAATCTTAAAACATTTCCTTTTACATTTTCTCTTATTGATAAAAAAGTTCTGTAAGAGGAATCTTTATAATTTAATTTTTGTTGGATACTTATAAAGAAAAAATATTCGAATTAATGAAGAACACTATGATTGCTAATGCTAATACTTTTTAAAAGATTTGCATACATTTAGAGTAATCTTATATCTTAAATTAATAGTTTCTGAGGAATAATAGATCTATGCTTAATTATAATAATACCCTAATTATTTTAAATATATATCATAAATAAATTTAGTTTTAATATCACTATCTAATATCTAAAAATTAAGTAATTTAAGTATAAATTTTAGTTAGAAAATAATAATTCATAATAGTAGTTTGAATACCAATTTTCAAATAAATTATTAAATTTATTAATGAAATTTTAATTAAATAAGTCTTTAAAATTAATTGTATAAAGGATTTTAATACTTTAGTATAATTTATATTATTTATTAATTATTTGGAAGTAGAGCATTATATAAAAAGTGACAAATATACAATTTTATCAAGATCTAGTAGCTAAATAAATTTAATTATTTTTAATTTATATAAATCCTAATATAAATGAAACAAATACATATCTTTCTTTAATAATACAGGTATTTTCTTCTCAATTGGTTAACTTAACAAAATAACCTTCTTTAAAATGGAATAATTTCCAAATAATGTTATTTAATGTAAAGGATTTATGATTTTTCTAAAATAATACCCTATTAAGATGTTCTAGAAACACTGAATTTATTGGATATATCTTGTGATCTATAAAAATGTTTCTAATTTTTAGAAATATGAAAATACATAATAGATTGTCAAAGTAACATTAATAAAATGGCATTTTTTGATTTTTGCTATTCATTGATCGAGATAAAAATTAATTGGATCCTAATAAACTTTATAAAATGATTTAATACTTTATTCAAGGATTTTTAGTTTTTATGCTTTCTATCACTTAAAAATGGCTTCAGTTTGCTTAAAATATTAAAATTAAATAAAAAAGGAAATTTTTGAATTCTACATTTTCATACAAATTGATTTGCTAGGAAATTGCACAAATTCTTTACACTTGAGTCGTTTAGTTTGATTTTTTTTGTAAGTTCATCATCCATTTAATTGCTGCTTTAAGTTTTAATTCTAAGAAATGAAGGATTTCCAGGTAAATACCTCTGCAAATTATGTTATTCTATTAGATTATCTAATAAAATTCTTATTTGATCTTTGTTGAGACCTTTTAACTCATTTAAGCATTCTTCATAGAACTATTTGGTATCTGCTTTATATTTTTGATAAATATTTAGCAATATTTACTCTTTTTCACTAGTCCATTCTAATTTTTTAAGTGGTATTAAAACTTAGTACCATCTCTTTTTGCATTATCTTCCAATTCGAACCTCTTTTTAATGGAAATCTTAATTCAACTCTCTCGCAACTTTTGCCCACATTACTTTCCTGCTGGAATTATTAACCATGTTAGTTAGAAGTTAATCCTCTTACTTCGTCCAATTAACTCTAACATATTTTCTTCCTCCTAGATTGAATTACTAACTAGCTAAAGCGCAATGCAAGCTTTGTTCCTGCTGATTCATTATTATAAAGTTATCTGATTTCTTTTTAAACTGCTTAAATTACGTAATGATTACGTAACTAAGTAAATAGATTAATACTTCCCAATTTAAAGATTCACTTGATATAATTATTTAATTTATTCATTTAAATATGAAATCTATTCTAGTTCTTATACTCTAATTTCATTATCCTTTCTGGAATATGGTTCTAGCTATTACTCTTAAAAAATAACAAATAACTATCTTTTAACTTTACTTCAATGCTTTATTAATAAAACTTATAATATAGAAATTAGGTATAATTTATACGAGATAAATCCAATCTTTCTATTTATACATAATAAGTAAGCTAGGATAACTCAACAGCATAGTTATAGGATTATCAATTCTTTTAAAAGATAATTAGTATCTTATAAATTATTAGTAAATAGGCTCAGAATTAATCAAATGCTTAAGCTGCAGGTTTTCTATAAAGAGATTCATTAGTTAAAAATGAGATAAAAACTTGAAGATATATTTATAAGGTTCTAATAAGCTTATCTAAAGGATAGATAATTCTGAGTATTTTACTATTGCCTTTACTCTAATTTAGCATATTAAATTAAGGTTAATGTAGTCGTATATTTTTCTAAAAGAGCAAATAGTAATTTTAAAAAGTCACTAGATATTAATAATTTCTATTATTACTTTATTTAGTGACCTAAGATTATCCTATTATATATTAATCTGATTTCCTGATTTCAGTCCTTCGCCTAAAAAGTAATCAGGAAAATTCTAAAGGTAAAATATGTTTAAATAACACTCTCCAAAGAAAGCAAATTAAAAGAGTAGACTCATCATATATAGATATAATTTTATTAATATATGGAAATGGGGATTTTAGACTAAGACTAAATTAAAATATGCAACTATTGTTAAAAGTTTAATTTTGAATTAATTTTCTTTCTATTGTTATTCTTTTAGAATTATTTATAGAATATCATTAGATTTAAATTAAATTTAAATCTTAATTAAAAGTATCAAATATTAGAAATTATCAAATGAAACTAAAAAGTCTAGCTAAATACTTAAATTTTAGCATATCAGAAACTTTAATTGATATACTTTGATATAATTAACTAATTGTAAAAGTTTATGAATTTAATAATAAAAGTCATAGCAATTTAGATCATCAATATAGTTAAGATTTTAGTTAAAATGAAGATATATGATGCTTAAATTAGATTGCTAAGTTTATAATTAAGCTTTATTTTATTATGCTTTATAACTATTATTATCTTTATTTTTCCTAACGAAATCTCTTTTTTAAATTGCTTAGCTGCAAATATTTTCTAAGATATACTCCCTCAAATAACCTTTTTATTAAGAAATTCTTAATTTAAGAGTTAAAAAAATTTAGACTTAAACTTTAAATTCAAAAGTGAAAAATCGAAAATAACGAAAAATAACGAAAGGATTATACATTTTATAGCTTAAAATCAATAATAACAAAATTAAAATTCTTCCCAAATGTGTAAAATGCTATACTAAGATTAATGACAAAACCTCTTTAATTTAATCTAAATTTAGAAGTTATAGTTATTTTCATAAGAGTAATACACTTGCTATTATTCAGATTTATTTAAAGAATAATAGTTAGGAAAATAATAGAAATTATTATAAATATTTGATTTTATTTTAATTATCTACCATTTATCTTAAATGATTACCTCTATTTATAAAGTTTACCTTGTCTGGAATGTCTTTAAATGTATTTGGTATATACATTAAAGTAAGCAGAATTAAAGAAATTTTACCAAAGAGTTTAGCTTTTCTTTAAAATATCGGAGACTATAAGGATGATCACAAATAATAAAGTATAATAATATTTCAAAGCCTATTAAATGAAAATTAAGAGAGATATTCTAATTCATACTTATCATTTAAGTTTTTAAATTTATACAAATTAAAATTAAAATCTTCATTTGTATTATCAAATAAATCAAATTTAGACTGATAAAAGAATTTAAACTTAACTTTTTTTCTAAATTTGTAAAATAAAGTAGAGAATATAGAAAAGATATTAAGATACATTTCATAAAAATTATAGAGAATATCTAGCAATTTAATCTCTTTGTGATATATCCTTTTTATTTCTCTCTCAATAATGATAATTTTAAGTAGCTTGGTAATTCAGTATTTTTGGAAAGGTTTTAAATTATTTATATTTGCATTCAATGAAAAATTAATTAGAATAAAATGTAAGCTATATTTAAGATTTAGCAAAAATATAAGGGAATTTTATGCCTAAATATGAATTTTGATAATAACTAAAGCTTTAAAAATAGAAAAATAGCTAGAGTGAAAATAGAAAATAACCATTATATTCATATAAGCATTAAGTATAGCGATATTATTAAAACATTTATCTATCTTACATACCTAGAATATTTCTTATAAATACGATAACTTCAAGGTAAGAGGAAATTATAAACCTTAAAGAAAACAATTGAGAAAATTTTAAATTGAATACAGTGAATAAAAATATTTTAAATTAACTAAATGAATAAATGAGCAATAAGTATTATAGCCCTTTAAATAAAGATATTAAATCCATAAGCATTAAAACTCTTTATAAATTGACTTTTAAAAGATAGAAGACTCAATTTCTTAAAAATCAGGTTTATCAGATAATTTTGAATTAAATATTAGTTTAAATAAGTAATTTCTATAATTAACCAAATTTAAGCTAAGCATTTTGAAAATGATATAAGTTAATATTATTTTTATTAAAATAAGTCTTATGAAATTTCTAAGAAAATGAAAGTAATAATGCTCTCGATATTTGATAAATGAATAAAAGGCTATAGGAAATATTTAACTATACGTAGAAAGATATTTAATACAAAAGCAAAATTCTTTTAATCTTAAATCTAATTTGTAAATAAACTAATAAAATTAATAATAGCTAAGATTATGTATATTAAAGTTATATTTCTTAGCTTAAAGATGCAAACTTAGCTTGCTTAATAAAAGAAAGTTAGGAAAAAGTAAAATAAATGAATGATAAATATATAAAATAATCAATTTTATATTCTAACTACAACTAACACTCATAATGATTGGATTTATAAGATTTTCATATAAGTTTTTATAATAAAAATAGAGACATAAAGCAATTAAATAAAAATAACTTAAATTTATGAAAATTGAGGATTAAATGATTTGAGGACAACTATAACTGAGAAAGGATTTGTGGAAAATTGTAATGATATAATAAATCTTATGAAATTTTATTTATTATATTAGTTGAAGTTAAATAATCAATACTGTTAATTTTGCTTTCCTTTCATTTAAATTAGAAAATAAAATGGAAAGGAATTAATAAAATAAAAATTTAGATAAATATAGAGGAGAAACTCTAAAAGGAAAAAGGCATGGGTAAGGCTCTTACACTTACAAGAGTGGAGCTGTTTATGAAGGTCAGTGATAAGATGGACTTCAGTAAGGCAAAGGAATTCTCTACTATGAAAATGGTGATATATACGATGGAGAATGAATTTAAGGACAAAGACATGGATATGGAATTTTTAAATGTTAAAATGGAGATAAATATGAGGGATAATGAATGGAAAATCAGAATTAAGGGAAAGGAATCTTGTATTATGCAAATGGAGATATTTATGATGGAAATTGATATAAAGGCAATGCTTAAGGATATGGAATCTTTAAATGTAGAAAGTAGGATAAAAATGGAGATTTATTAGTAATTGGAAATGAGAATGAAGAAATAGAAATCTAAGAATAATATGATGGAGAGTGATATAACGGTTAAAGACATGGAAAGGGAGTTTTTTTATTTTAAAACGGAGACAAATATGACGGTTAATTTGTATAAGGAAAAAGGCAGGGTAAAGGAATTTACTATTTTGCAAATGGAGACATTTACGAAGGAGATTGATATTAAGATTAAAAGAATGGACCTGGAAGGCTAGTTTAAAAGGATGGCTCCTAATATGAAGGCCAATGAGTATAAAATTTGATGTAAGGAAAAGGTATTTTTAGATACCCTAATGGAGATTACTATGATGGCGAGTATTTGTAAGGAATGAAACATGGGTATGGGGTTATCTAATTTATCGATGGAGGAAAGTACGAAGGTCAATGAATAGAAGATTAAGAACAAGGAAAAGGAACTCTTATTTATTCAAATAGAGATATTTATGAAGGAGATTGGTTTAAGGGTTAAATACAAGGCTAAGGAGTTTTAAAATGTCTAAATGGAGTAAAATATGAAGGTTATTGAGTAGATGGTTAATGATAGGGCAATGGAATTCTACTATCAGCTGAAGGCGATAGATATAAGGGAGAGTTTTCATAATGTAAAATACATGGTGAGGGAACTTTTTATTTTAAAAATGGAGATAGATATGAAGGTTAATTTATAGATGACTCTTTTTAAGGAAAAGGAACTCTATTCTATGAAAACGGTGATATTTATGAAGGAGAATGATAAAAAGATTAGAAACATGGGAATGGTACTTTGAAATGCAGGAATGGAGCAAAATATTCAGGATAATGAGTTGAAAATATGGAATAGGGAAGAGGGATTTGCATTTCAGCAGATGGAAGATAATATGAAGGAGAGTGATTTTAAGGACAAAAACATGGATTTGGAGTTTTTATATGTAAGAATGGAGCTAAATACGAAGGAAATTGAGTAAGAGATCGAGAATAAGGAAAAGGAATAATCCATTATGCAGATGGTAATATATACGAAGGAGACTTTTTTTAAGGCCTAATGCATGGTTATGGTGTTTATATTTTTAAAAATGGAGTTAAGTATGAAGGGCAATGAATAGAAGGATTGCAACAAGGAAAAGGGAGATGCTATTCTCCTGAAGGTGACATTTATGAAGGAGATTTACTCAAAGGAAAAAAGTACGGTTATGGAGTTTTAAAATGTAAAAATGGTGCAAAATATGAAGGACAGTGAGTAGATAATTTGCATTAAGGGAAAGGAACTCTTTATTAATCTAATGGAGATATTTACGAAGGAGATTGATGTAAAGGCTAAATGCATGGTAAAGGAGTTTTTAAATGCAAAAACGGCGTTAAATATGAAGGCTTCTGGGTCGAAGGACAAAGATAAGGAAAAGGAGTCTACTATTCCGCCGACGGTGGTATTTATAATGGAGATTGGTTTAAAGGTCAAAGACAAGGTAATGGAACTTTTATATCAAAAAATGGAGCAAGATATGAAGGACAATGATTTTAAAATCAAAGTTAAGGTAAAGGTAAACTTATATCATCAGATGGAGATATTTACGAAGGAGAATGACTGAAAGGTAAAAAACATGGATCTGGAACTCTAACATGTAAAAACGGTACAAAATATGTTGGCCAATGATATGAAAATTAAATATAAGGAAAAGGGAAACTTTATTCTCATGATGGAGAAATATATGAAGGAGACTGAGTTAAGGGCTTAAGGCATGGATATGGGACTTTGAAATGTAAAAATGATACTAAATATGTGGGAAATTGAGTAGATAATCAAAGCTAGGGAAATGGTACTCTTTTTTATGCTAATGGAGATGTGTATGATGGAGAATGGTATAAAGGAAAAATGCATGGCTACGGTGTTTTTAAATATAAAAATGGAGATAGGTATGAAGGACATTGAGTAGAAAATAAAGAATAAGGAAAAGGCGTTTTCTATTTTGCTAATGGAAATGTTTATGAAGGCGATTTTTTTTAAGGTTAAATGCATGGATTTGGAATTTCTAAACTTAATATTGGAGATAAATATGAAGGTCATTGAATTGAAAATCAAGAATAAGGAAAAGGGACATTCTACTACAAAAATGGAGATAAATATGAGGGCGACTGATATAAAGGTTAAATGCATGGCTTAGGAGTTCGTAAATGTGCTAATGGTGATAAATATTAAGGAACGTGATATTAGAACAAACTTCATGGAGAAGTATTTTACATAGACAAGAAGGGCAAAAAAGAAGTTTAGCAATGGGAAAATGGCATAAAAAAGTAAACAGAATCATAGCTTCTTAATAGCTAACTGACTATCTTTAATTAATAACTTCAAATATAATTTAATTTACTCTTCTTTAAATTTTTAAGAATATGAGCCTTTACTCATACTTTAAAAAATTACATATAGCCTATTGAAGTTTTTAATGCTTTGCTTAATACATTGGAGTAATCTCAAATTAACTATAAAATTAGAAATTCTTTAATCAACTAAATTATTTTCCATTTTTAATTAATTTGCATAGTTAAATTTTATAAATACCATACAACAGCAAAAAATTCTAAAGTCATTTAATTGAAAGATGTTTATTAAAATGTATAAAATAGAATTATATAATACATGGGAATTAATATGCTTAAATATATTCTAAAATTGAAGTTTTATAAGTGAAATTTATTAATAAAATAACTTTATTTACATTTTATTTTTAAACGACTTATTTTAATTATAATTAACAATTTTTCATCTTATTAAATTAAATTAAAGACCTTAATATAATAAAAATTAGTTAGATTTATGCTAAAATTAATTGTTGAAGATCATATAAATTTTTAATTTTATAAATAAATCACTTAATGATTTATTAAGAACATTTTGTTTATCATTTTTTAATTTATTTATCAGTTCAAAAAGCTAGGAAATTTAATTTTAGTAGTTTTATACCCATAGACTCAGCAAAAATCTTACATACATATCCTTATGTTTTGCTACTGATATTTATTTTTCTAGATTATACTATTAAATTATGATAATTTACATTCTCAAATATTGTATGATGAAAATAAGCTTAATTCTATGTAATTTAATATAAATCTATTAAATTATTTAAATTTAGACATTGATATTATAAAGCAGATAATTAACAATTTTAACGTAATTAATAAAATTTGATATATACTCTCTTTGAGTATTACCTAGCAATAAAAATTCTAAAATTTAAAAAGTATAACTAAACTTTATTTAATTCAATTTATACCTATATAACTTTGGAATTCAAACATTTTATACATGATCTTTAACTAATGTTGTACTTTAATGGTAGAAATTTATTCATTTAGAATTTATATTTAAAGCTTAAACTTATATTTATTAACATTAGCTGTGCTCTTTATGCTCTTGAACTTGATTCTTAAAAATTATTAATAGTTTATTATTATCACTAAGTCAGTCTTTGGGGTTGAACTTTAAAAAATAAATAATTAATTTTATATTTAGGTACTTTGCCATTCAAATTTATATATCTATAAATCTATTTTTAGAGATTTTAATCTTAAGAATATTTATTTACATTTTTAAATTAAAGAATATAGGGCAAATAAAGTAGTTAATTTATTGAAGGAATCTTAAATAAAGAACATTCAGTCTATTTAGATTTTGTGTCATAGCTTCTACTCATTAATTAAGTTATTGGCTGTATATAATAGTAAAAATTATATTAAAATTAATTTAAACTTACATATTCAATTTACCTTGGTAGTAAGCATTTGAATATTTGACTGTTGAATACTAATTTTTTATGATGAAAACTTTTAGAAAGAAAATTTTAAATTTGAATGAAAAAATTCAAAATTTTAATTAATTTTTTGAAAGAAGCATGACACAATCAAGACAGTTTGAATAACCTTTTAGAACAAGTACTTATACTATGAGAAGGATTAAAAAAATAAAGGAAAGAATAATTAAAATGGTATGCTTACTAGTGGCTATTTGATTTTTTCCTGTATTATGACAAGATTTATAATATTGGCTTTAGTAAGCATAAATATCTGATCTATCTGAGTAATTAATCTTCTTTGGTTTTTTAACTTTGTTTATTATAGATCGCAGAGTTCTTTCCTTAGAATTCAAATACTTAATACAGTCTTTAGCATTAAATATTGTGCTTTATGTTTTTTCTATGTTAAGTCAATAACTTTATGAGCCTCTAATACTGTTTACAAGATTGAACTTTTGTCTTGCTTAGTTTATTCTTCTAAAATTAATAGTTAAATAGAGCAAACTTAATTTCTTTAATTAATTTAGATTTTAATTATCAATCCCATCAAATAAAAACTAATAAACTTTTAACATCTAGATTGAATCTTTTAATAATTAAATAACATCTTTAATTTCTTAATTCTTAAGGGTTATAAGGTTTATAGTTATTTAAAGTTATAAGAAAAATGCAAGACAGACAATAATAAACTTAATTGTACTAAAAAAGAAATTAAACTAAAAATAAAGTTAAATTAATGCTTTCAACTAAAGAATCCTATTATTTAATTTTAATTATTCATTAATTCAAATTCCATCTAAACTTTCTAGTTCCATTATGAAATTTATTTTTTATAGAAAGAAACTAAAACAAATAGTTAGAAAGAAATTTTACTTAATTTTAAGAATAAGAAAATTGAAGTAAGCTAATAGTAATTTAAATAGATTAAAGTTAAAATTTATATAGTTATTAAATAAGATAAAAAATCATATATACATAAATAGCCTTTAGCTTATTTTATTAATTTAATTAAATCTAAACTTTCCTTTAAAATTATTATAAACTTAAAATTTGGTAATATAAGAAGCAAGCTATTTGAACAATAATTAATAGTTTTAAATATTCTTAAATTTTTTTAAATTTTATTGATTTAAATTTATCTTATCTTATCTAAAAATTTTATGATAAACAATAAACTTTAAAATTTTAACTTTCTTTTCTTAGCTAATAAAAAAATTTATGACTTAATTTTAGTTAATATCTTAGAAATCTATCTTAGTTAATCTCCTAATTATCTTCTATTTTTTAATTTATTTTAATTTAAAAATAATCTAAACTTTAAATTAAAATCAATTAAAAAATCATTATAAATTATATGAAAATATTATCTTAATTATTTTTTAATATTTTTATAATAAAACTGTAACTAAAAATATTATTAAAATTGTTTAAAATCTCTTTTAATATCTCATGATCTACTAGATAGTTGCTCTAGCATTTCAATGAATTTTGTTAATTCTTCGTTTAAACTTTTGTTTTATTGCTCTAATTCTTAAAGAGTTAACTTATTTTAATAAGATTTTTCGAAAATTTCTTTATTTCATGTTCTTTATCTAATAATGTAACTGTATATATCATTTTAATCATATACAATTAAGGCTTCTCCTAATTGTTTATAATTTTATATAAAAATTGGATTAGCAAAGCAAGGCTATCCCTTATAGTATTCGCCAATTATTTAAAATGCTTATTAATCTAATCTATATTCATAGGTATTTGTAAACAATTTTCCAAATAAATACACTTAGTTTTCATTATTTATTGCACTCACACTCGATCCCATCGGTAAAGTTTCATGTATAAACTTTCATATCTTTAGTTGTATATCATATACTTATATTGTTGGCATGTTGAAATATCCATCTTGTATTCCTCCCAGTACAAACAAGCTATCGTCTTGAATAAAGCATCCGAAATGTTTCACTGCTAATGGAATGTCTTTTATTTCATAGCATTAGTTTTTTTCGGGGTCATAGTATTCACATTTCGCTTAATCCATGTTTTTATCTACATTTCCTGATATAATGTATACTATCTTTTGTTTAGCATCGTAAACCATTCCATGACTGTTTCTAGGATAGTTCATTTAACTTGTATTTAAGAGTTGAAGATTTTATCTGTTAAGAATATAGAAGTTTTGAGAACACTATGTAAGGAGTTAGCCTCCAGAAATGAAGACATAATCTTGGGTGTAAAGAAAAGAAGAAGTATCATCGAAAAGGATAGGCAATGAGGGAATATTTTATTCAACAAAGTTAACTCCTTTAAGTAAAATGAGAGTCTATTAATTTTTTATAAAATAGCAAGTATTTTTTAGGTTAAAGTTTGACGAAGGCTAAAAACTATTATTTTTTGTTGAGTTTATATTTTATAAAGATAATTAGCCTTAGGAAACTTATAAAGGATTAGATTACTAAGAAAATTATTTTTTATGCTTTTTCTCTAATTTTATTTCTTTAATTTTGTCTATAAATTCATTTATAGTCGGCCTTTAGATATAATCATAGCTAAAACATTCTTCTAATAACTATTTTAGTTGATAATTATTATTTATTTCTTCATTGAAAAGAGGATGCTACTTCTCAAATTTTACCATATTTTTTATTTCAGCCTCAGTTTATCTTGGTCACGGAAAATGTTCAGTAAATATTTCAACTGCAACACAAGCTAATGCTCAAATATCAGACGCGTATTAAAAATTAGTATCAAAACTTTCTGGAGCAAATCATTATCAAGTTCCTCTTCCTTTTAAAGTTTAATAATCCTCTTCACAAGTTATTCCTAGATCTGCAACTACAGCCTCATCATTTTAATCTAAAAAGATATTTAGAGATTTGATATCTCGATGAATCATTTTTGCTTAATGAAGAGCTCTTATGCCCTTACTAATTTGGCTAAGCAATTTCAATTTTCTATAAGTTCTAGCTTCTTAAGATATTTCATTAAATAGTTTCTTCTTTTTTATAGCTTCAAAAAGATTTCCTTTTTAATAGTAGTCTGTAATAATGCATAAAATTAAATGCTGAGGGTCTTAAGTGTCAAGTGCAATTCCTTTTAGGCCTAAAACTCGCTTGTGCTTTACCGATAAAAGATTTTTGCATTCTTTATAAAAATCATTTATCAAATCCTATCTTTGTTATGTATTTTGAGCATAAATTTTAAGAGCATAAAACTTATTTTTGATCTTTACTCTATAAACATGAGAATATCCTCCTTATCCTAACTTTTTAAAAGAGTCAAGAACACTACTAATAGGTACTATGTCCTTATAATTCATTATGCCTGGATCTTCTTAGGAAAAATTTGTTTCTCTTTTTATTAGATCTTTAATATCATCAATTTCGTATTGCTTTTCTGATACATTTGAGCTTTTTCGTGAAATATCTAGCATTTTTATTATTTTATATAAATACAAGGAATAAATAGAAATTATTTCTACTTTAAACTAAATTCGAGGATCTAAAGAAATAGTTAAACTCCCTTTTGATCAAACTCTAAAATGAATATAAGCAAAAATATAAGACCTTTTAAAAATTAAAAGTAGCTATTCATAAATTTAGATATTTAAAAGCCTTAGTAATTTATATAAGCATCATATTAAAAACTAATCTTAGTCATATTAAAGATGTTAGTAAACTTATATAAGCAAATTTCTAATATAATTTTAAACTTACTTGATTGAAATAATTTACTTAAAGCTTTAAAATTAATAAATAGAATAAAAGTATCTTAATTACTTTTTATAATGATTTTATTAATATTTAAACATTAGTTGCTATGCATTATTTATAACTATAAGACATAGAGTATTATACTGTAGATTTATTAGTTTAATTTAGAAATTATAATGTAATGCGAAATTATTTCTTTCTATTAATATTGCTTTGCTTATTAAATAATTTATTATATGGATTTAATTATAAAGCTATTACTCATATGTACAAAAGATCTGCTTTAGATAGACTTAATAGATATTTATTTAAAGGAAAGAACAATATAATAAAAATAAGTTAATGAATATAGAAACAATTGAAGAAAATTGCTAGAATCAATATAAAAGCTAGGGAATTTATTTCTAACCTTAAGTTATATAATTTTTATTAAATCTTAGTTTAATAATATTAAATGTAAAGATTAAGAATTTAAGATTTGTCATAAATACAGATATGATGAAGCTAGCAAAATAAATATTTAGCTTAATTTTGGAAATAATTCTTTAAATAAATCAGTTGTAGTGATTTATTTTTTATTAAGATATAAAATATTCTATATAATTAAATTTCACTATAAATTTCTTGCTTAGAAAGTCAAGCAAATATCTATAAATCCTTTATCAATTTTTATTTAGTAATTTTGATTCAAAAAACAGCTTTCTTGAAAGTAAAAGCTAATCACCATTCTATTATGTTTCCTTAAAAAACTTGCAGCTAATTATGAATTTCGCAAGCTATTTTCATAATTTAATTTTGTCTTACTTTAATATAAATTTAACTATAATAACCTATTTATTATATAAAATTAAAAGTTTAACAAAAAGCAATAAAGATATATTATTTATAAATCTAAGCACTTTCTTTATTAATAAATCAAATTTTTATAATTTTATTTCTTTTGTAGATAGATAATTCAATATCTATAAATCATTAAATTAAAGACATACTTTTTAATTATTATTCATTAAAACCTAATAATTTCTTCATTCTACTCTATTTTTAAATTATAAAGCTTTAATTACTTGCTCTTAACTCTAAATCATTTTATAAATCTTAATAAATTTAAATTTTATTATTCCTTTATAATATTAAGGCAGCAAATTTAATTTTGCTCTAGATAAAAGATAATGATAATTTTTTTTTAATGAAATGTTCAATTAGGTAACTAGTTAAAAAAGCATTGTTATAGATAGAATTTATATTTTTAATTATATAATTTATATTATAATAAGAGCTATTTAATTATTATTATTTTTAAAGTTTTAAAGTATTCATGTCAACTTTTATTTTCTTCTTTCAAATTCTTTTAAGATTGCTTTTAATTTTCTTCATTTATAATTATATCTTTTTAATAATTTACTTTGCTTTATAGTTGCTCATTTGATTAAAGCTTATAGTCACTTGTTCATTTGTTATTTTCAAAATTGTAAGAGTAAATTTAATTTCTGTCTAGTATGACTAAGGAGCCGTTTAACCCTTTATATTTATTTATAAAAAAAGGATTAACAAAGCAAGGCTCACCTAAATACCTCTCCCCTATTGATACAAACATTTGGTTCTAATCCTTTTATTAAAATTTATATGTCTATTTTAAATGATATCCAAATAAATACACTTAGTTTTCATTATTTATTGCACTCACACTCGATCCCATCGGTAAAGTTTCATGTATAAACTTTCATATCTTTAGTTGTATATCATATACTTATATTGTTGGCATGTTGAAATATCCATCTTGTATTCCTCCCAGTACAAACAAGCTATCGTCTTGAATAAAGCATCCGAAATGTTTCACTGCTAATGGAATGTCTTTTATTTCATAGCATTAGTTTTTTTCGGGGTCATAGTATTCACATTTCGCTTAATCCATGTTTTTATCTACATTTCCTGATATAATGTATACTATCTTTTGTTTAGCATCGTAAACCATTCCATGACTGTTTCTAGGATAGTTCATTTAAGTTGTATTTAAGAGTTGAAGATTTTATCTGTTAAGAATATAGAAGTTTTGAGAACACTATGTAAGGAGTTAGCCTCCAGAAATGAAGACATAATCTTGGGTGTAAAGAAAAGAAGAATTATCATCGAAAAGGATAGGCAATGAGGGAATATTTTATTCAACAAAGTTAACTCCTTTAAGTAAAATGAGAGTCTATTAATTTTTTATAAAATAGCAAGTATTTTATAAATCAATAGCCTATATGATTGACTTTATATTTATCTAGTTGCTTTTTTCACAATACTCACTTAGATTACTTTTATACATTGATTATTCCAAAACGTCATATTCTGGCTTATGCAATGATTTTTTTATTTTTTTAATTGCTTAGAGGAATTAAGTAATAGAAGGCCTCTAATTTTATTCGTAATCAAAGCACTATTCCAGTATTTATTTGAGTTCTTAGTTATTATTAATTTCATCGTTGAAAGAAGGAGTTTTTCTTTAATTTTTAACTAAATCTTATATCTTATCCTCGCTTTCATCGGGCCAAGGAGTTTTTCTTGTAAAAATTTCTATTGCAACGCAAGCCAAAGCTCATATATCTGAACTTTAATAGAATTATTTTTCGAAGCATTCAGGAGCAAATCATTAACAAGTTCCTTATCCTTTTGTACTTAAATATTTCTCTGCATCTTAAGTTAGCCCTAAATCAGCTATTATAGGATTAAAATCTTAATCTAAGAGTATATTGAGAGATTTTATATCTCTGTGTATCATTCCTGCTTTGTGAATATCTCTGACTCCTTTGCTTATTTAATATAATAGCTTAACTTTTTGATAAAATTTGTTTTCCTTATTTAGTTTATAAAATAGTTCATTTTTATCTAAGTTTTAATATAAGCTTCCTCGTTAATAATAAGATGTTATGGTACATAAAGTATAGTCATTTTCGTCTTAAACATCAAGTGCTACTCCTTTTAGATTTAAAACCCATTTACTCTAAATTTTAAGCAAATTTTCACATTCTTTATAGAACTAATTTAATAAGTGTTGTCTTTAATAAACTTTTTAAACCATTATCTTTAGCGCATATAATTTTCCATCTATGTCAACTTTATAAACAACAGAAAATCCTCCTTTTCATAAATTTTTAAGTGAATTTAGATGGTTAGTGTCTGGAATTATTTATTTATAAGTTTTTATTCCTGGATCATTTTGACTAAAGTTTCCTTTCGTCATAATCAGTTCCTAAATATCTTAAATAGAATAATTGATTTAAGGATCAATGGAATTTTTATTGCTTTGCATTTTAATTAAATCTAAAAATACCCTACTAACTAATTCAACTAGACTTAGTGTTGAATGTTTAAGTTTATTTCATTCAATTTTATAACCAAATCATCACTATTCTTATTTGCAAGTAAACCCAATAAATTCTAATATATTTATTTTACATTTTGCAATATCTCAGATAACTTTATTTCCTTATGCTTATCATGGTTCAATAAACTTTTAATTATTAATATAGAATTCCTTTCTTTTGAAGTCCTTAGCAAACAGAATTTTAAAGAATTATAGCTTAATTTGATTTAATATTTTAGCATATCAACAAATTAAAATATTTTTTGCTTAATGTCTATTTATATTTACCCTTTACAAAGCATAGCAGAGTTTTTAAACAATTAAATAGAAATGTTCCTATCTAGTTTTATTATTTTATAATTATTAGGATTGTTTAAAGCCTAATTCGTCTTTAATTTATAAAAACTCTTAATTTTAATTTTACAAGCATTATAAGTTAAGAAATTTAACTGAGTGTTATAAAAAGCTTTTGACATTTGATATATCTATTTATTAGTAACTATTACAATTCTATTTTCTATTTTATCTAATCTTATTTATAAGATATTTTAGAAATTTCACATAGTTTCTCCTTAGATTCAGTTGTCATTTAAACCTTTATTATTTTACCTAGAATTAATAATGTAGATGCTTCTAGACTTTATAAGAGCTTTTACTAATAATTATATATATAAATTTAATATTAAATTAGAAAATATTTAGCTAGCTATTATGCTTAGAATTAATATTATAGCTCCTTTATTATTCTTAACTTAGTTAGATCTATTCATAGATTTAAAAAAGTTTAAATAGTTTTAATTAAATTAAAATTAGATATTTGTTAATCCTTAAAGTATAGCACTCTTAATGAAGAAAGAATAAAAATTGATATTTTAAAGATTTAAAATATAATCAGATAGCTTTCACTACATGATATTTAATCTTAAACTTCCTAATTTTTTAATTTTAAATCCAAATAATTTAATATTTTAGATATAGTTAGGAAAACCTTTATCATTATGTTTACTGAAAACGTAACTAGATAGAAGAGGTATATTTTTAGTTATGCTTAATTATTTAATCTTTATTTTTATTTTTAAACTTGTAATAAAGATTTTCCATTAAGATATTTTTTAAAATTTTAAAAGCATTCTTTTATTAAAATTACCATACCTTAGTTATCAAGTGATATATCGATATTTAGGATATTTAAGAAATTTAGTATCAAAGACTGATAATTTAATGTATTAAAATTATTTTATCTTTAAGTTTAGAATTTATTTACAGAGTATTTAGTTAAAGGATTAAATTTAACTTAAATTACGCTATCTTCAAAAATGATAGATACTTGTTTAATGTGAATATAAACATTCATGTAAGCGTGTCATTTATTGAGTTAAATTTAAAAGCTCAATTATTTAATTTTATCCTTATTCAATTTAAAATTTCTATAATTTCAAGATACTTTTGCTTTAACTCTGTCTTTTAATTATCATTTAAAGTTTCTTCTAAATTTATTTTTACTAAAATCTTTAACCAAAAGTTTTGTATAAAAATATCGAAAGCTCGCTCATGTTCCATTAGAATTGAGAATAAGATTCTAAGAATTGAGTTCAAGGATTAAATATGCAAATATAATGATTTAGATGAGAAACTTACTCGCTCCTTTATATGAGCATTATTTTAATAATATCTTCATATTTCTTTATCTTATTGTAGTTAGATTAAATTAAGTTGCTATCTTGCATTCACTTAGTTAAAATCTTAGCTTATTATAAATTTATCTAATCTTTCATCAATCATAGTTAATTAAAATACCAAGTTTAATGTTTAAGTTAATAAAGTTTGGCTAAATACCAATGAAACTTAATTATTAAATAAGTGTTTTTTTTAATTTAGGAATTGAAAAAATAGTTAGATTTTGAAGAATTTAACAAGCTTACTAAAATGAAGTTATAATAGTTAAAGAGTATGTTGGAAGATTTAAATAGATATAAGTTTAATGGAAAATGGTAGAGAAGAGTTGACTTTATTTAGCTTTATAATCAATTAATTTTATTTATAAAAGTTATTGAGTTTTCTAATGCTAAAAGGTAACTCATTGTAAATAAGTAGGAATAGCTTAACTAGTAGCTAGATGAGGAACCGCTACTCTTTATCTAATATTAGCACCGCTAAATTGCGGATAGAAGCCAACAGGGGGCACAACTGTGAACACCTAATTAGCTCCATAGTGATATTGTTAACAAATAGGAGGCGACTATATAATTAGAACTTACATAAGTTGGAACCTATATGGGTTGAGGATAAAAGATTATCGGCTATAAGCATTATTCTTGCTGTGGTTTTACCTGTTCTTTAACAGGTTCTTCACTAATGTCAAAAGTTTCGTTCAAAAGGGAAGGTTTGTTCTTTTATATCCATTTATAACTGAGTTATAACTTACCGGTTTTTTATCTAATGTTGAGTTCTCATAGAGAAATATTACTTTGAAATCTCACACCAACGCATATTCTCTCTGCGCTTTTAAACTAAAAGTTAATCTTCTTTGTGACTCCAGATTTTTTCTGCATAAGAGCACTTACTCGTAAGAGTAGGATTCAAATGGTTGTAATATCGTTCTCTACATTGAATGTTAGACTTCTTCTAAGTCTCACTACCTTCTCCGTTAAACTTTAAGTTGAGTTAATGAGCAATAGCAGTCCAATTGTTATCGTACTTCTTAAATAGGCAGAGAAGGTATTTGTCTTCCTTTTTTGACCAAAGAACGTAACGACGTTGCTTTTTAGTTGCTTTGCCAATGCTAAGTTACTTACAGTTCTACTCAAAGTCTTCTTCTGTTCTTTACTGATTTTGCTGCTGCTGCTGCTGATTTTCCATTTTTATAATTTTTAGAATAACACGAAGTTTATAAAGTAATTTAAATAAAAACTTTACTAAAAATGAATTTAAATAACTTATTTCTAACAATTATTTCAGTGATTTACACAATTAAAGTTTCAATTATTAAACAACTAATCTAATTTTAAAAGTATTTAAATCTAAATTTTAACAATTGCCACATAATTCATTCCTAACTCACACTTATATGTTGCAGAGCTCTTGGGCATAAAATTTTTCTTTGCATTATAATAGCTATGCTTATTAGTCCTTAGCAAAATAGTAAACAGATGTATAATGTTAGTTTACAATTTTTTTGAAAACACTGGAAAATTTATTCTTGTTAAGTTACTAAATTTACTAATTTGATTCTAACTTGGAAACTGAAGATTCCTTTTGTATTAATAGAGTTAAGTTAATTTAAACTAAATATAATAATTTAAAATTTTACTAGACAGAATTTATATTTCTTTTCTTGCTTATGATTCATTAGCTTTATTAACTTAAGTTTTGATAATTATAATGAGACTTTCTTAAAAGTTTAATTCTATAATTTGGAAAGATTATGATTGAAAATGTTCCTGGCCATAAATAAGATCTGTGTTTGCTATTGAAGATTACCTTTAATTTGATCTTAATTAACTTAAAAGTATAGAAAAGTAGAATTTCTTATAGAATCTAGAATAAATGGCTTCATTTATTTAGCTTTTGATTTGCTTATGAATTAATTAATAATAATTATTATTTTATAACCAAGTTATTCTGATAAAATAATCTATTTATAAGTTTTTTCATTTTTTAATTCTGAGTAATTAGTTGCTAGAAGATTCTAGAACTAAATAAAGATTATAAAAATTTCCTAGAGTACATATAGATATTTTGCATAGACACTATGCTTATTTAACTAATTAAGTTACCTTTTAGTAGACGAAGGTTATCTTTCAAGAAATCTAAAGCTTGGTCTCCTATATTAGATTATTAATTTTAGATAAAAGTGCTTTCTTCATTAAGAAGATGATTTGCATAAAATTGAAATAAATAGACTTAATTTTCCTTTATATATGATTAATAACTTTAGATTATTAGCTTTAATACGGACTTATATAGATAAATATAGACATGTTAAGCTAGTTTTTATAAAAAGAACGCTTAAAAAAATGATAAATATACTAAACATTCCATCTATTTATGATTTTAGAAAATTAAATTAATAATTTTCTATAATTAAATATTAGTTATCTACAGTTAGTTAAATACTCTTTTTAATACTTAAAGCTATTATTATTTAGATTTTAAGAGCTTATAATTCTTAAATATTTAGATATAATATTAGAAGCAAGCTTGTTTAAACTAATTAAAAGAATAGGAAAATATTATAAAAGTTTTGATTTTAATTTATTTGCTAGTATCAATCACTTTATACTCTCAGTTTTAGTTATTCTTTATCATTGCTATAGAATTGTATTTTAAATTGCTATCTAGGCAACTTTTATTTATGATTACAGCAAGTTTTATATCAAATAAAGTCTAAGAGGAATTTTGCTCTCAATTAGTATTCTTAACCTTAGATCTTCCTGAATTTCTTTTTGCTTAGATTCTATAATATTTTTTAACTTAAATTTGGCTATCAATAGAGATATTCTTGTTTATCCACTAAACCTAGAATTATAATTACATTCATCATTTAAACAGCATGCTTGAATAGATATAATTGGCTTATTTATTTTGTTAAATAATGAATTATGTATTGCGAAGTTAATAAATAACCTTCAAGTAACCTTTAAACAATTAGATTATAACTTAAAAAGATATAGTAATTAAATAATAAAGCTAGGTTATATTTATAATTTATTAAGCTTTGTCTTATTTTAAGGAACTTATTATAAATTCTTTATTACTTATATAATATTTTCTAAGTTTATTTAATTCATGTTTAGCTTTATATCCTTAATCTAGAAATTACTCAAAACGAGAGAATCAAGCATTAACACTTAAAGCACCTATATCTATATGTATAAAACAGGAAATGAGTTTCCATTCCAAAATAGCCTATAAAATAGTTGAAGCCTAAAAGGAGAGAATTTTATTTATCGCATTGAAGATGTATTAATTATTTCTTTACCAAGATAAAGTTAAATGTATTATTTCTCTTATTTTATATCAAAATACATAATTTCATAACTATTCTCTTATACCTGTGTAAATTTAAGCCTTTTACTAAAGATAAATAGTCTAATAGCTGATAAAATTAAAAATAATTATTTTAAAATTAAAAGAAATGATGCCATGTCTTGATATTCCTATAATAATAACCTTATTTTTATTAATTTCTTTCACATTTAAAGATTGATAATAGTTTACTTGTAGCTAGCCATTGCATGTTTGGTTGGTCGGAACTTATATTTCGCTTATAATTCTAAAAATAGCATTTTTAGTAATTTTGGTATTTATGGAAAGAAATAGAAGGTATTTTAGAAAGGGCATTATGATAATGATAACTATAATAATGCCTTTCATATTTTTCCTAGCTGTGCTAGGAACTTCTTGGACTGTATTTCTTATTCGTAAAGAAGAATTATCGAATGAAGGTAATTCTTGCGTTCCTTCATGGATGAAGCTATGGATTATTTAAACAATTCTAATTATACTATGAATAATTACAATTTTTTGATTCTCTCTTTTAACTGTCCTACTTATTGCCAAATTTTATGCTCCACTTTTAATAGCTATTCAGAGAAATTTTAGTGAAGAAAGATAGAATAGATGAAATTTATAGAATCCGCTTTTAAGAGAAGATTAGAGTCCGTTAAGCTAATAAGAGTTATAAAGAATCTAAGTATTTTAATTAAGCGATCTAGAAGAATCTGAATAAAATTAGTGTGCAATATGCCAAGAAAACTTAACTTAAGAAACAATAGTACGTAAAATGCCAGACTGCAACCATATTTTTCACAAAAGTTGTGCGGAGGATTGACTAAAAGTAAAGCCAATATGTCCCTACTGTCGAAATGACATAAGGAAAAGTTTTCAAGAAGTTTATTATATTTGAAACCTCAATTTATAAAAGCTATTAATTATTTTATTATATAAACTATAAAAAGAAATTCCTTGTACTTATATCTTTGCTTCCCTCAATTAAATCATTTTAGATAAAATATACAATTTATTTATTACGAAGTTTTAAAAACCATATAAATGAATAAATAACTTTAAAAAATGTTCTGATTGAAAGATTTAAAAATTTAAGTTAAATAAATATATTGAATAATTAATAAAAGAAAGAGTAGCAAATTAACAAAACTATAAAATAAAATTATGATAAACTTTATCTAAAAATTAAGTAATTTAAGTTATTAAGAATTTATACAGTCTAAAAAATTAAATGATTCTAAAGATAGTTTTAAAACTTTATATTCATGCTTGTATGATTAAAGGAAAGAAAAATAATATTTATTTATTCGTAAAATATTTTAATTTTAAGTCGAAAGTATGATTTTAATTCTAAATTATCTAACCTTTTAAGCATTGCTATTATTTAATGGTGATAAGATATTTATTTATTGATTTAAAGAATATTTTAAAACCTATTTACTTTATAAAGGAACTCTTGATTTTAGAAATATTTTATTTAAAAGTACTTAAAATTAATTTTAGGTTTAAGAATATTAAATTTTAGCTAAAAATGTTGCCAAATTATTAAGAAAACGAAAGAAATAGCTAAAGTTTATTTTTATTATAATTTTGATAATTTATTTAATTGATAATGATTTTTATCATTTTATTAATCTACTTTTTTTTAATTTAGTATTTGCATGCTTAGCTTAATTTACTAAAGAATCTTTATATATAAGGGATAATTCTTTTGCATTTTTTATTTCATAATAATTATAAAATATTCTTTTATTTTGTTTAACTTTAAGCTTACGTTTTGCTCGCCTTTATTTACATTTGCTCTTTGAATTCCTTATTTTTTTAATTTACACATTTTCAACATAACTTAAGCATCTCATAGCACTTAAAGTAATTGATAATCCTAACTTGCAATAATTATTAAACTTAATTAAAATTTTCTAGAATTGTTTATATTTATTTATTTTATTAGCTATTTAATAATTGTATAAGTAAAATAAATCAGAGTTTTGATACATTTATAAAGTTTATAAAATTAAAAGATTTATACTTTTAATAGATTCTTTCTTATTAGGATTGCTCTTATTTATTCTCTCTTAAATTAATTAAATTCCTGTATTTCATAAAGAACTTTAGCTAATGCTATATAAATGCCTTTACTTATTTAATTTTATTATTAGAGTGGTAATTATATTATTCATACACTATTTTAATTTAATATATCCTACAGTTGCTTCAATTTTTAATTTAATAAAATTATTAGTAGCTATAGAATTTCTAAGAATTGTATTATATATTCCATATATCTGCTTTGTAGCAATAAAAACAATGAAGTTTTAAATATCTGATAACTAATAAATAGTTTAAAATCATACAGCAATATAAAGATTTTAATTCATAGGGTTCTAAGAAAATTAAATAATATTTTAGGATTTTTCACTTTATCGCTAAGATTCTTTAGCTAAAAAATCTATTAAAATAAATTTCCCTTCAATCACATTTTCTTCGTTAATAAGCAAAGATTGCTTTGCTTTTATAGTAATGCCTTATAAATGTTTTTAAGCTTGGAATTAAAAGAATAATTTAATAAGCTAGATTTTATTTAAAAAACTTAAGTTAATATTGCTGCCATTAAATTTAAATAACTTAAGCTTCTTGGCTAATAAAATTAATATTAATTTATAAAATATTAACTATCTAATAATCAAAACCAAGTAAGCCACTTTAAAACATAATTTTAGATAAATAAATAACAGCAAAGATTATTCTTAAGCTTTAGTTTTAAACAAGTCTAAACTTTAATTAGTGCAAGTATTTAAGGAAAATTCTTCTCCATTGCAAGTATTTGTTGTCTTTTAAGGAAAATAGAAATTCTAAAAATAATAAAAAGTGAAAGAAATGATTTAGCATAGTAATAATTTATTAAACAAAAAGATAAATTTTTAATAAATAGATAGTCCAAAAGAGATTAAATAACTAAAATAAAAAGAATAAAGGCAAAATATTTAATTTAGATATGTTAACTAATAGACATAAAATAAAAATTAATAACTAATAATGAAAGAATTTAATAACAAAGAAAGTGTTATTATTTTATTATTAACATTAATAAATATTTATGAGGAAATTTAACTTTATTAAGAAAAATTAATTTAATTTTTAGTTAAATTTTAACAAGTTTTTTTGGAAAGAAAAATAAGAGGAATATTTAATAAATTATATAGCAAACACTCTTTAATAATTTTTACGTTTTTACATTTTTCAAGATTCAAATATCATTTATTTAGTAAATTGGCTTTATTTAAGATTTTATATAAGATAATCAAATTTGAAAAGGAATTCAAAATTTTACATTTTCCAATCAAAACACATTTAGAATTTATAAATTCTTAATTTTTAAGAATTAATAATTTATTAAATTAGTTTATTTTATTGCTGATTATTTATTTAATCATATTTCTTTCGAATATAATTAAATATACTTCAATAGTAAATTAACTTCTAATTAAAATATCTCTAAATTTTATTTTTTTATAATTATTTTTAAATTTCTTAAGGGTTTTAATCACTTTATAAAGAAATTAATTATCTTTAAAATTTATAAAATTAAAAATATTAATTTAATAAAAATAACTCTTTAGTTTTGTGTAAAAAACAACAAATGCTTATTTTTTAATTTTAAATTTAGTTTATTAGTTTTGTATCTATATCTATAGGATTTTTTATTTTTTAAATAAAATAAAATTAATAAGAAAGATGAAATTTATTTAAAAGCTAAGTTTGCAAACAGAAAATAAAAAAAATTAAAATATTTAGAATTTGCTTTAAATTTTAAACTAAATAAACTTTTTATCATATAATTTTAGTAAAGAATAAAAATAAATTTTATTAAGAATAAAATAATTTATGCCTATCGATTGAAATTTTATTTTTAATTTATAAAATTAAATTTTATGAGTATAATACTTTGCAGTTTCTTTAATTTTTATTAACCTTCTGAAAAAAGATGTGCTTATTATAAAATCATTGCTTTCTGCGATTGCTAATACCCATACTTATAAAAATTTATTCGAATTTTTAAATTAAAGAAAATTTTCAGCTTAAACATAACGAATTCTATTTTTAATCCAATAATTTAAATTAAATTTCATAAATAGTTAAATAGTAGATGTCCTTTTATAAAGAATTAGTTAGAGCAGGATAAAATAAAGCATTTTAATAAAGTCTTAATTAAAATAAAAAAATACTTTTTATTATACTGTTAGACTTATATCTATCTTTCATATTTTTATTTTATTTTAATGTATCTTTAGAAAGTTTTAACTTGATCAAATTTTAATAAATTTAAGCTGGAATGATATATTATTTTATAATTCTATAAAAAGAATTTCACTTATAATTGCTTTATATTTTTACTCTTGAAGAGCAACTTAGTAAATTATAAAACAAAAATTTTTAGTTTTTGAATATTCTCTAAATTGGAAGTAAAAGACCCATTCTAAAAGCTTAACCTTATATCTGAAATTATAGAAATAGAAGCTAAGAGTTTTATGATTACTTAATTTTTAGCCAATCTAACTTAAGTAGAAAATACCATTTAAAACTAAAACGATAGAAAATTCTTAAATGGAATAGAATAAAATGATTTATCTTAAATTGTTAAGCATAGAAAGTATATTATTTAGTTAATTTATTATTAATTAAAAACTTATTTTTAAGAAGCATTAGTAATAGATAATTTAATACAAACAAATGAAATAGATGACTGTCTTTATAAATTTATTAATTATATCTATTATTAAGTAATAAGTTAAAATAATACAGAATAGATTTAATTTCTTTAAAAATAAGTTATCATTCATATGCAATCCTATATAAAAATAAAATAACTACCTTTTAAGCATCTAAAAATTGATTTGATTTAATTTGCCTGATTAAATAATTAAAATTGTTAAGGATATGCTTATTAATTATGATTAAAGAAATAGCTAAGATAAATAAAAATTTATAATTAAAGTTAAAATATAACAATTTAATAAATATTAAGCTTATAAATCAAATAATTAAGTTTGCATTAGATTTTCTTAAACAAATTATTAATTTTAAGTGAAAATATATCCTAAATATTAAATAAGCATAAGTTATTTTTATCTATATAGCTTATAAAAGACGAAACAATTTTTTATTATTTAAATACTTTTGATATTTTTGGTGTATTTTTATAATTCTAAATATCTATAATTTGCTTTAACAGTGAAACCATTTACTAGGGAATATTAATTAAGATTAAAATGAAAAGATTCTTTATTTGTTTAATTTAATAAGCTATATTAATAAATAGCAATGATATTTACTAGGATTGTATATTAGATTCTTGTAAAATTATATAGGGAAACAGTAAAAAATATAATCTTTTAGCTTTAAGAAGGAAGAGTATTTGTAAGTTAAATAAAGTTAAAATAAAAGAATAAAAAAAATGTGAAAAAGCACTATGAGTAATTAAATCACATAAGCTCTTGCAAACTTTTGATTGCTTTCCATCTAGCTTTATTCTAGTTAATGTTTTCTACAAGAAATTACATTTCAGGGAAATATTTGCTGAGATCAGTAAAAGTTGGAAGAATAAACATATCTGCATTAAAGGTTTACCTATAAATCCTACCTAAGAACCTATTATTTTATTGAGATCTTTTCCAATTTGCATAAAAGTAGTAACAGGTATTCCTAATTCTTGCTCTTTCACTGTTTAATTTGTGAACTCTTCGACGATTAAAAGAGACCATTTATAACTTATATCTCACTATAAAGCAGGGTTATGGACATCTGCAGCGTGAATAATAAAATCTAACAGAGTCTAGCATTTTTTTTCTTCACCAAAGTCTCCTGCACATTTTTCATAGTTTGCTACAACTTCAAAATGCTTAGACATATCTGTAGCTAGTATGGATTAAATCATTTGCTTTCTGAGCTTTCTTTGATCAGCATCTTAGAATTTTCTAAATATATTGAAACGAGGGACACTCAAAATGTGAAACAGAATTGAAGCATGATGGTTTTCTAGCACTGAATTGTCATTATAACGAATAGAGAGTTCATGCTTCTAAGCAATAAGGAAGGCATTATTAACTCCTGGATGATCTATGTCATGAGCCAAACATGCGGTTAAATGTCCATGTAAAACAGTTCCCTTTATAAAAGTAATTAAGGCAGGTATTTGTTTTCTTAGAGCATAAGTAAATTGAAAAACTGAGAATCCATGCTTGAAGTTGTGGAAAGGATTATCTTGATATCTAGCTGCAACTTCAGAAGCGAAATATTTCATTTACTCTGGTGAGCCTCCTAGCTCTCCCTAATAAAAGCCAGCATCATTGTAAATTTGAACAATTGCGTCAATAAGATAATCAAAATCATACTTGAAAAATTGAAAATTTATATCAGAGAATTCCTAAATTATTGTTGTTTTAACTAAAAAATTTTCGTTGGCTTACACTTAACCGTTAGACGCTTAATTATTTTAAGCAGAAGCAATTCCCATCTCAAGAGATTTAAGAAACTAAATTCTTTTCGATTCATCTTTAATAAACTTAATTTCGAACAGCAAAGACTGGAAAACCATTGCATCAGGATCTTGATTCTTTTCTAATGCATTTCTGATACTTTATATGTATTATTACTCTAATGCATTAGCAGATAATTCAGCTTCTTCGTGAATAGATATTTTATTCTCTTTAGACTTTTATATAGCTTTACCATTTGAACATCCCATTTTTATTTATAAATCAATTAAGTTAAAAAATTAATAACGCATTTATATTCATATCACAGTTAACAATCAGATGTTTCATTTATAACCCTACATTTACACTACTAACCTACATTTCTATACTCCTTTATTCATCTTTCAATTATTCTATTGCTTAAGTTATTAAAACAATTTAAAAACTTTGAGAGAACTTTCTATATTAACTAGCTTAGTAAAATAAATAACTAGTATAGGAAATAAGATACTTAATAAGCTTATGTATTAATATAAAGTATCAAGGTATTAATATAGATAAATATCGATATAATTAAAAGTTCTATCTCATTTATTAAATTAAAGCTTATTTTAAACTTTATTTTCTTATTTATAGTTGTAGCTATACAATCTATATTAAACTTAAGTCAAACACCTTAACTTAATTTTCTAAATTTAACATTAAATTATTAAATGCTCAAAAAATGAATAATTTCATTTAATAGTTTCGATAATTCATTCTAATGAGTGGATTTATAAAATTTAAAGCATATGCATTTAACTATTCTTTCAGAGGATTATTTTACATATGAAATTAATCTATCTAATTAGTTCTTTAAAAAGAAATCCTTGTTTACTTTTATTTATTTTAATATCAACTGCTTTATTCATTTATTATTATATTACCTGTTTTCATTTCATCAAGAATAGAGAAAAAATTATATATTTATTATAAAAGTATTTCTGGATCCGAGTATTTTTATAGTTAATAAAGTTAAAAGTATAAAAATCATTTGAAAATTTGGATTTCAAGGACTCTTGATAAAATGTTTTGGCTATATTTAGCTTATGAATTGATTATACTTATAGCAAAGCAGATTTTATAGTATTTTATAATTATAAAATACATCCAATAAGATATTTAAGTAAAACTTGATTTGCTTTTTAAAAAAGCGATTGCTAAATATGCTTGTAGACTGTATGAGAAATTTTAATTATAAGTTTAATATTTTATCTTTAGCTTTTAAAGAATTCAGATATCTCTTAATAAATTTATTTATTCGCCTTTTTTTCATTGATCACTTCATTTTAATCGCCCTTGGTTTAATATATTTTTTCTAAAAGAATAGCTTATATAAGATCAATCTAATATAAATAGGGCTGATTATATAAGTATAAGCATTTGTCTTAAATAGAATTAGATAAATCATTTTGCTAATTTTAAATGGTAAAGCAATGAACCTTTATAACAATAATTTAAATTTTTTTATTTATTTCTTTCAAGTTTTGAAAATAGAGTGAGGTCATAGTTTTGAAAGTTTTAGACTTTAATAGTTAGAAAACGTATAATGATAATTTTCATAGAATTAGTAAATGCTTGAAGAAAGAATCCTTGATTAGGAATTAATATTTTAACTCCATTATTTAAATTTAAAAGTTTTATTCTTCATAGCCTTCTTCCTCTGCGACCACCTTTTCTTCTTGTGCAATCAGTCGGAATTGGAGTCACATCCTCTATTCTTCCGATTTTCATTCCATTTCTGGCCAAAGCTCTTAAAGCTGCTTATGCTCCTGGTCCAGGAGTTTTGCTTCCAGTTCCTCCTTAGGCTCTTAGTTTTATATGAAGTGCTGTAATTCCTAGAGTCTTCATTCTTTCACATATAGCCATAGCAGCTTACATAGCCGCATATGGAGATGATTCTTCTCTATCAGCACGTACCATCATACCTCCAGTTATTCTAGCAAATGTTTCTCTTCCAGTTAAATCAGTGACATGGATGAAAGTATCATTAAATGTAGCCATCAAATGGCATATGGCAAATACCATCTCGCCTTCTTAAACTTAAGGACCTAAATTTTATACAACTGCTTCTTCTTACTGTTCCTTCTTTCCTTTCTTTGGAGCCTATATACATAAATTTATTCAAACTTACCATTTTCTTTATTATTTGTATATATTTAAACTTAAAGACAAAGAGAATCTTCAAAAGATATCTGGCTAATTAATAAAAATAAATCACGAACAAGGCAATAAAATTTAAGATATAATTAACTAAAAATTCTTTAATTAATAGCAATCTATAAGGCGTTAAATTAAGACTTGGCAAGCAATATATCATTAGTTCCATTAATTAAAATAAACTAGTTCAGAGTCATAAATTTGCAAAGCTTTATAAAAAGGAAGATTATTAATTAAATAATATGATTTTAAGTTAAATTTTATATAAAATTAAGGTAGAATATGGATAATTTATTATTTTATATGAAGTTGAAAGCTCCGTATTCATAATAAATTAACTAAGAGATATTGGGTTAAGGTTTACTTATGTTTAATAATGGTTTAGTTTCCTTTTATTTTTAATAATTCTATTTTATATTAAACAAATTATAAGAATGAGCATTATTCTGTGTTTTTAAAACTTTAGAGTATTAGTTAAATGACTCATCGATGAATTATTTTTATAGTATGTTTATCTGAAGTTTGAAAGATTTATTAATCTATTTGGTTTGAAAATTTAACTAATTTCACAATAATCCTCCTTTTTCAACTTACTGTTTAAATTATAGAAAAGTATGCTATAGCAATTTTAGTTTTAGATACAAAATTATAAATGAACTATAAGCTTTATTTTAAAATAATTGTAGCCTTTAATTTTAATTATATTATTCAAGGTCTCTTGAATAAGTTAAGCAAATATATATAATCAAATTTTTATAATTATCAATTATTTAAAAGTCAGATAATTTAATGATTTAGAGTAGAATAGAAATTTAGTACTTCTTTCAAATATTTATTGTAGAAAATAGCATTTGATGCTAACTATTTACCTAACCAAAATTTAATTATTTTATAATTATGAGAATCTTGCATTTTAATTTGAAAGGGCATTTTAATTTATTATACTTTTAATGAAGTTAAGCTTATGTTAGAGCACTTATTATAGTATTTGAATTGAATATTTTTTAGTGTAGGTACCTATTGTTTTGATAAAATATTTTTAAAACTAAGATTTAGAGAAAATGAGATTTAAAATTTAAGATAGAAATAGAGGAAATTAAAGAAGTAGCTTTGTTTTAATAATTCAATATTTGTTTGATTTTTATGCTTACTATAGAAAAAATTAAAACACCAATTAAAAATAAGCTAAAATGACTTGGATTTATTTTAATTTCAAATTTATCCAAAGTTTATTTACTTTAAAATGGTTTGTTAATCATTTATAAAGACAAACTAGGCTATTATTAAGAATACCGTGTTGCTCATAATTTTTTTTAAGTTTAGCCTTCAGATATTTAAAGTATGGCTAATGGTATTTAAGTGACTTTAAATACAGCTCAATAAAGAAAATTGAATAATTCCAAATGATTTTATATTTTATCTCTAGTATATTTTAGTTATTTAATTTGCCTTGCAATAGAAATAAAAAATAAGCTACTATTTATAACTAAAACAATTAATAAAGCTTTTTAAATAGTAATTATTCTAAATAATCTATTAATTCTATTAAGATTTCAGAAATTAAAAGAATACATTCCTCTTTCTGGAGTTACACTTTGACATTTAAAGGCATTATTGCTAATTTTAGACTTGGAAAGCATTTCTTATTAACTAAACAATTATCTAGATTTATTATGTTTTCCATTTATTTAATTTGTTCTGTTTAATGTATAAAAATAGCTATAAATCTAATTAAGTTGAAGTATCTTTATTACTAATTTGAAAACATAAGGATTAGTTATTTATATCTTGATATAAATAACTAATGAATATGAGTAGAAGTTTAAGCTTATATAATAATAATAGAGAAAGTCCTTTGAAATAATACTTTAAATTAGCTATCTTAATAATTCATATCAACTATATTTGCAAAAATAAAATAATAAAGCACATAAATAAAAAGCTTGAAACTCTTTACAAGATAAATGAAGAATTTATTAAAGATTATTTCTATAACCAGGATGTTTTAATGTAATTTACTGCTAATAAAGTTTATAGGTGATTTACTTATATTTTTATACTATTCCTATTTTAGGAAAACCTGAAACTCAAATATATTAAAATTTATTAGCAAAAAATTTCATGAAAATAAAGAAAATACATTGCTAAAATTAATATAGGATCAAAATTACCGTTAATAAATAATAATGGAGACAATAGTAAAATTAGATTTTGATAATTTAAAATTATTTAATCTTTAGTCTGCTGATTTAGGAAACTTGATCCATTAAATTATCAAATATTTTAAGGCTTATAATAAAAGACTATTTATTTAGTATGTGTAATTTATATTTAATTTAATTTAATTGTATCATAGTGCTATTTGAAACTTTTATATTCATTAATAGTTTTAAAAGGATAGGTAATTTTAAAAAAATTAAGAAAAAATACTCTATTATCCATATAAGAATGAATAAAATCTATCTATTTTAACTTAAAATTCAATTTCTAAGATACAATTATGATATAAAGCATTTTTAAAATTCCAGCTTTATTTAGAGTAAAGAAGTTATTATACTTATAATTATATAAATTATGCATAAAATAAATTTTTAAGATAAATAGGTTTAAGATAAACTTAATTTAAGGTTAGCTTAATTTCCATCTTATTTTTAATTTAAATAGTAACGGCAATAGGTCTATCAAATCTTCTATTTTAAACATTCTAATTTATTTTTTATTTTAATAAGTATGATTTAAAGGTAAATTTATACTAATTATTATTTATCATTATTTGCTTTAATTTTTTAAGAGATTGAGTTTCTTATTTTTATTTATTTTATGGTTTAAACCAAAATAGAAATAGGAAATTAATTTAAAGCAATTGAACTTAAGGTAAATTGATTAAATATGCTAGTTAATATATAAAACCTTTATATATTTGAGGCTATAAATTTTATTTTATCTAAAGTTTGATTTTAAATATAACTTAAATAAGAATAAAGCTTTTCAAGAAAAGATAATTAGGTTGGGAAGATAATTTGCAGTGTAACTCAAGTGAGTTCTTGTAAATCTTTTATGCTCTTCCACTTTTCTTTATTTTGATTGATAGTTTCAACAAGAAATTACATTTCAGGGAAATATTTGTTGAGATCAGTAAAAGTTGGAAGAATAAACATATCTGCATTAAAGGTTTACCTATAAATCCCACCTAAGAACCTATTATTTTTTTAAGATCTTTTCCAATTTGCATGAATATTGTTACAGGCATTCCTAATTCTTGCTCTTTCACTGTTTAATTTGTGAACTCTTCGACGATTAAAAGAGACCATTTATAGCTTATATCTCACTATAAAGCAGGGTTATGGACATCTGCTGCATGAATTAGAAAATCTAGTAAAGATTAGCATTTTTTTTCATCTGTAAAATCTCCATTACAATTTTAGAAATTTTTAACTACTTCAAAATGCTTAGACATATCTGTAGCTAGTATGGATTAAATCATTTGCTTTCTCAGCTTTTTTTGATCGCTATCTTGAAATCTTTTAAAAATGTTAAATCTTGGTACACTTAAAATATGAAAAAGAATAGAGGCATGATGATTCTCAAGTACAGAATTATCATTATATCGGATTGAAAGCTCGTGCTATTAAGCTATAAGGAAGGCGTTATTAACTCCTGGATGATCTATGTCGTGAGCCAAACATGCTGATAAGTGTCCAAGCAGACTAATCCCAGTAATGAGTTCCGTTAATTTATTTATTTATTTCCTTAAAGAGAAGGTAAATTAAAAAACTGAAAAGCCATGCTTGAAATTGTGAAAAGGATTATCTTAATACCTTGCTGAAACTTCTGTAGCGAACTGATACATTTAATCGGGAGAGCATCCTAAAGTTAAATTATAAAATCCTATGCTACTAAAAATATTAACAACTGCTTCGATAAGTTGCTCATTGTTATATTTGAAAAACATGAAATTAATATTTGAAAACTCTTAGATAATCTATTAATTTTCTACAAAATTGTTGGTCATTTAAGTTTAACTACTGCAAATAGAAGAATTTAAAGTGGATGATATTTCCAGATCTAAAGATTTAAGAAACTATATTCTTTTGGATTCGTCCTTAATAAACTTAATTTCAAAAAGCAAGGATTATAATACCATTGCATCAGGATTCTGATCTTTATCCAATGCGTTATTAATATTTTATATATATTTCTGCTCCAACACATAGGTAGAAAACTCCGCTTCTTCATTAATAGGTTTTTTTTTCTCTTCTGCATTTTGCACTGCTTTATCATTAGAGCATCCCATCTTTTCTTAACTATAAATTAATTAAAAAGATAATCTATTTAAATAAGTTAGTCATCCAAGCATAACTAACTCTTATTTTTATTTAAACTTAATCTGTACTTTTATGAGTTACGTTTATTTTAAAATTAATTCAAATTTCAGATAAAAGTAGCTAAATAACTAACATATAAAGAATGTTACCAGAGAAAAATAGCTCTCAGTAATTCTAGTTTATGAGTAGGGTAGATTTTTATTTAGCTTATTTAGTCTAAACTATTTAAAGATAATTTTAAATTAATTAAACAATAAATACTTTATGAAATCTAATTTACAATAGAATTTTAGTACATTAAAAATGAGTTATATTTTTATTTAATAAGCTTTTTGGTTCTATAATAGTTATTTATTTATTAATATCTTTGCTTCTACTTAGAATTTTTTAATTAAATTACTAGAGAAATTAATAATCAAAAATTATTTAATGTGCCTTTTTAAAACTCAAATACAGTTAGAAAGTATTTTCAATTTAAAAGCTAAAATATTTATTTTAAGTGTTGTGGTTATATCTTGAACTAGTAATTCCTTTTAATTAGTATTATTATCATTGAAGATATTTTACATCATGAAAATATTAAAACATTTATAAATTTAAACTAAAGCAAATTGCTTTAAAAGAACAAATAATAAAAATAAAGCTATGAAATTAATTTAGACTATTTATAAGAAAAGCTTATTTAAAAGATAAAGTCTAACTTAATAATTAAAATATAAATATAAGTAGAGATATTTTTAATATTCTTTAAGCTAAATAAATGTATTTCTATAATTCTATTTAAGAAAATACGTTTTGATAAGCAAATGATGCTAGTATGTAATTAATTATAAGGTATTTTAAAGGAGATTTAATTAGATAATTATATTTAAATAGAAATATTAAATTTTTTTAATTTAATAGTTATATATGTATTGTATTATTTGAAATCATTCAGTAGAAATATAAATTTTTATTTTTAAGTATTCAATTATTTTTAATATGCATAATAATACAATACTATTTTTTAATTTTAGCCTTAAAATTAGAATCACTAAAATAGAGATGTATAGATATTTTGAAAATCTTATTTTTAGAAATAAAATTATAGCACTGAATCTCATTTTTTAATAATGAATCTTTGATTTAATTCTATAGCTGCGAAAGATAATTTCTTAAGCTTATTAAATAATTAAATTTGCTAGAAATTTGAGTGAAAAATTGTTCCTTTATTCAAAAAAAGTAATAAGAATAGAATATTAAATCTTATAATTTGATTCTTTGCTATAATTATCTGAATTTTGTCTATAGAAATATAAATTTAATTCAAACAATTTAAAATATAAAATAACTTTATTTTTAATTAAGAGCTTATAGGGATAAAACTTAATATTACGTTTGGATTAAATTTTTTTTAATTATTTTAAAGTATTTAATTTGTGACTTCAAGCTTTTTTTATATTTTTTTAATTTAGAAGCATCTTATTAATATCAAAACCTTGGTAATACAGACTTTTTAGAAAAAATATGAGATATACAAATAAAAATTTATAAATGAAAATATTACCGATAGCACTAAACATATATAATACATAATCAAAAGTAAAAATGAAGCTTACATTTGTGATGGTTTTGCTAAATACTTAAACAGAATTTGTTTCTTTTTAATTTAGATTTGTATATTAAAAATAGATAAAGCTCTGATTCTAATAATACCTATTTGATTATAACTCGCAAACATTTAAAATTTTTTAATTCCTTCATTCTTTTGCATTTAACTAATGTTTATATAAAAATAATAAACTAAAAAGTTATAAAATAATAAATATTTATTATTTAATTTTAAATTTTAGTAAAATATATATCAAATCTCAAAATTAAAGTTTATTTCAACTATATTTTTAAAGTCTATATATCTATTATTAAAATTTAAATAGTTATATTCATTTTCATAATCAAGCTATATTTGGAAAATAGTTATTTCTATTTTTAAAGTTATTTAAAAGAAATTTAGTTTAAGAAAAATCAGCAATATTTATTATTATTTAGCCAATCTATTCTATTATTTTATTGTTGGTTTTCCTTTTTATTATTAAATGATTTAAATAATATATTTAAAATTGCTTAAGTTTATTTTATAAATTATAAAAATTCTAAGAGAATCTAAAAATGTAAAAAGTATATTAATTAAATTATAAAATGATCTATCTTTCTTAAATTTTTATAGAATGTAGCTATTAAATCTAGATATAATTCACCATAAA